>VDFB02193867.1:75952805-75985244 GCA_007258455.2 Sequoia sempervirens | reverse complement strand
GTTATTGATATTTAGATATGGGATATTGTGAGGATGATATGTGTTTGTACTGATAAGAGGGAGAAATGGGATTAGAAGATTGGAGGTGTTGAGATATGAGGAGAAGGGATATAATGTTAAGGTTGTGGGATATGTGATGAAATGTTTTGGGTGTGTGAGGGGATATGTGTTGGTATTGATTTTGATATGTAAGTGTGATTGAGATAGAATGGATGGAAAGGGGATAATGATAAAATGGATTGAAAAGGGGATAATGATGAAAAGGGAGCTACAAGACCAATATCATCTAGGCAAGGCTTGGAATTTCTCACTCAAGCTTGGATAATCACTTGAGTAAGGCTTGGATAGAGGATGTTTTTTCTTACCTAAGCTTGGATAATCACTTAGACAAGGCATGGATATGATTACTTAGGCTTGGATAATCACCTAAGCAATGATTTGATGGGGATTTTGATAACAAGGATTAGGATCTAGATAGACTCTTGACAAGATTATTTTGATAAGATATAATATGGATTATGATTGGGTGATGAGATAGGATAAAAGATGATAAATATTGGATATGCTATGATAGGATAGGATAGGATAAAAGGGTCTCCCAAGTTTGATCTAGGGCTACAAAGGTAAAGTTTGCAAATTGAGGTCTAAATAAGGTCAAATGGTGAAACCATAAATATGCATATAAAATACCCAATATTCATTATATATGTGTAAAAATGCAGCAACAAAAAAAAGACAAACATATGTAAACTTGGAACCAAAACATATGTAAACTTGAAATATAGAAATGAAAGGTCTAACTATCAACTGCAATACATTAATATCAATAACATGACTTTAAAAAATTAATGTGCATACTTACAAATTAATCCAACGAACCATCCAGGTCTGCTCTACTCTTTATTGTGTCAAGTATTGCCTCATGGTCAGACTCACACACCTTCCACAAGTTCTTGTTCAAAGGTTTACCTTGATATTGTATCAAATGAACATTGGATGCCATGACAAGGTTTGAGTAATGAAGAATCTTCCGATGAGTTTCAAAGTACTAAAAGAGACGAACATTAACACTCTTATGTGGGTACCTTCTAATCTATGTTCCAATAACAACCATTGAGCATGTAGGATATTCAATGTTTTCTTCATCTGTAATTGGGGCCTCCAGTTTCTTTTTGGCCTCAACACAATGACACATGTAATAATTTGTTCCCTCTTCATTGTCTTCATCTTTAATAATTGCATAAACATGCCCTACATTGATATGAGCAAAAAAATAGATGAAATTAGTCAGCAGTACGAAAACACTACAAAGTAAGATAACATTAGGAATTTCAAAACCTATGCAAGTAGATGCATTACCTGGTTGAACTAGATCTGGTATATGATCAAAGTCAACCGATGATTCCATTTGTGTCAGTTTGAGTGTCGTCGGGAACCAATATGTGTCAAGTGGGCTAAGAAAACTTAACCACCATTTGTCAACCCACTCCTTTGACTCACACTCATTCTAGGCCCCCATTGTACATAAAGAACAAAAGTATTCCATCTTCCACATATGGATACTCCATGAACGTACATTTGAGCTTCTGAAAGAGTGCAACTCACTTGATCCTGTCAATGTACAACAATCCTCATATGGTGCAATGTTAGTATCATCTATCAACCAAAAAAATATATGAATTGAAGACTTACCTTCATTATCTGGACCCATCAAAGCATTACACCACTCGATGATTTATTTTGCATCTATCAACTTTGCATTGTTTTTATACTTTAACTCTTCTCATACTATGGATCTTTTAATACATGCTCTTACACCATCATGCTTCCCCTTTCCATGCACAACTTCACAAAAGTTCCACATATGTTGAACACCTATAATATTATGCATCCTACTCAACTAATAGAACATCCATGAGTTCTTGAATTGTGATGCATAGTTATATAACCATATGATATGTTGATCATATGATATACCCCTTGTAGCCAAATCATGGTAGAACAACTGAAAGCAACCTTGTACGAACTCTATAGAATGTGTGCGATCATCATTGATATAAAAATGATACTCCCTTATGATCTTTCTACCATCCTCTATACTATCATTGGAATGAATGAATGTGATATGCAAAAATATAGAAACCTATGTTTGTTATAATATGTTGTCATTGATGTCAAAAGGAGATCAGAGGAGAATTGTGTTGATGTAGTGCAAAAGTGCATATAGTTGTCATTGATGTCAAAAGTGCAGATCATGCAAAAGGTTTTGACATTCCTGATAGCTTAACTGGTTGTGTGCTCAAGTGATGTACCTATATGTGTATGTTGTGTTGTAGGTATGAATGCATAGGGTGGTTTTTTCATTAATGTAGTCATTTATGTCAACACAGTATGGGTTGTTGTAGGGAAAGGACACAAGTGGTTGCAGGTTCAAAATATGCTTCGGTATGTATTCAAAATGTACTCATACATATGTGCTCTGAATTTCTACTATGTTGATCCTATTCTTATGTGGATATGAAGTATTGTTCAAGGAAATTCATGGGTGATATACCCTAGATTACAACTTTTGGACTGATGAAGAGTGAAAGTTAAGTTCACTAGTTTGTGAACTAGTCTAGTAGAGTTGTTTGTCTGTGGACTAGGAGAAATGTATCTGCATTGAGTCCTTCGTTGATTTGTTTTAGGTTTTGCAGATCTGTAAAAAGGATTATAGTGGTGTTATATGTGTTCCATCAAGAGTATTCATGGTTTGGTGCTCCAAAAGACTAGTTACAGAGTAATTATGTTTAAAGAAGAATAGTCCAGTAGTTTCCTCCGCATTTCTTGCATATAGAATATCTTTTTCTGTGGATTGGAAGTTATTTAGAGGCATTTTTGAAGATAGTATGTTCCAAGTTTGAGCCTCCAATATGAATATTTGTGTGAGTTATGGTCACCAGAGTGAAAACTATTTTTTTGTACATTTGGTGGTGACAGGGAGAATGTATTCTACTTTGCATTCCTCCGCATTTAAGTCTTTTGGTATGTGGTTTTGGAATTAGGTTTTTAATGTTGATATGTGCCCTCAACTCAAATGGTTTATGATTTGGTGGTCCAATTTTTTTTTTTTGGATCGTGGATGGAGACTACTCCTAGAAACCTTTGTCGGTAAGACAATGCGGTGTCAACAAGAGTTTAAGCAATGTATCTTTGACATTGCAATAAAAAGCCTATGCATATTTTTCAATGAGACCATGTGGTGTCGATAGGACTTCTTCAGATGTCTCCTTGACATGGTGAGTGTGATAATAGATGTGGAACCTAGTAAGGTGCATGTGGAAGTGAGATTTTGTGTGATGAGGATGACATACAGTCAAAAGACGAATAGAACAAAGGAACTTGGTGGTGACTTGGACTGTTGGACTCCACCATGGTAGGATGTTGAGTTGTCTTCATCAGTGTGACATAGGCACATCGGCAGAATAGAGGTGGGTGTTCCCCTAATGGAGCGATAAAGTGCTATGTGGACCCAATAGAATGACGTGCACAGTGAAGGTGAACATATGGCAATTGATAATTCATTGTTTTGCATCCTTATTGAAAAACAACACTTGATCAAGGTGCGAAAGGAGAAGATCGATGGCCAGTGTTCAAACTTTAAGATCTACAACGGTTTGGTCTATGTGAATAGGGGTTTCAAAGTTGGTGACCAAAAATGAATAATATCAAATTACTTAGCTATCCCAATGAACATTTAATGAAGGAGATCCAATCTACTAGTTGGTGGCTAAAAGGAGCCTTGATCGATCAAGATCAAATATGATCAAATGATTAGATGAAGAAATTAAATGTAGATCAGATTTTGATGTCAAATAGAGAGCTATTTTGGGAAAATTCTCTACAACAGAAGTTAATGAAAAAGTGTCTTGATATAGAGCTAGAAAAACCAAGGAGATATCTAATAAACTCTATCAAATGATCTGGATAAATGGTGCAAGGCTCGAGATGAATTGACAGATTGGAGGAGAAAACCTAACAGATGAGTAACCGGTTTGGACAACTGGATGGTGTGTGAATCTCAAATATAGAGATACATTTTTACAAATGTATGGTGTGAGACAGAAATAAGACATCCTGAGTATGGTTGATTAAGTGAAATTTGTAATATGAGTGAGAGGTCTACAAAAAATGTAAGAAGATTGTGAGGGGTCTATAGTTGTATGAAGAGCTGAATAGAGCTACATTTGGTTGAATCATGTTGCAGAGATAGTGTGAGAGAAGAGTCTGCAAGCTTAGAGAAAGCTAAAAAAAGTGATGTATAGCTAAGTTGTAGTAGATTAGAGAAAGAATAGGAACCCAGACTGAAATATAGATAATCATCTAGGTGCTTCTATGTGCAGAAGAGAGAAGTGCAGAAGGATGTGTTGTTGAGTGTGTAGGTTTAGCAACAGAGTGTGAGTTGCAGTATGTGCAACAATGAACATAATGTAATGATGCATCTCAGGTTTATGAAGAACCATTTATATGCATATATGAACTTGTAATCCTTTAGAGGTTGTAGCCTCATTGTACTGAGTTGTAGCTCAGCTTAGGGGATAGTAGTCTCCTTGGAGTTGTTGCTCCTAAACTAGGGTGTTGTTGCATCCTTGAATTGACTACTTCTAAATTAGGTAGTTGATGCATCCTTGGGTTGTATCCCTAAATGCATTGTAATAGAGATTTGGATTATGATGCTGGATTTGAGCAATAGACTTAAGCAACCTTTTGACACCGTGATTTTTCCCATCATGGGTTTTCCACGTACATATGGTGTTATGTGATGTTCTTGTGTGTGTGTGTGTGTGTTTATGTCTCTTCGTATTAGTATCTGCACATTAAGAGTTCAAAGAATTAATTTGCATAAGTTTTCTAAGGGAAAAAGTTTTAAGGAATAAATTTTGGTATCTATTGATTCACCCCCCTCTTAGTAGATCATTGTGTATCTATAATTGATATCAAAGCACCAGGTTCCCTAGGAGAAGCTTAATTAGCTCAAGTAGATCTCAGTAGAGTAAACACAATGGTTAGTCAAGAAAGTTTACTTGCATATGATGGACCTATCTTTGATGGATCAAGATATATGTTTTGGAGCTCATTGATGGAAGGATATATGGGATCCATAGGATTTGATATTTGGATGTCAGTTGAAAATGGATATACAGGTTTTGCTACACCTCCATTAACAGAAGTTGAAAAGAAGGCATATGAGGATAATGCTAGAATAAGAGATATAATTCTTTATGGACTGTCAAGTTCAGTATTGTTCAAAGTCATGCATTTTCAAATAGCACATGAAGCCTAGAACAAGTTGAAGGGAATGTTTGAAGAGGATGGTAAAGAAGAAATGAAGGAATTGACTCAAAAATATGAAAATCTAAGTACAAGTGAAGTTGCAACAAGAGGTAATGATGAAGATGCATCTACTTCCTGATCTATGGAGTTTGATGAAGTGCAAATTGATTGCATCAAGAGATTAAGAAAAGGTCCCAGGAAACATAGAGGTAATCATAATCATTTTGTTTCTAAATGTTTATATGATGAAGTAAACGATTATGATAAGGAAAAGAATAGTAGAAACAATCTGCACACAAGAAGAGAAAGTGGGTCATTTGATGTAGATGGCTGATCAAATGATGAACATGGAAGTTTCTATGGGGTAGACCCATTTCCAACGACCTTTGATGAATAAATTGAGAGGTCTGATAAAGATGAAGAAGCTGAAACCTTTGGTGAAGAAGAAGAAGAAGTGGACCTTTAAGGAAAACTCATTTGTGCTCTAAATGAGATTAAAAGTTTGAAGAAGGAGAATGAAGAACAAAAGTTGCATTCTCAGAAAGAGATAGGTAGACTGACTAAAATCCTTGAAGAATTAGATCAAATGGTAGTCAATTTGAAGACTCAAGTGGAAGAAGCAAGAAGGGTAGATGATGTAGTTAGATCCAAACTACAATCTAAGTCAAATGAGTGCATGAGATTGGAAGTAGAAATAGTGGCCTTGAGAAAAGAATTAGAAAAAGGCAAGGAGCAGATTGATAAAGGATTTAAGTTGAAAGGTGGCTTCGGGACACTAAATGAATTTGTGAGATCACAAAATCCATCTAGACCAAGGTCTAGACCAAGGGTGAAGATTGACCTTGGTGATGAAAAAGGGAAGAGTCCTTTTGCCTCACCAAAATTGGTTATAATAGAAGAAAGAGGTTGCACAAAGAAAGAGGAAGTCTGCACAAGTTGCTCCAGAGAAAGTACCTCTAGAAATGGAAGATCAGATAAAGGAACCACTAGTAAGATGAGGAAACCAGATAAGGATACTAATACCAAGTTGAAGGAGCCCATAGCAGATAAGAAGATGGATAAACCAACTCTTAGAATTCGAAAGAAATATCAATACACAAAGGGAGCTGATGCAGAAATATTTAGTAGGATGAGATATACAAAGAAGTAAAATCAAAGAATACCTTCTCATTTATTTCAAAGGAATGTTATGACCAGGTACTCCCCATGTTTTAATAATTACTATCATGCTTGTAATCAATATGGTGGGTATGTGCAGGATCATGATGGGCCAAAAAGTGGCAATGAGGAAAAAATCACGTCTTTCATTGACCCAAAAATATGAAAATGCCGAGTTGAATTTTTGGTGGCTTGGGTGTTAGTACACACCTCCAAAGCAATTAGCAAACCTGGTTTTCCAAATCCGATATCCGATTTGAAAAAAAAATATATAAACAATTTTCGGGCTGTCAAAATCATTTCACAGCCAAACAACCCGCAGGCACACTGTAGACACCTAAAAATGACCTAGGCCTACAAGCTTCATTTTTACCACTTTCGTCCTAGCATAATTATGACATTTAATTATGTCTTCAGTCCACATTCGACTATTGATTAAATAATTTATAATTGTTTAATTAATTCATGTCCTTTTATTCTTCATGATTATTAACTAAATAAATGTTATTTATTTATTCAATACGTCTTTAATTGTCTAAAGTCTTCCTTTAATTAAATAAATTTCTTTATTTATTTAATTACCTTTCTTCATTTATTTCTTCCTGATTATTAAATAAATAAATCTTATTCATTTATTTAATGTCACTAATCCTCGCAATTAAATAAATTCATTAGTTTATTTAATTCTTAATCATATCTTCTAAATTGAATAATTAGTTTTTAATTATTTAATTAACAAAAATAATATTCCTCTCATTTTAAATAAATGAAATTATTTAAAATGTCATCACAATCTTAACTAACATTCCATTTTGGTAAATAATCTAAAAAATATTATTTATTTGTCTCACAAAATTCATATTTTGAGTTGATTGGTA
Source organism: Sequoia sempervirens (assembly GCA_007258455.2). Lineage (NCBI taxonomy): Eukaryota > Viridiplantae > Streptophyta > Pinopsida > Cupressales > Cupressaceae > Sequoia > Sequoia sempervirens. The sequence goes on along the minus strand of VDFB02193867.1, from coordinate 75,977,895 downwards.
GCTTTCTTCCAAAAAAATCAAATAAAGCAAGCATGTTCTTTATTTTTATCAAAATTGCTTTTCAGTCCATCTTTTATGAATCTCACAATGCAGGCTATCTTTATCTTCTCAATTTTGAAAATCTTTATTTTCAAAATTAATTATCTCCTCTTTTCTCCACCATTGATTCAGTTTTCTCCTATGACATCTTGACCACTCACTTAAGGATTTTACCCTAACACTGATGAGGGATTATCAAGTGAAATCTCGTCCTCTGATTTTAGGTTTCTGTCAAGAGTCGATCTCGTCCATTCATTCAAAATTGTGTTTTCTATAAAATGACAATTTTGTTCATAATTTTGGGACCACCTGATTAATCTAGGCATTATAGTCATTTAGCATTCATAGTTATTATTTTCATTTATCATTTGTCATAGGCATAGGAATTTAAGATTCAAATCCTTCAAAGCTTGTTTAGGACAATGGCATAGTCAAGATTGCTCACACACTCGATTTGAGGGCAACACAAATCAACATGTTAGAAGGTGTAATGGAGATTAGCCATGGAGATTGAAGACACTGGGTGAGATTGTCCTATTTTCTATGTTTTCAGTTATATTTCCTTTGCACTTCATTACTTCTTTCGGTTTATTGGGTTTCAATTGATTGAACCTAATCCTTAGAAATTTACCCATTGATACACACATAGTTAGGAGGTTCTTCACACAACAGATATTCGATTTCGCCAATATTTGATTTGAAAAGGTTAGAATATAGTTTTTTCTTTGCTTTGATTGAATTTTGATGAGATTTGTATAATTTCAATTAGTTTTTGATGATTTTTTTTTCAAAATAGGGTTTTTGATTGATTTTTAAAAAAAATTGAGTTTAGAATGGATTTTGATTAAAAATGAATGTTTTTTATGGATTTTGATTAAAAATGATTTTTTTATGGATTTTGATTTAAAAATAGTGTTGTTTATGTATTTGTATTAAAAATTAGAGAATTTTATAGATTTTTGTTAAAAAGTAGGGGTTTTTTTGGATTTTTTTTAAAAACTAGGGTATTTTTATAATATTTTCATTTATATTGTCTAATTTTAATTAGATTAATTATTTTTTAACTTTAATCAGGCATTATGGCTGTTGAGAATGAAAATGCACAAATTCCACCAAGTTGAGAATGAAAATCTACCAACTAAGAATCAAAATGCAGAAATGCCAAACACTCCACCACCTCCACAGCCATCAATTGAAGACTTAATTGGTGAAAAATTGAAGCAATTGAGGGGAATTTGTGATGTTTATAAGAAAATCCCTCGATTATCCCGTATGTCAACCACATTGACAAAAATAATTACAAATGTAGAAACCCTCTCCATCCAACATAATGCCTTTCATTCATGGTGAGAAACCATGAGGGAATATTATGCATGTGGATTGTCTTATGATGATGTGAAAAATCTCCAAATAAAAAAAGCCCAAATAGCCTCTTTATTTATTATCCCCCACACTAGTTTTCCAATTAATGTTAACAAACCAAAACTTTCTATAAAATGGTGCATGCATAAAGGCATAGTAGATAACTTTTGGGATCATTAGTGTATGGTTTTTGATAAACCACCCAACAATAATCTTGATGTACCTTTTTACTTTATTAAAAAATTATATGCTGAGTTTTTGTTAGGGTATCATATCAATTACTTTGACATTAAACCCTTCTAGGGCGTTGGTGGAGGTATGCCCCAAGATAGGCCAGGGGCAGTTAGAGTAGTTAGGCTCCCACATGTTCCCCTTCCTCCCCTTCCTCTGCCACCTCTAGTACAACATCTAGATATTACAGAGGATGCAGCCACACAGACTATCCAGGCCATTCACTCTTTGAGTGGTTTTTTGGTTTCCCATGCTTCTTCAATAGCTCATTCACATTCTGGTGATGTTGGTGATGGATCCAATGTTGCTGCATCATCCTCCTCAGGTCCACATATTTGTGTGCCACATATTTGCAATACATGCCAACAAATATGCTTGGGTCCTATTGTATAGCCCGCTGAGCATCTATTAGACACTTCTGATTATGACATCCAAGATGTGGAGATTATAGCAGATCACACGCAGGGGAGTGGAGCACACCCTATAGAGTCCTCTCCTGCTAGAGAGGTGGACATTGGAATAGTTATACAGGTAACATTTAAGGTGTAAATTCATAACTTGCATTTTTTTAAAAATGAATATTAATAAGAGATAGTATCAAGTACTAATATTTATTTACATGGTCTATTTAACAGTTAATGTCTGAGGAGGAGCTCACATGGGTGACTAATAGCACCCTTAAGGTCATTTCATTTGGCCTCGACACACACACAGTATGCATTTTCACACTCACTCATTTACATTTTTTTACTGTATACTTCCTTGTCATTTGAATTGTCATTAATGAAATTATATATTAACTTATATGTTTATCTTATTCTCTACTTGTAGGAAATGCCTAGTGCGAGCGAGGTGTGATGCTCTCCAGACCATGGAGGCCCAATGTTAGCTAAGGGAAAGGTAATTGAATTCAAATTTGATTGAATTAAGATTTATAAGATCTTTTATTGATTATGCATACATTGACATAGATTCATAGTTTCATATGTCATCATTTTTATGTATAGGCAGTTGTGAGCTATACATCATTGTTGATAAGTGTCACAACACTTGAAGGAGTAGGTATTCAAACACCTGAAGGAGGAGGTGTTGAAACACCTGAAGGAGGAGGTGTCGAAACACCTAAAGGAGATAAAGAAAAAGATTAGCCTAAAGAGGTATGTGTTTATTTTATTTTGTGCTTGGTAAATATGTTCTTATTACTAAAAATTGTATGCTAACTTGGATCAATTTTATGTTTTTGTTCACATATATAGATTGACATTACAAAAGTTGGTTTGGTTGGTTCTTTGAGAGGGGTATATTCTAGGACTCCTAACCCTTCAAGAGACGATATTTCAGGTAATCAAGATTTCAATTTTAGAGTTCAATTATAATTCAATGTATATTGATTTTTATGTTAATTATTCAATTTTAAATTATATAGTATAACTAATCTCAATTGTGGTTTGAATTTTTCTTGTGCAGCTACCTTTAGAGCTAGAAAGTGCTTCAAAGAGGCTCCATTTTGATGATCCACTAGTAGTTTAGGATGAGATAGACATTTTGGCATGTAAATTTTGAATAGATACCGATATGGCATATGCCACATATTGTAAAACTTTGTTTGAGTTGGCGTTGATGCCATTTTTATATATGGACATACACTTGATTATTGGATAATTTGATATATAGAAGTTGACAATTGAAATTTGATTTCCTCCTCATGTGCATGATTAAAATCTTTGAAAATTTAATCAAGTGAGCAAGTGGTTAAATATCAATGTACAATAGCATAAAAAGAATGGTTAAATATTATGTAGTTTATATGCATATTGCTAATTACATTGCATTGCACATCTTTCAAACTCAAAGCATTACTTCACATTGCATAAGTAACAACTAGATGCTAATAGATGAAAAAATTTCAATAACAATATAGTTTTTACAAAGTCAACCTAAGTAGTTATGCAATTACTTCAAATTACATAACTAATAACTAGGAGTAGCTATCAATTGCATTAGCTTGTCATGGAATTCTATGAGACCACATTTCTTTGAGGAAACTTGGCACAAAACTCACAAAAAATGAAAAGAAAGCACTCAAACAAACTTTAAAGGGGTCTCAGGCCTGCCCCCTCATTCCACATGCTATGCAACCATTTACTTGCAATGTAGGGGCCGAACAATGGATAAAACATGTAAAAATTATATATATATATATATATATATATATATATATATATATATATATATATATATATGCAGCCTAGAAGCATGAATTACGATTAAAATATCACATAACATCATATAAACAAAAAAAACACTATAAACTTAATGTCATTTAAAACATGCATGATAAATATTCATCGTTGAAAATTGAATTGTGGTAGCTTGATATACAGAGTCTATTGATGCCAAGGTTCAATTTGTATGATATTGAAAAAACAAGCCAACTGAGTAGAGTTATCAACATTCTTCAAAAATCATAAAAATTCTTTTAGTACACTAGCCATTTTGATGTTTTCTTGTAGTCTCAAATGTTATTTTGTATCATTGTTACATTGGTCTTGAGAGTGGTAGCTTAATATAGGTCCACAATACAAAATTTGGTTTACTTGTGCACTGTAACAGTGGCATAGGAATATTTTTCTTTGAAAGAACGAAAGGGTGATTGCACGTTTGAAGTGTATAAACACATACCTTTTTGTAATATCAAGGATATTTTTTTGAATCTTCCATGCATTGCTAATCTAAAAGCAAAGATCTTTTTCCTAATCTCTATGCAGCCATGCTTTTGACATTGTCAAGAAGAGAAAAAGTTCCCTAATGATGCAAAGGCATGGCCAAGTAGTTCTAACTCTCCACATGAGAGAAAAGAGATGTTGGAGAGTACATCAAGTCACTGAGAACCGAAGTGTAATGTGTTTTAGTTTGTAGTACTCCTCTGTTTCTTTGCAGATGTGTGATAAATTCTTAGTTCAATGATGCTGAACAATTTTTGAAAAAAGAAAGTTGTGTCACGGTCCGCATTCAATCCAACAAGCAAAAATGAAAGCTCAGCCTCTTGGAATGAAAATTATTGTTTGCAAAACAAATGAATAAGAATGAGGTAGTTAAGGTGTTTGAAGTTATTTAGAGTTCACTTTTAGGGTACAAGGCTTAAAACTTCATTTTAAATGCACTCAAACAAACTTTAAAGGGGTCTTAGGCCTATTGCCCCCTCATTCCACATGCTATGCAGCCATTTACTTGCGGTGTAGGGGCCGAACAATGGAGAAAACATGTAAAAATTATATATATATATATGTGCAGCCTAGAAGCATGAATTACGATTATAATATCACATAACATCCTATAAACAAAAAAACCACCATAAACTTGAATGTCATTTAAAACATGCATGATAAATATTCATCGTTGAAACTTGAATTGTGGTAGCTTGATATACAGAGTCTATTGATGCCAGGGTTCAATTTGTATGATATTGAAAAAAGAAGACAATTGAGTAGAGTTATTAGCATTCTTCAAAAAACATAAGAATTTTTTTAGTACACTAGCCATTTTGATGTCTTCTTGCATTCTCAAATGTTATATTGTATCATTGTTACATTGGTCTTGAGAGTGGTAGCTTAATATAGGTCCATAATACAAAACCTGGTTTACCTGTGCAGTGTAACAGTGGCATAGGAAGATTTTTATTTGAAAGCAAAAATGAAAGCTCAGCCTATTTGAATGAAAATGCTTGTTTGCAAAAAAAAATAACAATGAGGTAGTTAAGGTGTTTGAAGTGATTTAGAGGTCACTTTTAGGGTCTTCTTGTTCACGCGAAGTGTATCAACACATACCTTTTTGTAATATCAAGGATACTTTTTGAATCTTCCATACATTGCTAATCTAAAAGGAGATTTTGATGCATTACTAATCTTCCCTAATGATGCAAAGGCATGGCCAAACAGTTCTAACTCTCCACATGAGAGAAGAGAGATGTTGGAGAGTACATCAAGTCAGTGAGAACCGAAGTGTAATGTGTTTTAGTTTGTAGTACTCCTTTGTTTCTCTGCAGATGTGTGATAAATTCTTAGTTCAATGATGCTGAACAATTTTTGAAAAAAGAAAGTTGTGTCACGGTCCAATTTCAATCCAACAAGCAAAAATGAAAGCTCAACCTCTTGGAATGAAAATGTTTGTTTGCAAAACAAATGAATAAGAATGTGGTAGTTAAGGTGTTCGAAGTTATTTAGAGGTCAATTTTAGGGTGGAAGGCTTAAAAATCCATTTTAAATGCACAAAAAAGAATGAAATTACTTCAAACCAAGTTTGTGAAGAAGTTAACTCGGTTTCCCACTAGTTTCCCTTAAGAGTCCAAAGTGCTAAAAGACAACAATATTTGAAGGGCTATTTCTCAGAGACCGTGATGCTTATAGACTCTCCGTCTGAGGCTATGGGATTGTGTTGGGACCATCTACAAAAACCTCTCTCAATTTTTGCTATCTTAGAGGTGTTTTCCTGTGGTGATGACTTTTCAATGGAGGGAAAAGTTGCCAGATGCAAGCAGTGTAAAGTTGCAAAGCGGTGCAACTTTCATTCCGCAACTTGTACGGCCAAAGGGACTGTTCCAACATGTCCATATGGGTACGTTTACACTAGGGATGGTCATATTTTGCACCCAAATACACCGAATCACTTTGAGCTACATTGGACTAGCGATTTTCCTTAAGAGTCCAAAGTGCTAAAAGACAATAATCTTTGAAGGGCTATTTCTCAGAGACCGTGAGGCTTATAGACTCTCCTTCTGAGGCTATGGGATTGTGTTTGGACCATCTACAAAAACCTCTCTCAATTTTTTCTATCTCAGAGGCATTTTCCTGTGGTGATGACTTTTCAGTGGAGGGAAAAGTTGCCAGATGCAAGCAGTGTAAAGTTGCAAAGTGGTGCAACTTTCATTCTGCAATTCATACGACCAAATGGACTATTCCAACACATCTATATGGGTAATTTTATGCTATGGATGGTCCTCTTTTGAACCCAAATACACCAAATCACTTCGAGCTACATTGGACTGACGATTTCCCTTAAGATTCCAAAGTGCTAAAATGAAACAATCTTTTAAGGGCTATTTCTCAGAGACTGTGAGGCTTACAGACTCTTGGTCTAAGGCTATGAGATCATGTTGGGACCATCTACAAAAACCTCTCTCAATTTTTTCTATCTCGGAGGTGTTTTCCTATGGTGATGACTTTTCAGTGGAGGGAAAAGTTGCTAGATGCAAGGAGTGTAAAGTTGCAAAGTGGTGCAAATTTCATTCCGCAACTCATACGACCAAACAGACTATTTCAACACGTCTGGATGGGTACATTTATGTTAGGGATGGTCCTCTTTTGCACCCAAATACACCGAATCACTCTGAGCTACATTGGACCAACGATTTCCCTTAAGAGTCCAAAGTGTTAAAAGACAACAATCTTTGAAGGGCTATTTCTCAGAGACTATGAGGCTTAAAGACTCTCTGTCCAAGGATATGGGATCATGTTGGGACCATCTACAAAAACCTCTCTCTATTTTTTCTATCTTGGAGGCGTTTACCTATGGTGATGACTTTTTAATGGAGGGAAAAGTTGCCAGATGCAAGTAGTGTAAAGTTGCAAAGTGGTGCAAATTTCATTCCGCAACTCGTACAACCAAACGGATTGTTCCAACACATCTGGATGGGTATGTTTATGCTAGGGATGGTCCTCTTTTGCACCCAAATACACCGAATCAGTTCGAGCTACATTGGACCAACGATTTCCCTTAAGAGTCCAAAGTGCTAAAAGGCAACAATCTTTGAAGGGCTATTTCTCAGAGACCGTGAGGCTTACAGACTCTCTGTCTGAGGCTATGGGATCATGTTGGGACCATATACAAAAGCCTCTCTCAATTTTTTCTATTTCGGAGGCATTTTCTTGTGGTGATGACTTTTCAGTGGAGGGAAAGTTGCTAGATGCAAGTAGTGTAAAGTTGCAAAGTGGTGCAACTTTCATTCTGTAACTCATATGACCAAATGACTGTTCTGACACATCCGTATGGGTATGTTTACACTAGGGATGTTCCTCTTTTGCACCCAAATACGCTGAATCACTCCGAGCTACATTGGACCGACGATTTCCCTTAAGAGTCCAAAGTGTTAAAAGGTAACAATCTTTGAAGGGATATTTCTCAGAGACCACGAGGCTTATAGAAACTTTTTTTGAAGCTATGGGATCGTGTTGGGACCATCTACAATAAACTCTCTCAGTTTTTTCTATCTCGGAGGCGTTTTCCTGTGGTGATGACTTTTCAGTGGAGGGAAAAGTTGCCAGATGCAAGCAGTGTAAAGTTGCAAAGTGGTGCAAATTTCATTCCGCAACTCGTACGACCAAATGGAATATTCCAACACATCTAGATGGGTACGTTTACGCTATGAATGGTCCTCTTTTGCAACCAAATATGTCGAATCACTCCGAGCTACATTGGACCAAGTGAAATTAGGTGAAAAATTAATGCAAACACAAGGGCACAATCACAAAATCTTTGCAACCTACCTATTTGAGGCATCTAACAAGATTATTCTGACCTCTTTGGACAGTCCAAAACTCCCTTAAAACTTGACAAGCAACTAAATACACATTTCCCTCTTTAACCCCCTTAAACCCTTGTAATAGTGAGAAACTGGTTTTTGTCCAATTACTCCACAATTTTCCAAAACACCAGACCAAAACATGACTGATTCAAACACCCATATCCAAGTTACACAACATATGTGAGAAACAACATAGACTCCTTTGGACCAACGTTGACTTCCTATACATTCACCCTTGAAAAGGCTACTCAATTAGCCCAAAAATGCAAAACAACATACCTTCAAACACCACATAGACCCATGAAACCCTAGGGAAGAAAATAAATTTCCAAGAAAACAAAGATTCTGCAATTGGATTCCATTTGTACGGACCTGTAACCATCAAATCAGAAAACCCTTATTTTTAGTGTAATTCTTGAGGGTTATTGGATGTAGCACTTCCACAACCTTTCAGACTCTTCCACCACCTTAGACACCTTTATTTAGGCCCCAATATGCTTAGAAAACAAATAAAATTCTGGCATCTTAGAGATTTTTGCAAACCCTAGGGTAAAAACTCTATTTTCAAGTTAAAAAAACCACCATTTTTAGACCTTTAACTCTTCATTTTATTTCAAAACCCAGTTCTCCATGCCTTCCACTCTTGAAATATTATTTCCTAAGCCATACCAACTCATCCCACTAATTCACATTGGCACACAGTAGGTGGGATGAGATTCAAGCCATTAAAATTGCAAAACTCTTATTCCCCTATTTAGGAACCCGTCTAAAGAAAGTTTGAGTTTTGAGGCACAAAATGAATAAAGAAACCCTCTATTAAGAAGTAAGAATAAATTCAAGACATGTAATAATGTTTCTACATAAAGCTTTGATACAAAAATGATTGAATGGCTTGTGCACAGGTAGAAAACTTAAGAAAAATAGTAAAATATGAACTAAGCAATTGAAACTTTATTGATTCAAAGAAAAAAACTCCTTCAACCAAACCTGTCTCAAGCCCTTGATGGCCTTAAGTACATTTCTATGCCTTGGAATCCAACTCCCAATGCCTTTAACCACCACTATTAACTGACTTTTGAAACCTTAATGACCATTGAAGGCCAAAATACAAACATTTTTCACATTAATACGATTCATAATGAAATGTTGCACTTTTCCACTTCTAGCTTTACTAAGACCTCACTTAATGGCTTGAAATAACATCATTACATGTTTAAAACGCTGTTCTTGTTTGTCCCTAAACAAATTTACTAATCTTTTCTTCAAAGGCTACAAAGCAACAACTAGGACAAGTTGGGATCTCCATGTTTTTTGGGCCCTAAAACCTAAAAAATCCTCCTAATACATGACCATTAGGACTATTAGATCTCATTAAAGACAAAAACTCAAAATATTAACACTTTAATCACTGAAATGATCCACATTGATTTCTTTAAAAACCTCATGAAAATTGCTAAAAATGAAGTTGCACCCAAGTTGGATTTGAGGAGCAAAAGTTGCAAGCCACTATAATTTATTATATATAAATGGGAGATGTTAAAAAACCTGGTTCAAACAAGCATACCGACAAGAAAGAACTAGGAAGAAAACCTTCAGTTGTAGCTCGATTAAGTAAAAAAACAGACCCCTTTACAAAACCTATGAGTTTCCAAAATACATACCTCTTTACATTTTAAACATACCCTTTATACAATGCTAGACATTTGACCCATATTTCAAAAAACATCACTGGGTATTGATTATGCCCATACACAATTATGACCATTTTACATTGTTTTCAATTTGAGAATTCAAATTTTACAAAATTTTCCTATTGGAGGCATTTAGGGCAAGTCTTCGACAACCGTAGTATGTTCACGGGACTGACAAGCACTTGTACAAACCATCAAGGTAGCTTAGAATAACCAATCTATATTATTCTAAATGACACAAAATATGATGAGATGGTAATGCAAACTATAAAAGACGCTTAGAATAACCAATCTATATTGTTGTAATCTGTCGCATACCTCTCTGAAAGGATCAAAGCTGGCTATTGTTGCAGTAGGTCCATGATCAATCGTGTCAGGAATATCACAAAAGTGGGAAAATGAGAAATCTATATTGTCACAATAGAAAAAATGCTTAGACTAACAAATCTATATTAATCTAAACAACTTGAATGATGATGAATTGGTGATGCAAACTATAAAAGATGCTTAGAATAACCAATCTATATTATTATAAATGACACAAAATATGATGATATGGTAATGCAAACTATAAAAGATGCTTAAAATAACCAATCTATGTTGTTGTAATGTGTCGCATACCTCTCCAAAAGGATCAGAGCTGGCTATTGTTGCAGTAGGTTTATGATCAATCATGCCAGGAATATCACAAAAGTGGGAAAAAGAGAAATCTATACTGTCACAATAGAAAAAATGCTTAGACTAACAAATCTATATTAATCTAAACAACCTGAATGATGATGAGTTGGTGATGCAAACTATAAAAGAGGCTTAGAATAACCAATCTATATTGTTTTAATCTGTCGCATACCTCTTTCAAAGGATCAGAGTTGGCTATTGTTGCAACAGGTCCATGATCAATCTTGCCAAAAATATTGCAAAAGTGCATACAAAATATCACTATTAAAGACACCTACATTGCAATAGTATATAAAATATCAGTATTAAATAAAGAACACTAATGAACATAATCATAATGAACATAAGCATTGTACCTTCCATTCTTGAATTGGATATCCGATATTTCTAACACAAAATTAATGCCTAGGGATTAGGCTCGAGCTTGCTTTGGATTTTTGTTCGGATCTTCCAATCTTAAGAAGTCAACACAAAAAACATGTTTAACAACTTACCTTGCTTTTCCAGACTTCGTGCATATGACTGACGACTTTTTTTAACCCAAAATTGATGAAACGAAAAGGGCTTGTAAAGGAGTTTCTCATCTTTCCACCAATATAAATTATACTTTAGTTTGAATCTAATAAATAATTATTATTCATTTCTATTAGAATTACGACTAAAGTCCTGATTGATAGCTTGATTGAAAAAAAATTATAACTTTCAAAGGATATCACATTTTTTGAATCCAAAATATGCACATTTTGTGCTTCGCATACTATGGGATTAAAAAAAAATGAATTTCATGAAGTTTTGACCAAGTTAAGATGGTCGACATACGAGTTTTTATATTTTTTAAAATTTGTAATTAAAATTCATAATTAATTATTTACTTGGAAAAAATACAAAAAATATGCATCACATCCATGAGTCCTCTACTTATATCTAAAATCTTATAAAAAATAATATGATTTTATTATGGTTAGGTGGTTAGACAGATACCTACTTATTTTTTCCCTGAAATTTAAGTACTATTGCATTGAAATTTCAATTTTTCACCAAATAGATTTTTTTTTAGAAAAATAAACCTAGTAGTTTAGAAACTACATTCAATTTTCCACATATTCTATTCTTACATATTTTTGAAATAATATAGATAACTTATTCAAATTTTTATGTCAAGTTGCATAACTCTAATTTTTTTGAATTTTCATTGCCACTTACAGGCCTGTTTTTTCCATGATGATCCTGCACATACCCTGGTCATAGAGCTAGAGATTGTAGAGTTGCACCTAGAAGGAGTACAAAATATGTAAATATAAATTCATCTACTCTGATGAGGAATATGCTTGTGGTATGCTACATGTGTGATAACTTGGGTCACATAGCTAAAGACTGCATACTAGATCTTGTAAGACCTATAGTACTGAGAAAGAGGAAGAATAAAAAAAGGAATATGTCCTCTAAAGTGAACATGTGTTTGCATGCTATTGAGAAGAAGTATAATATATCAGAGAAGAAGCACAAGATGGTTTGGAGAGAGAAGGATTGGTAGGAAACACTTAATGTGGTTGTTTCTGCCTTATGTCGCTAAGTGTTAGTGATAGGGTATGAGTCCAGGGGGAGCTAAATTGATACTTCATTCATCCCTAGAAATTAAGGACATATCAAGTCAGGTAAAATGTGTTTACAAATTTCTAACGACTTGATGGTTATAGTTTTATGATCACACTCTTGTTCCTTGAATTTTTTTGTCAAGGTGTAAGAAAATTAGTAGAAGTGGATAGTTAGCCTCATAAATTTATATCAACCATGGGTATTAGATTTAGAGAAAAATGGGGTATATGCTCTGTTAAGAGAAATACCTCCTTCCTGCAAAATGAAGATGATGTAGGAGCATCCAAAAGATTCAAATTAGTTGGGACAGTGAACTTTCAGTTGTAGAGCACCAAAGAGAGCAACCTTGGAGAACACCACATTTTACCACATTTGCATGATAGAAGTTGTAGAGTTGGAATTGGCATCTAGGCATAATAATATTCAACGTATCCAAAATTCAAAGCATTTGGTTTCGATTTCAGAGAGATGTTGCTTGCAGAAGAATACCTATTTTTCACAGTGTAGACCCGACAGTGTTGAGTGAAGTCTAATTGGCTTGCGGAGCTTAAAAGAACATCATTCAATGAAGTATAGGACCTGGATGACCTTCATGAGGATTCACACAAAGATTTAAGCATCAACAGAGCAATGCCTTATGTTTAAGTTTGACCTATCTGGGTCTATAATTTACCTGACTAGCCTTTACATTTAGGCCGCCTTGATTATGATTTGAAGGCTTGTGGAGGATATAAATGATGAAATGAAAAATTATTCGAAGACATAAAGGAAATGTATGAGTGGGCCAACATAAGTGTATGGAGCAAGGTTTAAGGGGGAGCTGATGTTGGTATTGAATTAGTGTTATGCTTGATACAATGCAGTCCTAGATATCATTTGGTACATAGTGTAAAGTGAACACATTCACAATTGGTATCAAAATGATAATTGGTATCAAGGCATGACATCATCAGTTGATGTCAAGTAAGTGATTCAATTGGCATGAAGTATGAATTAGAAAATCTATAATTGATCTCAAACCTAATTGGAGAAGAGCATTAAAAGGTTGAATGCAATAGTTGGCTTGAGAGAAAAAGTTGTTTTCAATTGGTATCGGTTCAAGGAGGAGAAAAGTTCCTTTGTCATTGCTAAGGAGTGATGGCAGCAGCAGTATGGTGACTTGAGAAGAAGAGGAGAAAGGATGAGCAAGTGCTCATGGCATAAGTAAAGTTGAGAGAGGTATCAAATACAAATTGGGCATCAAAGAAATGTTTACAAATTGATATTGAGCCCAATGAAGAGTAAATGCTTATGTATGCAGGAAAAAATAATGGAGAACAATATGAGGAGATGCTATTGTGGTCAAGAAAAGTTTTAATTGGTACAAAGACTGTGGTGGAGTGTACATTTAGATACATGCAGAAAATGGAGTAAGCTCCTCAGGGAGAGCTAATATAGGCATCAGATCAACATATGATGCACTTAAGAGTATAAATTGGTATTGAGCATAAAAGGAAAGCATGCTCAGATTAGTGCACAAAGGAGAAAGGTGATTTGTGTAGAACAAAAGGTGAATTTGGGTCTTGATATGAGACCTAATTCATATAAGGTATGGATTAGAGTATCTTCAATTGTGTCAGAGTGTGTAATGGCACTTCAACTACAATTAGTTAAAGGTATTTAATTAAGAGTGGTTGGAGAACATGGCTTAACCATTGATGAAATGATTGAGAGTAGTATCTGGGATAAGCACAATAATTGTTATCAATTTTTATCAGTTAAAGGTGGAGAAAATCATTTTTCTAGTTCAAAGGAGGATATTAGAGGACAACTAAGCCCTTTTCCATTGATTTCAAAGGGGGAGAAAGTATGCAAATGCTCAAAAGAGGAGAATTGGTGAAAGTAGCAACATAAGTAGAAGTAAAGATGATACTAGTACAAATGTTGAATTGATCAATTGGTATATTTGAGCATTCAATTTTTTCCATCAATGACAAAGGGGGATATTGTTGGAATATGTTGTAATTTATGTCAAAAGGGGATTAGAGGAGAAGTGTGTTGATTCAGTGTAGAAGTGCATATAGCTATCATTGATGTCAAAAGTGTAGATCATGCAAAAGGTTTTGGCATTCTTGATAGCTTAATTGGTTGTGTGCTCAAGTGATGTAACTATATGTGTATGTTTTGTTGTAGGTATGAATGCATATGGTGGTTTTTTCATTAATATAGCCATTGATGTCAACATAGTATAGGTTGTTACAGGGAAAGGACACAAGTGATTGTAGGTTCAAAATATGCTCTGGTATGTGTTTAGAATGTACTCCTATATGTGCTTCACATTTATACTATGTTGATCCTATGCTTATGCAAATCTGAAGTATTGTTCAAGGACATTCATGGGTGATATATTATAGATTACAACTTCTGGGATGATGAAGAGTGAAAGTTAAGTTCATCAGTTTGTGAATTGTTCTGGAAGAGTTGTTTGTCTATGGACTGGAAGAAATATATCTGCTCCACAGTTCTCTGCTAATTTTTTTTAGGTCTTGTGGATCTGGAAGAAGGCTTATAGTGGTGTTATCTATGTTCCATCAAGAGTGTTCATGGTTTGGTGCTCCAAAAGACTAGTTATAGAGTAATTATGTTTACAAAAGAATATTCCAATAGTTTCCTCTATATTTCTTGCATATTGAATATATCTGTCGTTATTTAGAGGCATTTCTAAAAATAGAATGTTCCAAGTTTGAGCCTCCGGTATAAAGATTTGAGTGAATTATGGTCACCAGAGTGAAAAATATTTTTTTTGTACATTTGGTGGTGATAGGGATAATGTATTCTACTCTGCATTCCTTTGCATTTAAGTATTTTGGTCTCTGGTTTTGGAATTAGGTTTGTAATGTTGATATGTGCCCTCAACTCAAATGGTTTATGATTTGGTGGTCTACAAGAAGAAGTTTGGATCATGGTTGAAGACTGTTCTTAGAAGCCATTATCAGTAAGACAATGCAATGTCGGTAATAGTTTGAGCAATGCCTCTTCATCATTGCAATAACAAGCCTATGGAGATTTGCCAATGAGACCATGTGGTGTCAATAGGACTTCTCTTCAAATGTCTCCTCGACATGGTGAGTGTGATACTGGATGTGGAACCCAGTAAGGTGAATGTGGAAGTGAGATTTGATGTGATGAGGATGACATATAGTGAGAAGATGAATAGAAAAAAGGCACTTGGTGGTGACTTGGAATGATGGACTCCACCATGGTAGGATGCTGAGGTGTCTTCATCGATGTGACATAGGTACATCGACAGAACAAAGATGGATGTTCCCTTGGCAGAGCGATAAAGTGCTATGTGGACCCAATATAATGATGTGCATAGTGAAGACAAACATATGGAAATCAATAATTCATTGTTTTGCATCCTTGTTGCAAAAAAACACTTGATCAAAGCACAAAAGGAGAAGATTGACAACCATTGTTCAAATTTTAAGATCTACAATGGTCTGGTCTGTGTGAACAGGGGTTTCAAAGTCGATGACCAATAATGAACAAAATCAAATTACTCAGCTATCCCAATGAACATTTAATAAAGGATATACAGTCTACTGGTTGGTAGCTAAAATAAGTCTTGATCGATTAAGATCAAATTT
The DNA here is from genome assembly GCA_007258455.2 of Sequoia sempervirens. NCBI lineage: Eukaryota > Viridiplantae > Streptophyta > Pinopsida > Cupressales > Cupressaceae > Sequoia > Sequoia sempervirens. The sequence goes on along the minus strand of VDFB02193867.1, from coordinate 75,962,089 downwards.
GATCGAATGATCAGATGAAGAAATTAAATGCAGATCAAATTTTGAGGTCAAATAGAGAGCTATTTTGGGAAAATTCTCTGCAACAGAAGTTAATGAAAAAGCGGATCGATGTAGAGCCAGAACAACCAAGGAGATATTTGATAGACTCTATCAAATGAGTTGGATGAATGGTGCAAGGCTCGAGATGAATTTAAATCTTGGAGGAGAAACCCTAACGGATGAGTGACCGATTTGGACAACTAGACAATGTGTGAATCTCAAATATAAAGATTTTTGTAGATGTGTGGTGTGAGACATAAATAAGATGTCATGAGTATGGTTGACTAAGTGAAATTTGTAATATGAGTGAGAGGTCTATAGAAAGTGTAAGAAGACTGTGATGGGTTTGCAGTTGTATGAAGAGCTTAATAGAGCTACATTTGGTTGAAGCATGCTACATAGATAGTGTGAGAAGAGTTTGCAAGCTTAGAGAAAGCTAAAAAAAGTGATGTATAGCTAAGTTGTAGCAAATTAGAGAAAGAATAGGAACGCAGATTGAAATATAGATAACCATCTAGGTGGTTCTATGTGTAGAAGAGAGAAGTGCAAAAAGATGTGTTGTTGAGTGTGTAGGTTCAACAACAGAGTGTGAGTTGCAGTATGTGCAACAATGAACAGAATGTCATGATGCATCTCAGGTTTATGAAGAACCATTTATATGTATATATGAAATTTTAATCCTTTAGAGTTTGTAGCCTCATTGTACTGAGTTGTAGCTCAGCTTAGGGGATATTAGTCTCCTTGGAGTTGTTGCTCCTAAAATAGGGTGTTGTTGCATCCTTGAAGTGGCTACTTCTAAATTAGGTAGTTGATGCATCCTTGGGTTGTAGCCCTAAAAGCATTATAAGAGAGATTTGGATTATGACGTTGGATTTGAGTAGTAGAATCAAGCAACCTTTTGTCACTGTGGTTTTTCCCATCTTGGGTTTTCCACGTACATATGGTGTTATGTGATGTTCTTCTGTGTGTGTGTTTATGTCTCTTCATATTAGTATCTACACATTAAGAGTTCAAACAAATAATCTGCATAAGTTTTCTAAGGGAAAAAGTTTTAAGGGATAAATTTTGGTATCTACTGATTCACCCCCTATCAGTAGATCATTGTGTATCTACAATGTGAAGTTGTGATATTATGATTACACTTCACAATGTGGTTGTAGACTGTAGTTCTCTGCAAATTCAATGACTAAAACAATGCTACCAAGTGGAAATGTGTCCTTGCATAACTTGAATTGCAAGTCCAACCATTGAGCTCTATGGGTATGCCTTGCATACTCATACACTATACTATTGTGAAATGTAGACATAAACTGACACAGTGGAATCTTTTGAATAACCAAATCACACCTTTTTTCTTCTTTACCATCTTTTTTTATTGTAGGCCACTGTTTTATACTTTCCAACCTCTACTAGTATGTTTCCAACTGCATGTGTGCTTTCCATATGTTCACGTATTGGCATACGTTGCAAACCACCACAATTCTGACATGTGCCATCCCAACATAATTTCTTGTAGAATTTTTGACCTTCCTCTCTTTCACATAAAATTATTGATATGAATTCTCTTGAAGATGTAGGTGGGGCATGTATGCCACAATCTTGCATAACATTGTTAGTATGTGCAAATTTAAACATATAAACTGATAAGCATCAAAATGGTTAGAAAATTCAATATGTAATCTACAATGAAAAGTAGTGTGTGTGTATTTTTTTTCATATAGAAACATTTTAGCATTTCAATATATCTTTGAAATTTTTTAACTTGAGGATACATCTCTAGAAATTTACCAAAAAAAAAATCTTTGAGTCGTATCCAAAAAATACTTTGGATGTGGCTCGTGGTTTCAACTACCGATTCTCCTTCTTATCACATCCCTTTGATTTAGAGATACCCTTGTGTAATTCTTCCAAAAGTCTTCAATTAGTGATCTCAATGTTTCAACAATTAGTTTACCTTTTCGTGGTAGTCTCCTCGAGAATGCCTATAATTCATTGGCATCGATTTCCTTAATTCTTTGGCGCCTTCCAATAGCTCTTGATAAAGTTTTTGTATTAATTCTCAATGCTTGACTTTTCTTTCTAATGAGACAATATTTCTTCATTTGATTACTTACTATTTTCGATGTAATGACATGTCATGTGACATTACTATCTTTTGTGTGTAAGGTGTTATCCACACTCTCATAAGCACTCATTAGATTCTTCACAATATATTTTTCACTTGAAGCCTCTAATGTTCTCAACCCAAGTATCTTCGTGATGGACCTAAAATTTATACTTCGCATCATTTCAAAAAATAGTTGACATCTTATGGTCTCATTTAAATTTTCAAAGAACACTCTCAAAATCTTATGAGCATATCTTCTACAAGTACACTTTGGAATCTTACCTTCCATTGGGTGCAAAATATTCTCATCAATATCAATCAAATTCTTTTTCTTTCTATGCAAAATTATAGATGGCGTTCTCAAAGGTAAATTCATCTCAACATTAGGAATTTCATCAATATTTAAATGAGATAGGTTAGATAGCATACCTTTGATCAGAGATGGAATAGATGACATACCTTGAGGTTGAGATAGGAACGATGGCATATCTCCTTCCTCACATGTGAGTGATAATGTACTCTCAACTTGAGATGTGGTAGATGGTGTCCCTCCATCTTGACTTGTGGTAGAGGACGTTTCTCTAACTATAGTATTCAAATCTCTCATAGCATGAAGGTTTTGCATTTGTTCCTTTTGTGCCGCCAATACCATATCTCTTGTTGATGGTTGAGGTTCCTCTTCAATTGGCATGTCTTTGACAATTGTGTCCAATTTCCTCTTCTCACAAAGTTCCCTCATATTTGTTGCTTTCTTTGCATTCTTATCTTCTTGCTCTTCCTGTGTTGGTTTAATCCTTGATCATTTCCTCAGAATGACGAAGAATTTTATTTGTAGCATGATAAAGAGACAAATATTAGTTCCTAAAAAAATGAATCCATACAAATAAATGAAATATATTTCATTCAACCCTTCATACAAAATAAATACAATCATCATGTAGAAGAGTAAATGTCACTCAACCATGATGAATAAACAAGCGCACTAAGAACACAAGGAAAATGGAAAGCTATTTTTTTTAGGTATTTCTACCTTCCAAGAATTTATCATGTGAATTTTCTCTAGCCATTTTCTAATATATGACCTACCAATATAATGTCCACAAATAGACATGTATGCAAAATGTGGTAGCATAGACAAAGAACATGAATGCCTTAAAGAAATGTGGTCTCATGGAATGCCATGATTGCAGGATATGCAAAAAATGGATTTTTAAAAGACGTTACAAACTTTCAAGAAAATACAATTGGAAAGTGTAAATTCAAATTCCATAACTTTTTTCAACACCCTAACTTTGGAACAAGGTATGGGAATCAATCAAATCATTCAAAGAAGGGGTATTTTTGTTAAATGTTATAATTGCAACTCCCTTGGAAGACAAGTATGAGAAATGTGGAACCATGGACAAGGCATGTGCAACTCCCTACCCATGCCAATAAAGGATATTTGAAATAGGATATGGGCATCCATCAAAGCATTAAGGATAGAGGAATTTTTTAAATTTATAGTTATAGCTTATCCTAGTAGATGTGTAAAAAAATGTGGAAGCATAGACAAGATAGGTGGATTGTTTGGAAAAGTGCCTCTAAGAGTTTCTTGTCCTTGTTGTTACACCAAAAGGTCAACCTACCAATGCCTGATACAAGCATTAGATAAGATCCACGGGAGGTGGTTAGACCATGTCGTGAACCTCGAGCGTCATGCATGCACAACACAAGGAGACCGAGGGCGACACCTTGCAACAATCCACCCTAGTGCAAGCGAGGGGTTCGAACCCATGACCCAGATCTGATACCAATTGTTGGCCTTTCCATTACACCAAAATGTTGACCCATCAGTGCTCGATACAAGCATCAGATAAGATCCATGGGAGGCGGTTAGACCATGTCGCAAACCCTGAGCGTCGTGTTGCACAAGGAAGACCAAGGACACACTATCTTGTAACAAAGATCTGGTCTCATGGAGAATAATGATTTTAGAATATGCACACAATGAGTTTGTTAAAAAAAAATTAGAATCTTTCAAGCTAATGCAATTGAAAAGTGTAAAGCCAAAATCAACAACCTTTAATAGCATCCCCCCACATTTTTCAAAATAGGCTATTTCAAACAAGGTATGGGCATCCCTCAAAGCATAATGGAAGGGGGATTTTTGTCAAATGTTATAATTGTAAATTCCCTATTAGACATGTATGCAAAATGTGGAATCATATACAAGGAATTTGAATTGTTTGAAATGATACCTCAAACAAATGTCATCTTATGGATTGCACAGATTGTAAGATATGCACAAAATGAATTTTTTGATAATATTTTCTAGCATGCATCCTACCTATGCTAAAATGGGAGCTTTGTGATAAGGTATGGACATCCATCAATGCATAATCAAATAGGGATTTTGTAAATATTATAGTTTGAAATGTTTTGGTAGACATGTATGCAAAATGTGGAAGCATAGACAAGGCACATGAACTATTTGACATATAATTGCTCAAAGAAATGTGGTCTCACGGAATACCATGATTTTATAATATGCACAAAATGATTTTTTTGAAAGGTATTAGAAAATTTCAAGTACATGCAATTTGTAGATGAAAAGACAAATTTCAAGACTTTTTCCAACATCCTCCCTATCTATGCCAAAATGGGAGCTTTCAGACAAGGTATGGGCATCCATCAAAGCATAATGGAAGGAGGGATTTTTTCAAATGTTATAGTTGCAACTACCCTACTATACATGTATTCAAAATCTGGAACCACATAAAAGGCACACAAACTATATGACATAATTCCTTAGAGAAGGGAAGAAAGGAAGAATCTATGTGGATATTGCAACAATGCAAACCATGATTTGTTTGGTTGCACACCAAACCACTACAAAGAGTAAATAATTGTGTATTTTAAAATGTGCCAAGAGGGGCTAAGGTTATAATGATAATTTTCAAAGGAACCCCCCTTGAATGCTTATAGATGTCAAAAATTAAAAACAAACAATGATGAACATGGAATATGTATTTTAACAAAATCTAATCTAATCCCTTAGCAAAATCTAATGCATTTGATTAAGGATATGTATGTTGAGCACTCATAATTTATCATACTTAGAAAAATATAATCCCAAAATCAACATAATAAAAAAATCAAAGCATTGGATTAAGCATGTATGATAAGGGATGATAAAGAAACATAATAGAATGAAGGAAAATGTAAAGAACATGTATAAGGACTTGAAATACCTTAAAAAAAAAGATTAGAATGGAGAAACTACCCAATTACTTGTAGTCATCTTTTCTTCTTGCATCAAACTCCTCAACAATTTGAGCTTTCACAAAATTGCTTCCTTTTCAACATTCAATTGTACATAACTCTAATAGAATTACTAAAAACTATACAATTAACCAATTTATAATGTTAAATTGCTATAATTCAATCACAATTAACATTGAAACATTATAAAAATGGAAACTTGAATTGATATATATAAAATTCAATGTGAAAAATCTGTTATTTCCTTCTTCTTAAGTCAAAAAACTAGAAAAAGGTGGTGGAAAGTTGATGCAAAGGTGGTAGAATGTGCACTTCCCAACAACATCAAAAAGCATTTTTTTGTCAAATAATGTGTAGAACCAAGAGAATAACAGAGCATGTGGGCCTAGATCATAGGTGTCCTAGCTATTTTTCCATTTTTAGAGTAAGACAAAACATGCTCGCAATATAATGCGAGCACATTTTAGCTTGCTCTACAAAATGATCATATTTCAACTTCTCCAAAACGCGCTCGTGTTATGAAAATTTTGATTTTGTAAAGGTTTCCTAACTCTTATCATGTGTTAATATGGGCTTGGGTTGGCATAAATCAATATGACCTTTCTTTGACCAATTATGAGATCTTCTAAGTGTTATGTATGTCTCGTTTTATGTGCAATATTCAGTTTCAATATAATTCCTTATACGCTCAAGCAATACATTAAACCTCAACCCTATCCCTTAAACCATAATCCCTTAAAGAATCAACCCTTAAACCTTAAATCCTAAACCCTATCCCTAAGCCTTCAACCCTTGACACTATGCCTTAACCCTAATCCCTTAACCCTAAACCCTATCCTTAAAGCCTAAGGCCTCAACCCTCAACACTATACCTTAAACCTCAATCCCTCAACCCTCAACCCTTAAACCCTAATCCCTTAAACCCTCAACCCTTAAACCCCAATCCCTTAAATCCTCAACCCTTAAACCTTAAATCCTAAACCCTATCCCTAAACCCTCAACCCTCAACACTATAACTTAAAACCTAATCCCTTAACCCTAAACCCTAAACCCTATCCCTAAAGCCTCAACCATCAACATTTAAACATTAAATCCTAAACCCTCAACACTTGACACTATACCTTAAACCCTAATCCCTCAACCCTCAACCCCTAAACCTTAATTCTAAACCCTATCCCTAAACCCTCACCTCTCAACCCTCGACACTATACCTTAAACCCTAATACCTTAACCTTAAACCCTAAACCTTATCCCTAAAGCCTCAACCCTCAACCCTTAAACCTTAAATCCCAAACCCTATCCCTAAACCCTCAACCCTCAACACTATACCTTAAACCCTAATCCCTAAACCCTAAACCCTAAACCCTATCCCTAAAGCCTCAGCCCTCAACCCTTAAACCTTAAATCCTAAACCCTCAACCCTCAACACTATACCTTAAACCATAATCCCTCATCCCTCAACCCTTGAACCCTTAATACCTCAACCCTTAAACCTTAAATCCTAAACCCTCAACCCTCAACAATATTCCTTAAAACCTAATCCCTTAACCATAAACCCTAAACCCTATCCCTAAAGCCCCAACCTCAACCCTAAACCTTAAATCCTAAACCCCCAACCATCTAATACACACTATACCTGAAACCTAATCCTCAACCCTCACAACCCTCTAATCCCTAAACTCCTTAAACCCTAAACCCTTGACCCTTAAACCCTCAACCCTTATCCACCCCTCTCCTCATCTATCTCCCTCACCCCCATCTCTCCCTTATCTCTCTCACCCCTCTCCCTAGGCTATAGGTCTCTTGTATATCTCTTAGGGCTCCCTAGATATTTCCCTCCCTCTCCACCTCTCTCTCTCCTCCTTACTCCTCTTTCCCTCAAGTTGTGAACTTCTCTCTCCCATTTTTTTCTATCTCTCCCCTCACCTCTCTATCTCTCACCTCTCTCTCCCCCTCATCTCTCTACCTCTCTCCTCTCTAGGTCTCTCAATCACTCCTTGTTTGCCTACCCATCCCTCCTTAGTCATCTAGGTCTCTCACTCCTTGTCTCATTACCCACCCCTCTACCCCTCTATCTCTCTCACTCCTATATCTCCCCCTATATCTCTCACCCCTCTCTCCCTATGATGTTGATCTCTCACCTCCATATCTCTTGGGGCTCTCTAGTTATTTCCCTCCCTCTACACCTCTCTCCCTCCTCCTTACCCCTCTTTATCTAAAGTTGTGAACTTATCTCTCCCATTTTCTTCTATCTCTCCCCTCATCTCTCTATCTCTCACCTCTCTCTCCCCCTCACCTCTCTACATCTCTCAATCACTTATTTTCTACCTCTCCATCCCTCCTTAGCCATCTAGGTCTCTCACTCCTTGTATCATTACCCACCCCTCTCCCCCTCTATCTCTCTCACCCCTATCTCCCCTTATGTCTCTCACCCCTCTCTCACTAGGTTGTAGGTCTCTCACCTCTATATCCCTCAGGGCTCTTTAGTTATTTACCTCCCTCTCCATGTATCTCCCTCCTCCTTACCCCTCTTTTCCTCAAGTGGTGAATATGTCTCTCATTTTATTCTATCTCTCTCCTCACCTCTCTATCGCTCACCCCTCTACCTCTCCATCCATCCTTAGCCATCTAGGTCTCTCAATCATTATCTCATTACCCACCCCTCTCCCCCCTCTATCTATCTCTCACACCTATCTTTCCCCCATGTATCTCACCCCTCTCTCCCTAGGTTGTATGTATCTCACCTCTATATCTCTCAAGGCTCTCTAATTATTCCCCTTCATCTCCACACCTCTCCCTCCTCCTTACCCATATTTCCCTCAAGTTGTGAACTTCTCTCTCATTTTTTTTATCTCTCCTCTCACCTCTCTACCTCTCCCATCTCTAGGTCTCTTAGTCACTTCTTGTCTACCTCTCCATCCCTCCTTAGCCATATAGGTATCTCACTCCTTGTCTCAATACCCACCCCTCTCTCCTCTCTATCTCTCTCACCCCTATCTCTCCCCTATGTCTCTCACCCCTCTCTCCCTTGGTTGTAGGTCTATCACCTCTATATCTCTTAGGGATCTCTAGTTATTTCCCTCACTCCCTATCTCTCTTCCTCCTCCTTACCCCTCTTTCCCTCAACCCTTAATCCCTTAATACCTCAACCCTCAACTCTGATCCCTCAACCCTAATCCCTCAAACCTCTTCCCTATACATTGGAACCTCAACCATAATCCATCAACCCTATACCATCAACCTTATACCCTCATCCCTTAAATCCTCAACCCCTTATCCCTCCACCCTCTACCCTATACATTAAACCCTCAACCCTCAATTATCAAACCTCTACCCTATACATTAGACCCTCAACCCTATACCCTCAACCCTATACCTTAATCCCTCAGCCCTATACCCTCAACCTTTAAACCCTTAAACCATTAAACCCTTAAACCCTCTACCCTACACATTAAACCCTCAACCTTAATACCTCAACCCTTAAACCCTTAAACCTTCAACCATATAACCTCTACCCTATACATTAAACCATAAACACTAATCCCTCAACCCTATACCTTAAACCCTTAATCCCTCAACCCTCTACCCTATACATTATGCACTCAACGCTAATCCTTGAACCCTCAACCCTTAAACCCTAAACTCTCAAACCTTAAACTCTCTACCCTATACATTAGACACTCAACCCTAATCCCTCAACCCTTAAACCCTAAACTCTCAAACCTTAAACTTTCTACCCTATACATTAGACACTCAACCCTAATCCCTCAACCTTATACCTTAAATCCTCAACCCTTAACCATCAACCCTTTGACCCTAATCCTTCAACCCTCAACCCTTAAACTCTCAACCCTTAAACCCTCAACCCTTAACC
>VDFB02193867.1:75905467-75952705 GCA_007258455.2 Sequoia sempervirens | reverse complement strand
GAGAGTACAAAATCTCACAATCTAAAGAGTCTTGTGTATGTATGACACCTTGTACTAAGCAAGAAATATCTTTTTTGCAAAAGAAAGGAACATATTCTACTATTGATCAAGAGAGTACCTTGTTAAATCTTCTCCAAGCCTGCTTGATTACTCTTCCTCCAAGAACACGAAAGAAATTTTATAATAAAATCTCATTTTGTGCATATCATCGAGTGCATGGTCATTCTACCAATGAATGTACAACTTTGAATAATAAAATTCAACATCTTAAGGATTATGGTGCTCTCCCTTATGTTGATGCACCTATTTCCTCTAATTGATAATGATCTTCATCCTATCATGTTGCTCATCACTATGTCCAACATTAGTAACTTTAGGTCTCTTGCTCATCGCCATTCATGGTGGTACAATCTTAAGTACAACCATATTTATCTTGGCAGCAACATGATAGTCATTGTTGGTTGTATTTGTATCTACACATGGGGGGAAAGGATAACTAGTTTTTGGGAGGTGTGAATTCTTTTCAAGGATCCCCCTTCCTCTCTTTCTACTTAAAATACCAAAATAACAAGTATGTTGACATTGTAATTGGGGGGCATATTGTCCCCCAATCATTGTTTGCATGTTCCCTTCTTAGTGATGATAACATACATCTCCTAGGAAGTGTGATCATTACATTCACATTATCTTATTTACATTGGCATTATCTTATTAATATTGGCATTATTTCATTTTGGCATTAACATTTTGACATTTCTTGCTTCATTTTGTTCATAGAGGTTGAATTTAGTGTTGCATTAACATAGCATGTTGATCATGTTGTGGCACCTTATCAAAGTTATCAGGGAGTATAACTTTTGGTATGGCTAACGTACGGGATCCTGTGGACCTAACATGACTTTCCCATCACCACTTGTTTTGTGGGATCACACCTTGTAGACCTAGTGTGTGTTTATCATATTTGTCTTGGGGGCTTACCTAGTGTATATCAGACTACACTAGCCCTTGTGAGCATATTTGCATAGCCACCTAGCATAACACAACTTGCTTTCCTATAGATCCATGTGTTTTATAAGTGATTTTACATCCTTATGAGCGTATTTGATGGACATGGGATAATACAACTTGCTAGTTCATCTTTTCTTGCATTAGTTTTGACATTGTTTGATTGTGTATCTTATCTTGCTACTTCATATCATGCATATGTGTGTGTCCCTTTTTGCTTATTTTGGTTTGCCATGGGATCCTGATCCCGAGGGCTCGCACAACCTCCTTAATCTTTGTCATCTTATCTCATCAATATTTGTACACTTGGACCCCTCTTGATATATATTTTTCTACTTTAGTGTGAGTTTGAGCATAAGCTCATACTCTCACTAGTGTGGGAGCTAAATGTAGTGTTGAAAAATGTACCCTTTTACATTTTCACACTATGTTTGCATCCCCTTAATTAATTGGATTTAATTAAGCCTTTAATTGGCCCAATTATGATTCACAAGCCTAATCAATTTTGTTTTCCAAAAGGGGAACCCACATTTAATTAATGCCTACATTGAACTTGACATCTTGGAAATTGAATGTCTTAGGTTTAGGTCCTAGGACCATTCGCCCAAGGGTGAATGAGTCCCCCTTAAGTCTTGGGACCCAATTTTTAATATATTTTTGGTGTCATTTTAATGATCTAAATTAAAATTACAAAGGTCGGCTTGCGGTGTTTAATTGTCAAGTAATTAAGGGAACACCTATAAATACAAGGTCTTTTTATCAATTCAAATCTAAGTTGCATAATTCAAATTTCATATGAGCAAATATTATTGTCAAGAGCATTAGAGAGCATCTTTATTATTCATCTACAACAACATTTAAGATCCTATTATGATGTCAAAATTTATGCGTGTTCATGCATATTCTTGGAGCTAACATTGTGATGTAGGTTTCAAGTTTTGAGCAAGCATTCAAGCATCAAGATCTATCAAGCAATCAAGCCATTTCATGCAAAATGCAATCCTTAGAGAGATGTGTTAGAATTTAATTCTCTAAGGGAAGCCATTAAAGGGTTTGGTGAGGTGTAAAAAGCTTTGTTCATTCATCAATTCCTTCATTTTGTCATTATTTCATTATCAAGTTTTAATTACCAAACTAGGGTTTGACCAAGGCAAACCATTATCCACCAAAAACAAAAAAAAACTCCTCTTTGTATGTGCAGATTTGCAGGTGAAGAAGGATTGAAAGTTGATCAAAAGTGCAATTTTTCAAAGTTGTCAAATTTGTCAACATTGTTGTCAAGACACAAAAACCTAGATCCCAAATTTATTTCCGTCTTTTCGACAGTGAAACCTAGGGCAAATAGAAGCTCATATCCTGCATTAGAGGACCCCAAAAGCTAAGGAAAAAGCTTGTAAAAAGACCCATTCACCCTTGGGCGATTGAGTCCTTGTAGGACACTTAGAACCCACTTTTCTAGGTAAGTTTGTCGTGTTTTGCACTTCCTAGATCTGCTTACAAACTAGTGTTTTTGTTTGTGCTATCCTTTAAATTTGCATTCCAAGTTTTACTTCACATAATTGAGTTCATTAATCATTTTATTTTCATCTCCCAAAAATGCATTTCAATCATATTTATCATTTTCTATCATAAGTAAAACAATAAATCTTCCAATATGGTTGACTCACTTAAGGGTTGAAAGTCAATCCTACCTTTGGGGATATATTTTCCTAATGAAATTATGAAAGTGTAAGTGTATAGATCACACACCTTTTTCCATATTGATCACCCCACTTACATTTTTCTATGTTTCACACACAATAGCAAAGTTTGATATTTTCTAGGTGAAACACAAATAGGGAAGACACATAGGCTAGTGAAGTCCGATATTCACTAGGTGAGCCCCCAAACAAGTAGCAAAATGAGAAACACACACTAGGTCTACAAGGTTTGCTCATAACTATACGAAGAGTTATACTCCCTGATAACCTTGATAAAGTGCTACAAAATGATCAAAATGTTATGCTAATGCTACACTAAGTTCAACCCATGTGAACTAAGTGAAGCCAAGAAAATGTCAAATGTCAATATCAGCGCACCACTAAGTTCAACCTATGTGAACAAAGTGAAGCAAAATAAATCCAATGTATGCCCTCACTTTAAAGGAATTGCTAAACACCATGCTGTGAACAATTACTTTAAAGTAGAAAAATGATGAATGTCATGTAACAAAAGATCACAAGAGCTTATTTGGAAAGCCTTATGCCAATGATATGTTTCTAAATAAAGCTACTTCATGACAAGGGGTTGCCCCCAAACACAATGCAACAAACAATGTATGGAAAGGTACACTAAAGAATCCATGAATCTGGGGTCAGTGTATGTCTTCGCTACAGTGATATAATAGAGCTTGGAACTGACATCATCCCCCAAAAACTCGTGGAACAACAAACACAAAGGACGAATGACACATAGAGAGAGAAAACAAGGAAGCTTTCGAGTCAACATGGAAGATACCTAAATGTCTCAATGCCTTGCATCGTCCCCAAAAGGAAAATACAAGACAAAAAGAAAAGATAATGTTTACGACATATAGAAGAACCAAGATACAAATATAAGAATGTCACAACAAGTTCATTTCCTTTGTATCCCTGTGCCAATGAAGCAACAAGGGTCATCCAAATAAAACTCACAAACATAAGAACACGTTAAGCAACGCAACACATGAGATCACATCACGTACAAGAAAACACAAAGAACATATGAACAAACATAAAATAGTACATCACGTGCGGGCTGGCCTAAGAAGGTCATCCACATCCCAATCTTGCTCATCACAAATGGAAGGTGGATAACTAGCTAAAGGGACTACAACAAGTGTCGTTCTAGGAGCATCTCTAGGTGCAACATGTGGTGGGTTACTCTCATTAGGAGGATTAGCATGATTTCCCCCATCTAGATTTATTTGCTTTAAAAATAAAACATTAAGCTCATTATGCACCTCCTCATCAATTTTAGCAATTTCAACATCATCATCCAAATTGATCACACAAGAGGTTTTAGGACAATTGCAGTTGAATTTTCTTGTTTGATTTATTTTTTTGGTTTCATGTCTTGTTTTGGTGAAAGTTGAATTTCTTCTTGATTTATTTCCATAGGTGTTGGATTATCATACACTATTTTTTTCTTTTCCTCCAATTGGTGAGCAATAGCACAACGTCTATGCCTACGCTCTTTAGCATTTCAATTTCTTCTTGCACAATTTTCAAGTTGTGATGGGGTAGGAGTTGGTTTCTCAACCATTGGTTTCTTTTCTTCCCTTAAGGGACGAATGGAAGAGACCCTGGGGGTTGAGGAACCACTATCTCTTTAGGTTTATACACTTTTTTTAATCTTTGGAGGCACAAAAGGGATCATTTTATTGTCTCTTGGTATTTTATAGGAGATAGGTGGAGGAACATCAACATACTTTCCTTGGGTTATTTGGGAGTGTTTTTGGTTCAAGCTTAGGTTCATCCATGATGGGTTGGGAAGAAGGAAAAACCATGGACCTATCATTCTTAGGCATATTAGTAAGAGATAGTTCTACTATCCACTTTGCCTTAAATTTTTTGATATGACTTGAAAAATAAATCTTCATGAGGCTTTATAGGTTCCATATGTCTAGGCCAAAAGAAATCCAATGAAAAATTCCCACGATAAGATAAAGGATTAAATTCACTATGATGCACTACAAATATCTCATTTTCAAAGGGGAATTTTTTGCACTTATGAATGACTGATGGGATAACATTCATGGAGTGGAGCCATGGATAGGTTAGCTTCACACAAAATCGGTTTGATGATGGGCTGATGGAGAATGAGACATCTACCTTTTTTGGTCTAAATTTAAGAGGAAGGGCTATGGATCCAATCATAGGGAGAGAAAAACAATCATGAGTTTTTATCCATGCTTTCGATTGTTCATAAATATCTTGATAAAGATCTTTCACAAAGAGGAACTCCTCAGTGATCACATTCTCTGCACATGCGAGATCAATGAGTATTCCTTGTACAAGTTTTTCATTGATATGGCTAGCAATGTAGAGAGGACCATCGGGCACATGCCTAAGTGCACCATCATTAGTGAAATAAATTCTAGGTAACATAATGGTTTGGCCCTTACGAGGTTGCACATCTATGAGACCAACCATGCGATCTACATCCTTCGCATCATCACTCTTATCGTCATTCATGTCATCACTCATATCATCAATTTTGTCAATATTTATCATATCACTCTTAACATCAAAAGCTTTCACAAAGTTGGTTGAATGATTAGACATAGGATTGGTAAACATTTGTAAGTTTTGGTTAGGTGGGGCAACATACTTGTTCTCTTGTATGTTGACACCACCCAACTTGATGTGATTAGAATCAATGAGGTCTTGAACTTGATGTTTAAGATGTGCACACATTGTTCTGTAACATGTCCATTCGTGCAATGAAAGTGAAAAAAGGCATTTGGATTGAAATTTGGAGGTAGAGGATTAGTTGTATGCACATGTTTAACATGAGGCAATCAGATTAGGTTTTTACTCATAAGTTTAACATGATGGAGTGGAGAGTGTCAGGTAATTGTGTGAATTACCTATCTCTTGGTCTAAATTGGTATGGATCTAAACTTATAGTGGAAACTTGAGGTTCAATGTGGTTGGTGGTTGGAGGTGTGTGAAACTTGATAAAAAAATTATTTTTCTTTTTGAATGGTTGATAGTTATTTTGAGACCTATAGGTTCTGATTCTCAGTATGAACTAATGAAGATGCTTCTTCATACTTATTAATTGAATTATGATAATCATGAAGCACCGTACACAAGCAAGTATAAAGGATGAAAATTTCATTAATAAGACATTTTCCCTTATGTCAGTTTGCGAGTTATCAATGAACATTCTTTGGATTTCTGCATCAGGAAGAGTTATATTGACTTGTGATAGTATCAACTGATATCGACTTATGAAATATGTAACCTTTTCATCTTCTCTTTATTTGCATCACATTAAATTAGTTATATTTATCTTAGGACCAATGTTGACTTAGAAATGATTGAGGAAAGCATTAACAAGATCACTCAATGAATGGATTGAGTTATTGGGTAATGCACAAAACCATTCCAAGGTCACATGTTTCAATGACCTAGGGAAAAGTTTATCTAGGAGCTTATCCTCAAGGATAAAGTCACTACACATGATAATATATGTTGATATGTGATTGCTAGGATCCCCCTTACCATTATACTTGTCAAATTGAGGTATCTTTATGTGGTGTGGAATTTGTGCTTTCAATATTTCAAGTGACAATGGGCTACTTTTGATGTATTGTAATGGTTGTCTATTTTGGTTTCGGTTTAAGGTTGAGATTTGTTGTTGAAGTGAGGTTACATTTTGCGAAATTTAGTCGATAATGGAATCATTGATTGACATGTTTTGGGAATGTGGTGAACATGGTGGAATTACGTATGTGCTAGGTGGGCTACTATGTTGCAAATTTATGAGGGGTGATGGAACTTGAGGTGTAACATGGGAAGATCCAAAACCATAAGGATGTCCAGTGGAAAGACCTATTATTGAAGTTATACCCATTGTTGGTTGTATTGTTGAAGCAACAATTGGATTTGTGTATGTAGGAATAGAGGCTATAGTTGTAGGGAGGGATACTTGATTTCCTCCTTGGATTTGAGTGTATCCCAGAGCTTGAGTGCAACTAGCCATGGTAGGTATATTATTTTCAACTATATAGGCTAGACTATGCACAACCTCTATTCCATGATCACCATTAAGTAATATCCTCATGTTGTCAATTATAGGAATCGTTGTACCAACAAAGTATTCAATACTCGCATAGTTTTGAAGTTTTTTGAAGTCCTTGTCCAATTTTCTTAGTTTATCTTCAGGAACATGGGTAACTATAGTCTCATCTATAAAGGTAGGTGCTTGTGAGGTTGTCATTGGCATGGTAACATTAGGAATAGAGTCCAAAATGGGTTGAGTATCGATAACACTTGTCATGAAGGAGTTAGAAGACTCATGATCCACAACGGATGTAAAAACGGTGTGGGATGCCATAAGTCTAGAACTATGTCTCATTGAAGTATTGACAATAAGACACCAGGTTGTGAAACTCATACAAGTTCCAAGTTCTCAAGTGTACCCAAGATGAACACTAAACTGATAAACAAACACAACAAAATAGCTAGAAAAGAAAATTAGATCCCAAAAACTAACATAAAAACATAAAGATAGATGCCTGACCAAAATTTGAGCTATAAAAGGTAGGACAAGGGCTCCCAGGGCATCTATGTCCTAGGTAAGCTTTCAAAAAATTTAAAGTCTCACTGACTATTATGTTGTTTAAGGTATTTGTGAGTGATTGCAGACAAATATAACAGTAATTATTTTCCAAATTTTAGTGATTTTAATATTGTGAATTGAGGAATGCAAACATACAACAATGTAGAAAGCAAATGGCAGTTTGAAAATATAGAAACAAAATTTAGATATTAGAATGCAACATATAATACAAAGATAGATATGTGATGAAAATTTCAGGCACAAAATGCATGACATAGGCGCCCAGGGTGCCTATGTCTAGATAGGCTGTATGAAAATTCAAAGTTTGAGTGTGTTGACCACTATTTAATGTTCCCAATTCTATGTGCAAATATTTTTGACAATGAATATTTTTCTAGATTTAAGTGGTTTTATGACTATGTAAATGAAAAATGCAAAAATGCAAATGTATGAATGATGAATGGAAAATTTTGAATACAATTTTCAGATCTAGGATGAACTAATTGACTTATATGAAGATACTGAAAACAATGATTTGATGCAAGCTTGAACTGGAACTATGCAACTTTTTTTTTTTTTAAACAATATGCAAGACAACTAGATGGATGCAAATGACACTTTTAGTTTTGTTTTCAAGTTTAAATGACCTAATGCAACTTATTAATGCAATTTTAAATGTAGATCTAAGCTAAAATAATTGAAACAAACCTTATCAATGCAATATGAATGCAAGTTTTTTAGATTTTTATGACAAAAAAAGATGAAAAATGCAACAAAATGATATACAAAACCTAGATGTAGGGTGAATTTTCAAAAGGTTTATAATGTTAACATGTCAAGTTCACCAAAATGAAATGTATGGGAAAGGGAAACCTTTAGATATTTGACACTTTTCCTAAAGTGTTTCATGGGGTTATGAGAATGGAATGGATGAATGCAAGTATGGAATGGAGATTGATGGATTTTGACAAGGTATGAGATTGACCTACAATCTGAAAGGTGAGTCAACCAGCCCTAGACCAAATCTAGAAATGACCTAATTATGAAGTGTAATGATCTAGTTGTCCTAATGATGCAAATTATCACTTTTATGTAGAAATAGTAGATCTGGAATATCATAGAGGAAAACAAACACCAGAAAAGGGGAGAACACTGTGCATGTGTGGCATAAATTTCAACAAAAAATATCGGGACATTTGTGCCGGAGGTGCCACTGTCCTACTAGGGATTTTTCAAATATATTTTTGCAATCCTCTAATGTCAAATATGTACTTCCATTTACCACTTGCAAACTATACAAATCACTTCTGGACATTTCTATAATTGACTTTTCGTGGGTTGTTAAGGACTAGGGTTTCAAATGCAACAAAGAACAAAATGTCTTCAAACTTCCTTTGATCCTCTTTAATGTGTAACCTACACATTCACAAAGAGGGAAAATTTTGTGACATTTTAGGGGATTGCCTTAGTAAAATCCCATGTTAGTGTTTCCACTTCCATAATGATAATGTTAATGATGAACCGATAAAGGAAAGGAAGGAAATGATTAATGAACCACTTGTTACAACTCACCACCATTCAATGGATTCCTTGAAGGACTGAAGTCATACGCATCACTTCAAGGATCTTGGATTTTACTTGAATGTTTAAATGATTGGATGCTTGAAGACCTACAACAATGTTAGCCTTCACAAAGCAATACAAACACACATAAACTTGGACATGATGTTGGATCTTGAATTTTTATAATAATTTCCAAAAAAATACTGCTCTTGACAATTGCTTGATCATAAGTTCTCCTTAATTTTCTCTAGATCATTTGAAATGATGCAATAACTAGATATTTATTATCATTTATTCAATTTCCCAAAAAAATAAATCTTGATAGCCAACCTTAAGTATTTCAATTTCAAATAATAAAGTGTCACAACCGACATATTTGAATTTGGAGCCAAAATAGGGGGACATAGGCACCCTAGGTGCCAATGTCCCAACCCTATTTCTAGAAATTTTAAAAGTCAGGGACAAAGTATTAAATGAGATCATTTATTTTATGCTTGCAAATTGTCCTAAAATATTTAAAATAAGTTGTGGAATGCATAATTTAGGAAGTTGAATGCTTAGTGTATTAATGGAAAAAGTATCCCATTTTCCTACATTTGGAAATAATTAACAACAAATGAACCTAATGTTGCCTTGATTTATTGTTGTAATGTATTTTACACATTCACATTGAAGTCTAGGGCCCTTTTTAATGATAAAATGTACTTAATTGTGCCTTATTTAGGGTGTTGTAAAATGTTTTATTACACTTTCACACTAATCTAGGGCTTTACTAATTAATTGTGGTTAATTGAGGTTAATTGGCTCCTTTAATTCAAATCTAAGCCTTATTAATTACATTTTTCAAGGATCTATCTTGACACTCATTAATGATATTACATAACACTTACATTGGAAAAGTTGGAGTCCTAGAAATTTGTGCTAGGACCCATTCGCCACTATTGGAGAATGGGTCCTCCTAACCTAGGACACCCCTTTCTTGGCATATTTGAGATGGGTTTTTAATGTTATTTCATCCCCCCGAAGCTTGGTCCTAGGAAATTATGCTAGGATCCATTCGCTCAAGGTGGAAAATGGGTCCTCCTTGATTAGGACCCCCCTTTTTGAATTGATTTGTGGTGGGATTTTAATGATTTTCAATCCTAGATCTGATGTCGACTTGGATTATCTAAATTTTGGGGTTAATCCTTAGATTTAGTATAAATATAAGGTTAATTCACATTGTTTCACCTAGCAAGTTCAAGTGATCATAAGAGTACATTCACAAGAGCATTATAGAACACTTCAAGAGCATTTCAAAGGCATTCAAAGGCAGATTAGTGAAGTTTTATTGTAGTAATTCAAGATCATATCATCATGTCAAAGGCATAGTGCATCAAGCATGTGGTTGAGCTAATGTTATGATGTAGTATTGAAGATCCATTTGTAAGCATTGTTTCATATCCAATTCAAGATCTAGATCTACATTCTACATGGCCACTTCATGTTAGTTTGCAGATTTACATTCCAAGACAACCTCCAAGGTATCATCATTTCATGTTTCATGTTTCATGACTTTATGTCATTGTTTCATCACAAGGCTTGATTACCCAAATGGGGTTTGACTAAGGCAAACCCCTATCCTCTAACAATCAACAAGTTTTTCTTCTCTTGGATGTGTGTTTGCAGGTTCATAGGTTGAAGTTCATGTGGAGAACAAGATTGGAGAAAAATTCTCAAAGTTGTCATCCATATTGCAAGAACATAAAAACAAGGCTACACAATTTGTTTCAGGTTTTCGGGAGCTAAGCATCAAGGAGCTAGATGTGCAGAGATCAAGGAACAAAACCCAAAAGTTAGTTTTCAAAAACCCTAACAGGGAGCCATTCGCCAATAAAAGCGAATGAGTCCTCAGTGACCTAAAAACAAGTTTTCTCTAAGGTACACATTGTTTCAGCCTTCCAAAACTTCCCCTATTTTTGCTATAATAGTTGGGAGTCATTTTTTATTATTATTTATGCATTTTAGCCTTCATAATTGAATGAAAACTAAGAAAAACATAGTGGCTCATCATCTTTGATCAATTCATTTTGATTAAGCCCTATTTTTCTTTATTTCACTTAGTTAGGTCCAATACCTTAAAGGGGAGCAAACCATAGTGTGAAATTGTCATGGGTGACAATTTACGACACTACATTATCTTCAAAGATGAAGTCACTGCACAATGTCATATAAGTCAATATGTGACCATTAGGATCTCCTTTACCATTGTACTTCTCAAACCTAGGAATTTCAATGTTTAGTGGCATGGTTGCTTTAAAAAAATTGAGTGAAAAAGGGATCCTTTTGAAATATTGTGATGGTTTTCCATTTTGAGCTTGGTTCAATGTTGTTGAAGGGAGGTTATATTTTGAAATAATTGATTGATGATTGAATCATTGCTTGACATGTTTTGGGAATACAATGAAAATGGTGGGATTGTGTATGTGCTTGGTGGACTACTATGTTTCAAATTTATGAGAGGGGACAAAATTTGAGATGTAACATGCGAGGACACAAAACTGTAAGGATTCTTAGTGGAAAGGCCTAAGGTTGAAGTTATGCTAATATTTTGTTGTATCATTGAAGCGACAATTAGGTTTGTGTATGTGAAATAGAGGCTATAGTTGTGGGGAGGGAGATTTGAATTCTTCCTTGACTTTGAGTGTATCTCAAAGCTTGGGAACAACTAGCCATCTTAGGTATGTTGGCATCAACTATATGGGCTAGAATATGCAAAACCTCTAATCCTTGGGCATCACCAATCAATTTCCTAAGGTTATCCACTATAGGAACTGTTAGGCTAGCTAGAGATTCAGTACTCAGTTACTCTTGAAGTCCTTCTAGATCTTTGTCTAATTGTTTGAGTTATTGGTATGATAGCATTAGGGATAGAGTCCAAAATGGGAATGGTACTGGAAATACCTTAAGTGAAAGGGTTGGAAGACTTGGGATCCACAATGGATGTAACAATAGTGTAGGATGCCATAAGTCTATAACTACATCTCATTGAAGTATTGGTAATAAGACACTAGGTTGTGAAGCTTGTGTGAGTTTCAAATGACTAAGTACATGCCCAAGATGAATACTAAATTATAAAACAAACACAACAAAACATTTAGAAACAAAATTCAGACAATAGAAGCATACAAAGAACATAGAAACAAAGATCTAAGCAAAATTTGAGCCAAAAATAGAAAGACAAAGCCATCCTAGGGCATCTATGTCCTAGATAGGGTTTCAAAAAATTCAAATTTTGACTATGTATGATATTATTTAAGGCTTTTGGGTCTGTGTACAAATAGG
Source organism: Sequoia sempervirens (assembly GCA_007258455.2). NCBI lineage: Eukaryota > Viridiplantae > Streptophyta > Pinopsida > Cupressales > Cupressaceae > Sequoia > Sequoia sempervirens. The sequence goes on along the minus strand of VDFB02193867.1, from coordinate 75,940,504 downwards.
TCTGATAGTGAATATTTTTCTAGAATTTGCTTTATTTATAACAATGTAATTCAAAAAGCAAGTGTATAACAATGCTGAAAATATTTGAACAGTAAAGGGAAATTTTGAATGCAATTGAATGATTCCACTATGCAAAATTCTGAAATTGATGATTTTGTTGCAATTTTGAAACAAACAATGAACTTTTTCACTTTTTTGAACTATGTGAAAGATACCTAAATGCATGCAATGAACACTTTCAAGTTTATTTTTAGATTTAAATGACCCAATGTAGATTTATAGATGCAATTGGAATACAAATCTAACCTAGAATGACCAAAATTAACCCTAGTGCAACCTATGATGCAATATTGTATGCAATTTTTTGAATTTTTATGTCTTGTATGATTCAAAAATGAATGCCTAATTGAAAATTGAAAACTATGCAATGCTAAACCTAGATCTAGGATGCAATGCTTAAAATTTTAAAAGGTATATAATGTTAACATGTCAGATTCACCAAAATGAAATGTAGGAAAAAGGGAAACAAGATTTGCACTCTTTAGGGTTTGGCACCTTTTTCCAATTTTCATTGTATGTGTGTGGATGGAAATTATATGATTATGGGGGTTTGATGGACTTGGACAAGATATGTGATTGACTTACAGCCTAAAAGGTGAGCCAACCAACCCTTGACCAAATCTAAGATGAATTTGGGGATGAAATGCAACGATCTAACTAGGCTAATGATGTAGATTTCAGTTCTGATACAAATATAAAAAAACACAAAAATTCACATACAAATTCAGACAATAGAAATGGATAGAGTAAGACACTATGCACATGTGGTATAAATTTGAACTTGATTTTGGAGGACTAATTCACCATAGGGTGTTTATTTCCTAGTAGAGGGATTTCAAATTTGTTTTCACATTCCTCTAGTGCCAGATTAGAGCTTTCCGTTTCCACCTGTAAATTTTTTGGATCACTGTTGGATATTTTTGTAGGCGAGTTTTCATGAGTTTTCAAGATGTAGGGTTTTGATTACAATAATGGATAATTAATCTTCAATCTTCTTCCAATCTCCTTCAAAACTGAAACATGCACATTCAAAGAGAGAGGAAGGGTTGTGCCATTTAGGGGCTCGCCTTAGTCAAACCTCATGCTAGTGTTTCTACTTCCACAATAGCAATGCCAATGGTAGAAAAGATAAATTATAGGAAGGAATGATGAATCAACAAAGTGTTGCAATTCACCACCCTTCAATGGCTTCCTTGAAGGACTTCAAAGTTATGCACATCTCCTAAAGGTTTGGATCTTGCTTGCTTGATTTGATTTCTTTGAGACCTACAAAGGGGTTAGCCTTCACAAACAATGATAACATGAACATACATAAAATCACATAGGATTTGACATGATGCTTGGATCTTGAATTGATACAATAAAGCTCTGAAATGTTGCTCTTGCCTTGTTTGATAATGCTTGATCATAATTTTTGCCAATAGTTTCTAGATTCTCCTTGTTAGATTTGAAATGATGCAATAGCTAGGTATTTCTATGGAATTATTTAATTTCTTGTAAATTAAATCCTTGATCATTGACTTTGGACATTAGAATTACAAATAATAAAGTGCTACCACTAACATATTTGAATTTGGAGCCAAAATATGGGGACATTTTTGCCAAAATGGGACTCATTTGCCATAGGGCGTCTATGCCTCAACCCTATTTTCTATAAATTAAGGTGTTCGAGACAAAGTATTAGATGAATGCATTTATTTTTTGCTTGCAATTTATCGGTATTTGTTAAAAATAGGCCATGGAATGCATAATTTAGGAAATTAGGGGTTCAATTAGGTCTAATAACTTAGGGGGAGCAAAACATAGTGTGAAATTGTCAAGGGTGACAATTTGTGATGTTACACTATATATATATATATAAACATAAACTACACTAAGATTTATGTATTTCATTAGTTTACATCATTTTAAAATTCAAAACATAAACATCAACTTTAGGCAATCCAAGTTGAAAATTTGTAGTTGTGTTGGTTGTTTCCTCCATAAAAGTGTGACATAGTTACGAACTTTTACCTTACCTTGTAGAATAGAGAAGGCCAAAGGGTTAAAATTAAACATCATTAATAGTCAAGCAAGTAGAACCATTAATAAAGAGCATTTGAATTGACTCAATGAAGGTGGGACCATAGCCTAGAACTATAAATACACCAAGAATGAGATGCCCATCAATCCTATAATATACCCTTTCAAAGTAAATCTTGATGAAAAACACCTATTGAATGAAACTATCTACCCATTCCGTACCTTTCCAAGCAACTATAACATTTTCAAGGATGCATATACTTTGAATAAGACTAGCTTATTTAGGGAAAACAACCATTGGGAGGAGATGCATACTACACATGGCTAGAGCTTTGCCAATAATTTTATAGAAGACATTCAAAAGGGTGATGGGCATTAAGTTGTAGATCAACTCTACACAACTAGCTTTAGGTATGAACTTGATGTTTCCTTGGTTAATTACAAGGCTTAGATAATTAGTATGATATGCCTCAAGGTAGACTTAAAATAAATCATGACCAACATCATCCTAAAGGATTTTCTAAAATTCATAAGAAAAACCATCACAAATAATAGTTTTATTAGGAGGTGATAAATAGCAACCTAGTATGTGAAGAGTGTATAGGAACTACGTTTAGAGATGACTCAAGAGCTTCTTTATTTATAGGGACAAGACTGTAGAAGTTGAGAAAGACAACTTCACAGACCCCGAAGATCACCTACATGCAAATAACCTGTCACAGAAAGGAAGAGATGGAGACAAAAAAGCAAGGGTGCTTTGCAAGCTTCAAGAGAGATTGCATTGACTTAATTTTAAAAAAAACAATAAAAAACTTTACAAATTATATATTTTTTTAAAAAATATATAAAAAAAATTGATTTAAAAAAAAATAATCATTAAAAATAGTGGGCCATGGGAAGGTATGCCTGCACAGGTTTGTGCAAGTCAGTACCTGCACAGGTACGTACTCCTTCCTTTTTGACTTTTGTTTTTAAAAACAAAAAAACTTTGTAAAGCTTAATTTTTTTTTTTAAAGCTTTGTTTTTACAATGATTTTTTTTGAAAATTTCTTCCATATATATATATATATTTTTGACGATTTTTTAATACCTCGATCCGCGTGCACGGCCATACGACATTTTTTTTTGCCTTAGAAATCAACTGAACCAAATATAGGCGAGTTTACAATCAATTTTTAGGTTTTGGACCACTACAGACGCAATGGTGAGGTCTGTTTGGGCTGAAAATGCTTTGAAAAATTGAGCACCCCCTGGATTGAAAAAAAATACTTTCTTCAAACTCACAATCTGACAAACAAGCCAAATTTGATGAAACAAAGGTCGATCTTGACTATTCCGGCAGCTCTGGATTTAATGGAGAGATCTGATTTGACCCTGGATGCACTGAAAACGCCCACCTCTTGGATCAAAAAAGGAAAACCCCAAACCCTTGAAGCTCCAAAAAATCCTTCAAAACACGAACAAGAAGCAGTAGGTCTGGAGCTTTGATACCATGTAGAAGTTGAGAAAGCCAACTTCACAGACCCCGAAGATCACCTGCATGCAAATAACCTGTCACAGAAAGGAAGAGATGGAGACAAAAAAGAAAGGGTGCTCTGCAAGCTTCAAGAGAGATTGCATTGACTTAATTAAAATAATACAAAGAGATCAATCCTAAAAGGAAATCATGCAAAACCTAAAATTAACCCTAATAGATAGACATTTAATAATTAATATAATTATTAAATGTCACAGTATGCAAACTAAAGTGAAATCTTAAGAGAGGAATAAAGGTAACTTAATTAACATAATTAAGTTAAAACCTTTACTCTAACAAAGACTTGACCTTGAAAAACTTTGGTGTAGTGTTTGAACAAAATGAAGAACATTAAGAAAATTGGGAAAGCATTGATCATCCTCTTTGATACATTTTATTTTTTCAGATGAATTTTTGGGTTATAAGGATTAAAAAATTGCTTATAAACATGATTAACCAAATTTTAACTAGTGATGTATGGATTTGGTATGGGCTCACCTAGTAGTGTGGGCATCAATTAGCTACAAAAGGTGGCACTACTTAACCACTTGAATTTGGAAGGGTATATGGAAATGCACCATTTCAAATTGAGTGGAGAGCTAGTGAAGCTCTAATAACATGACCACATAGGATTTATGATATATATTTCGAGTACACATCCAAACATTCTCAAAAGATGGGTAGTAGGTGATGATGTTAAACTACTAAACATCCATTCATTATCTCCTTTTGAAAGTGGCACCAAATTTCAAACATGTCAAATATGATCTAACTAGGATTTATGCTAAAGTAATGACATGTTAAAAAATAATTGAATCTTTTTAGCCTGAAAATTTTGTAGTTGCCATCCAATTTTGAATTGAATTGGCAAATGGCCAAGAAGGAGATAATTCAACATGGGTTCAATTAGAAGAGAATAATAAATAACAAAGGAAAAATATGGTTGTATGAACATCATGGCACAATCAAGTCTTTTGATGACTCTTTTAGATCCACTATGCAAATTAGACCAAGTATATTGAATTGGAGATATACTTTGATAACCAAGATTTAGGTCATAAAGAGCTAATTTATAGACCAAGTATATTGAATTGGAGACATACTCTGATAACCAAGATTTGGGTCATAATGAGCTAATTTATTGTGGATATAAAACCATGCATCTCTCTTTCCAATTATCCATCACTTGGGAAAATCGCTCGGTTTATCAAATGTCAACTTAACCATATTAAAGTCACCATTAAGTACCTAATGCATTGGTTAAAGGTCATTTGTAAGCCATTACCAAAGTAAAGTCCTTTCAATTGCATCATTTGAAGCATAGATATTGACAAAGTTAAAAAACCAATTATCAATATTGAAAAAAGATAGATATAAGGCTCAATTAGTAGAGTCACATCCATGGATAACATAATGGGGTTGCCACTTGGCATCAACAAAAGTTACCACACCACCTCAACTTTATTCATGATTACTATTAAAACAATACTATCTAGCCATATGACATGACAAGTCAATTGAAAACAAAAATCCAACAACCTTAATCTCTTGAAAATAAATAATGTTTAGAGAAGAAAATATCTATCCAAAATTCTACATCATCCATTGATGGTTTGGGCCTAGTATTAGACCCTTAACATTCCATGAGATGCAATTCATGGGGCAAGAGGGTATAGGGACATTTCCTCAGTGTCCAACCCTTGTAATAAAGAGAACCTATTTTTCTCATAACTATTCTAATGTTGAGGAGAGAAGACACCAAATTGCATCTCTTTTCTTAGGATATATTCTCCTTCTTCAACTTCTTAAGGAGGGATATGAGACTATCTTCACCCCTTTAGTTGTGGCAAAGTTGGAATTCCTAAAATTGGTGAGGAAAAAACATTTGCTAGAAGAGTTCTTGAAAATTAAGGATTAGTAGCCTCTTTAATGGACTCATCAAAGGGTTGAGTAAGAACTAGTTGTAATTGAAATTGCTTTCTTTGTTTTATCACTTGCCTATGATTGAGAGGACCTCGTGGGCTTTGTTGTTGGCTCGAGGCTATGAGGGGCTCATAATTTTGGTCTTGGCAACCATACCATTGTTGGGTCCAAGGTTGGACTAAGAATACTTCTGAGCCCCATTATAATTATGTTTATGGTTTGTTGTATCAGTCCACCCATCTTTAGTTTTTTCTACCTTGATAATTAGCTTGGAGCCTAGTTTTGGCTTGTATGTAGCTAGAGGGTAGTCTCTAATTTTGTGGTGAGAGGCTTGACAATGAAAACAAGTGTTGGATATGTTGATATATAGAATATGTTGTGTATGGCACATGTCACCTATATGCATATCAATAATTTCTCATATTTAATTCTAGGTGAGGTCAATTTCTACACAAACTTTATATTGTGGCTTGGCCAAGTAGAACCTTTCAAGTTTAACACATGCAACCTTCCCTTGAGAGGAAGTAATGTGATGAAGGGCCAACGTGACAAGAATAACCTAGGAAATTAAAGTTAGAGGCACCTTAAGAGCTCACTAGTTAGAGACTACAAAATCTATTGTCTAGGGAGAATAACAAATAATGAGGTACACACATACATGGCAAGCGACTACATCCACATGGTTGAAAAATAAATCTTTGGTTAAATTATAGATAGCATCTAGCATAACTCCATGGGGAACCCACACAATAACCATTTAGTTATAAAGCATATTTTTAGATGACATATGAACAACAAAATAACCAATGAATGTATATTATTCAAACCATCTACATGCATAATCAAAATCAAGCACTAAAAAAACATCTAGTAAATTAATAGAAGACATATCTAATAGAATACTTTAAAAACAAACTTAAAATTTTTTCTTTTAACAAAACCAAAACCAAAACCAACCTCACACACTCTCTCCCATGCCTTTCACTGTGTACGCCATTTTCATCATTATAGCCTAGAAATATATATGTCGGCGGTTTGGAACAAACCTCCCAGAAACCGTTGATTACATATTGAATGGCTTTTAAGCCGTCCTACCAATGGAACCATTCCACCTCCTCCTTCCTCTAACAAATATAGTCAAACGCTATAATTAGTAATGTCAGGATGATATCTGTCAATACCTTAGTTCAAGAATAGGCGTCATGCAAAGTCTGTTCATATAGATCCCACAAATTTGGAAATTTGATCTGAAGAACTAGCTAATGGTTTGTCATTAGTTCTCGTTCCCTCATTTCGGCAGCCTGCATTTCATCGAGCTATTTGCTCATTTCGTGGATCTAAATCTCCTTCAGAATCTCAAGGGCTTGCTAAAGCGTTCCTTCTGTCAATTGGGTATTCTCAGATCTTGTGGAGGCATCAGAAGCAGCTTCGGGTCCTTATTTCAGGTAATAATTTTTATTCCGTTCCTTGTTCAAGATTTGTATCAGTTTCCGCCTTCTTGATTCTTTAGAAGCTCGTCTTAAATTTCATATAACTATAGCGTCCAGCCTTGTAAACCCATAAGTCTAATGATCCTGTGTTGCTTTGCGCTGATCTGGGTGTCTTCTAGAGCTGTTGTTCTCTGAGTGAATAAAGGTATTTTATTGTATTCGTTACATGTTGGAAGGAGTTTGATCTGTATAGATTTAATATGTGGGTGGGTGGTTGATCTAGATTTTTTGTGGTCATGTCTGGGGTATGGCTTTTTATCTTGGTTAGCTGATATTTACCGAAATTGAATCTTGGTTTTTATGGAATTCCAAAAACCAATTGACTTTTCTTTAATGTTTTGCACATTTTCGACAATAAATATATGCCTTTCTGATCCGGTTTCCTCATTTGTATGTTTCTCGGCAGTTGATAAAGAACGTTTTTTTATTTGCTTCTTTGTTTGTTGGTTTGAATTCCTAGTATTTGTCTATTAGTGGCAGAAATAGGTAATTGATTATATCAAAATACCCAAGCTCAGCTAATATTTCTTGCAGATTCCATTTCTCTTGCATGTTGTAATGCATGGTGCGAAGCTTGGCCTGATTTAATATACTTTCCCCAGCTGATGGCATTCTTGTAGTCTTCATCTCTTACATGTTGTAATATATGCTGTGAAGAATGACCTGATCAGTATATTTTCCCTTTGGGTTGTAAATATTGTTTGCAGAAATATGGTTGCTTTGGGTTCTGCCATGGATGGATCCAAGGCAGTTGAGGTTGAGCAAGATCAGAAAAAACCTTTTCCAGTGTCAAGGGTGAGGAGACCAGAGAGACCTTCAAGAGATGAATTAAATGGCCATATTGCAAAGATTTATGAGGACATAAATGGATTGCAAGGCAGAATTGAGGAAATTAACTCTGTAGTGGATGGCAGACACCAGGGTAAGAATTCTTTGTCGGCACAGATTATTGATGCAAGGAAGCGGCTCTCAGAACTCACCATGCAATTCAAGACTGTATTGGAGGAGAAGAAGAACATCAAGGAGGAGCTTGAAATGGCAGACAAGGCTCGAGAGAAGATGCGGCAAGAGGCAAGGTCACTCAGGGATAAGCTTCCCTATGTCAGGGTGGAGGAAATTGATGAAGAGATAAGAAGGATTGAGTATAGAATAAGTCATACTTCTTTGACCTTTCAGGAGGAACAGAGACTGGTAAATCAGGTAAGTAATCTCAAGAAGTCCAGGGATTTTGTCCATGAGTATACCGCAAAAACAGAGAAATTTTCAACAGATGAAAGTTCTAGATCTGCATTGTTAGAAACAATCAAGCAGAAGGATCAAATACTTGATGAAATTAGGAAACAGCAAGAAGAGGAAAGGAAAAGGATTACTTCTTTGAAACATAAAGAAAGCTCACAGCTTTCTGATATTCCAGCTCTTGTTGAAGAAAGACGTGTTGCCTTAGAAAAGGTCAAAAGTCTGAGGGATGACATTAGTGAACTGAGGAAAGATTTTCAACTCAAAGAACAGGAGTTCTGGGTGAAGGATAAGGAATGGAAGCAACAACAGGCAATGGATAGAAAACTAAAATTTGAGAAAAGAGAAACAGAAAGGAAGGAAAGAGCAGAGATTTGGAAACAGAAGCAGCTGGAGAATTATGTGCCTCCTTATACAGATGAGTTAATAATATGTGACCAGCTTTTGTCATACTTGCAGAAATTTGTTCCCTTAGAGAAGGGAGTTCCCTCTGCACCACAGCAGGCAGGAACTGTTCCTCCTAAAGGTTTTGAAGATTTGCATGAGATTAAAAAAAACCGGTCAGATGAAGATTTTGGAGACTGCTGGTTTGCTGGCAACGGATCTAGAGGGAAGCCTAAGAAGTCTAAAGGTTTGGCTAGTGGAAAATTAAAGGAGAAAATATCATTGTCTTTTGATGTGCTATCTTCATTTCAGAAAATTGGTCTCAGAGCTCCCTTGACCATAGGGGATGCACATGGGAGTTTGGCCGAGTTGAAGGGAAAGAAAGAACAGTATTTAAAGCTTCAATCTGAGGCTGGTGATCCAAAAGAAAATGCTGTTGGTGATTTGCAGCAGTCCCTTAAGGAAGTTACAGATATAACAACATTGAAAGAGGCTGGAACAAGCAGCAGCAGTGATGGGCAAAACGAAAACAATGAGAATGACTTTTCTCTGGATAAAACTATAGCTAAAGGAGATGATGCTCTAGCTCATGATAGTATTGCTGCTTCTAATGATGTCAATGGTGTATCAGATGAGGCAGAAATTGTTTTCAATGGAGATGCCAATGGTATAGATCATTAGGCTATGGTAGAGTTCAGTATAGATATGCTTTTGTGAAGGCTATTTATGGGGACTGTTGAGAACATTTTGGCTATTGCAAAAGGCCCTTTTGGGATGGCAAAATTTGACAGTTTGCATTATAATTTTCTTTCTGATCAGAGCTCTGGTAATTGGAACCATTATTGATTTTGTAGTCTTTCTTTTGTTTTGAAAGGTATTATAAACTAAAGTACTATTGTATAACATGATTTATATTTTCTTTGAATTAGATAGTGTATGGCAAGTAGCCATCAGTGCGGGAAGTTATTAAAAAAGAGAGAATATTGAAAAAAAGGGAATAAATGATCACAACTTTACTAGAAATAATAATCAGTATCATTTTCATGATTTTTTGTAAGGGTTTTCTTTATTTCCTCTCAATGAAGGAAATAATTATGGGCTTGGACATAAAATATTCTCCTTCTATGAATTAAATAATTTCACTTGTAGCCATCTTTTGCATTTCCTTAAGTCATGTTTTGGCACTTCAAATTTATGATAACAACTTTACTAGAAATAATATTCAGTGTCATTTTCATTATATTTTTTGAAGGGTTTTGTGCATTTCCTCTCAATGAAGGAAATACTTACGGGCTTGGACATAAGATATTCTCTTTCTATGAATTAAATAAGTTTACATGTAGCTGTCTTTTCCGTTTTCTTGAAGTCACATGTTTTGGAACTTCCAATTTATTTGACTCTGTAGGCTTACAATATTAAACAGCAAAAGCAAACTGTGATTGTGAAGCCTAACAAGGGCAATGCTACAGTTGTGATTAAGATTTTGGATAATGATGTCAAAATCGAAAACCACATGCACAATAGTGGGAGGTAATGAAGACTTGACTACAATCTAGTGTTGTTGGTCACAAAGAGAGTTGCTAGAGCCATTAAGATTCCATCCTTGGATGACAGGGTCAATAAAAGTTTGGTTCCTAACAAAGAGGTTACTCCTAGCATATCCACAAAATTTGTACATTAATACCAATTGCTGACGCCAAACATTCCCTTAAATATCATCTTGCTGCTTATTTAGCTGGCAAGTTAAAGCCCTCTATAGGAAATAAATCCTTTATTTTTACTGCAACCTCTTTTGTGGAGAAGGATGAGTTGCCAGTTAGATTTTGTTGATTATTATTAGTATCCTGGCTAATAGTGATTGATTATCCCACAATCACCCACACATTCATAACATGAACCAGGTCCTTATTCACTTCATAATGGAATTGTGCATAAAAGAGTAAGTTACTAGTTATTACTCATTATACCATATGTTCAGTCAGAAAGAGAACATACAAGTCTTCAAAGAAAATACCATGCTAAAAGACAAGATTTATCACAATTACAATGAGCTTTTCATACAATATTTGCACTTATCAAGATCACATCATATTCTGGATCATTCCAGCAACAACTTCCTAAGATTTCTCTGTTCATGCCTTGTGATGAGGGTGCTACACACACATATGATTGTAGTTACCCTTTTGCCCTTGGTCTTGCTTAGCATGGCACATGGTTACAAGGTCCCATGTGATGCATGCAATTGATAAGTGTCTCACGCATATGACCAAGTGTCCCTCCCTCACTTCTTGAATTTGGCACATGGGCTAATCTCTTCCTCTTCTTCTTAAAGTATCCTTCGGCACTTTGCTTCTAGGCCTTTTGGCCCTCTTAGATACTCTGATGCTCTTTTAATACTGCCATGCTTAGGTGTTTCACACTATCCAAAATGGTACTAACATCCCTTTGGTGTGCTTGACCCATAAATTTACAACTTGGCGGTTCAGTTTGAGATATTTTGTATTTCTTTTATATACCTCTATTTTATCTTTAAAATCTCCAAGGTTGTTACCCACTATCGTAAGGACCTTGTTTCCCTTTTGTAGTGCCCAGCATTTGTATTATGTTACCTTGAAGACTTGCTGGATGGTCACACTAAAGGTCTCAATTTCTCAACCCATCTTTCTCTTTCTGGCCTAGGGTTCCTTAAGTGCTTTACTGCAAGGGAGAAATGCAGTTGTTTCAATGGGTCTATTTCCTCTTCAAATCACTTCTCTGCTTCCTTGATGCTAGATGCTCCTCATTTATGTTTAAGGCATATATGTCTTCAGTTCTCTGGAGAGATTTCAGTTGCCCAAAAGTCTTCACTTGTTCTTTCTTAATTGTGATTGTCCTAATGGCAGGGCAGTAGTTAGATTTTCTAACAATGCTCTCATCCTTCCTTTGGGCTTTAGTCCTTCAAAGAGCATGAAGATTGAAAGATCAGGCTCTACGTTTTCAGTTAGCAAAATGGTGACATGGACAGCTTTTGGTTTTCCTTGACCAGGATGTCTTTTTCTTTTGGTAGGTGAAAAGATGTTTACCCATATCCTAGCATCTGGCACTCATTTTCTTTTTTGCCTTGAACAATTAGCAATCACTGTTTACTTATCAGAGTTGGCTCATGGTCCCTTTCATTTTGATACCCTCTTGTTGTAGTACTAGTTGAGGGGATAGGGCAAGGGGAGAGCATATGTCACTTGAAATATTAAAATATCTCCTCTTGATGCTTGCTGGTTGTTCGTTAAGGATCTCAGTTGTTTTGGAGTCAAGGGGAGGAGATAGGGAATGACACAGTCAAGGTGAAGAAAGAATAGCCCCCCATGCTATGCAATTGAGGGAGGAAAGATGCTATGGTGCTTCTTAGTGGGAAATCTGTAATTTGGGGGCTGAGACTTAACAGGTGTGTTAGGATCGCTTCCCACTTCACCATCCTGAAATGCTGCAAAATTGAATTCACCTAGCCCCCAGTGAATTCAGTGTCTTCAAAGTCCTCCAAGGCAACCTTAGTGCCATCAAATACAATGTGCTGGGCTGACAGTGTATGACTATGATCCTTCTCTAGTAGGCCTCTGCATTCTCTTCTTTTTGTGCCAATTATTTTAGGGGGTTTGCATTTTTCTATATAATCAGTAGTTTCACTTGTTTTCACTTGATGCTTCCTTGAACGGGGCAGGGTCTGTGCTTAAGAGCAGAGTTTCTTTTGGTTTGACACTCAATACTGTGCCATGCTGCTTCTTCAATATTTTCTCTTTTGTTAACTAGGATAGCAGGTTCTCCAGTGAATCTTCATTATTGCTCTTTGTAACTTTGCTAATGTGGGTGTAGATTCTCCTTGCTGAAAAAATCTTGAGTTGGGCTTCACCATTCCTCTGTTGACAGGCCCATCTAGTAAGTTTGCATCAACCTCTGATAAAAAAGTGACAATCCATTTCTTAGCACTTTTTCCTAGTTACAACCCATATGCACTAATGGGGACCTGCAAAAAAATACACACTAGGAAAATACATATCAACCTCATGCAGATGGATGCACCAATTCTTCCCTGTGCCTCGCAAAACATACAGATTAGATGCTTGCACCTTGGCATTCAAATAATGCTATTCAACAAAACAATGGATTGGTGTCTTTTTCAATTGATTTATCTTTGCAAGTCATTCTCTCCTACTGGCCATCCATACTATATGCTAATATACACACAATTTTTCCAAAAGTTCTGTTAATTGCTTTCTGTGTTTGATTGTTTGTTTACATGCTAATACTTATTTAAATGTGTAGGAGATTCCTTTTCACAAAGATGTTTAAGCTTTATATATGTATTCTCAGAGAGCAAAGGTAAATATTAAATAATGAAAACATATTTCATGCTTTCTTAATGCTTCGTTTGTTGTTGGATAATTGATTCTTCAAATACATTATTTTTATATTGCTTCTCCAGGCAGAGGAGTCCTGGGCCTTAACCATCCTTAGCTTTAGAGGAAGACTGATTCTTGGAATTATTGAGTAAGAACATTGAAGGATTCTTGATTTTATCATTGATAATTGCAACAGTGATATGTTTATGTAATATTTTGCTTTAACTCTAGAAGAGTTTTCCTTACTCTTATCTATTATCAGTCTCTTATATGAATGTACTGCCAAACATTTAAATGCTCATTAATTTTTTTCTTCATATTTTAGCGTTTGTTTGAGTCTTGAGTCCTCAGATATGATGTTTGCGTTCAATGTGTTGCGCCTGTTTTTTGTGTGCATCTTACAGATTTCCGGTAGAGTTTGAAGAAATATATACTTACATAAATAGCAATGCTAGTGAAAAATAAGTTTCATACAACATAGCTGCCAAATGGCTCGAATAAAAGAGCTTGGTGAACAAATTTACTCATAAGACAAGCTAGTTCCAAGTTTTGTTTCGTGAAACGGTACATCATCCGTGCTACAAGTAAAATATATTTTAAGGTGACCTCATAGGGTGCCTAACTATGGTGGACTTTAACTCTCTTCCAATGCTCTACCACAAATAGATAAATGTATTAATGACATGTCTGTCAATATAAACAGTAGTGACTTAAGTGATATTTAAGCAGAAAATGGGTGCCCTTTTCCTGGAAGATTTTTTTTTTCTGCAGGAAAACTCCAAGAAAATGAGGGAAGATGCTACATAACTAAGAATAGCTTCCAACAGGAATGGATCAAAAGCACCTACTGTAGATGCGTCTGTTGTAGACATCAAGCTTCATTATTCAAGTTTAAGGAGAAAGATCAATTTTGTTGATTCATGATGTTTTGGTCTTCTCCGCAAACTGTTAGATAGTGGATTGCAACAAATAGAATGAGGTGCATGTGACGGCTAGTGAACATTCTATATGGGAGCAGACAGTAAAATTATCTGCCAACAGAACTTGATTGAAAGTGCCTGCTGTGGATTTCAAGCTGTATTATACAAATACAATTAGAAGGAATCTTTTCTCTTGATTGATGTGGTTATGGCCTTTTCCCAAAGGGCTGAAACTGTCAGATAATAAATTTCAACAAATGGAAGGAAGTGCATATAGAAATACATTGGAGCAGCCACTATGAAAACATCGCATTGAACTTGAAGTGCTGTAATTACCATGGACATTAAAGGTGTGTTAAGTAATTAGCGTAGATATAATACAGCTGATTGACCAACTCGATTCTTATCTCATAAGAACTAATTCCAGGTGTTTGTAAACATGGAAGTAAACAAGCATAGACTGAACCACACAGTAAATGCAGAGCTCACAACACCCTGGAAAAATCTATTGTGGGAAAACTTAAGAAGAGAAACACGTGCCTTCTCTTGCCACTATCACATGCAACTTTATAAGCCAATTTGCCTTGTCAAGGCCTCGAGGAACGCAGACATCAACAGTGTTGCTTCCGCCTTGCTCTGCTCTGCAACTTGCTCAAACACATTCTCCTACATTGCATGTACATGCTACAGTTCTGAACACTGTAAGTCAAGAACAGTTACAAGGCCAACAAGGGGTTTATGTATACATAAATTCAGCACACATGTCAAAAAGAGACCCAAAATGATTGAGGACTTTTAAGAGACCCATACAAATTACCAATTTTATTGTTTCTGCTCTGTATGAAGTTGTCAAGATGTCCTGTTCCCAGCAGGATGGTTTCAGCCAAACATGAATCTGTCTGACTATTTTGGCTGCAACTGAATTTGTCAGGCACACAACTTTCCAGCTACTCTCTGGCCCTTGGGGTTCTGCACGACCCTTGAACCTCTTTGCATTTGTTTCATACCTCTGTGTCTTCTGCCAACTCTGTTTCTTTGATGAATTATCTTATAAAGGTACCAAGAGTTTCTCTGAAATGCATGTTTTGTCAGTTTACCTTGTCAGCTGAGATTAGTTGCCTATTTAACTCAAGTAACTTTTAATGGTCCAAATCAGACAATAAGAAGTTGGGAAAATCTGGACTTTGAGACAATCTTTTGAAGAAACATGAGATGGTGTTCACATCAAACAAGGCATAAGATCAATCCATCTTCATAAATTTATGTCGAAAGCCATCCCCTGTTTAGGCACTTTTGAGTTTTACATTCCTTCTAAGAAGAGATCTTGTGAAGTATGAAACATAAATTAGAGATAGTTCCCAAATGAAACATAAATTGGAGGTAGTTCCCTGATAAAAAACTCTCCTCACTTAAGAGCAAATTAACACTAGTAAAACAAGTATGGGCAACAGAATGTTGAAGAACACACAATTCAGAAGGAAGATTGTGGGGTATGCTAATTTAATAGGCGTACTGTGAAATTTAGGTAGCAAGATTTCTTATTGGTAGTCTTTTACTCTTTAGGAAATTAACATAAGAGATTCTCTTTAATTGTGAGAGTATATTTCAACATTGTTGTAGTCAGAGGAGAGAAAAGGAGGTCAGCATTTCAGAAAATATGAAATAATATGGGTTATTCTTAATTTTTAATACATGGTTCAATCAGTAGCTACGGGGCACAACTTTTAATGGAAAAATTATAATGATGTTTTTTCTCTGAATACTTGGCTGTCCAACCTGGGACAACTGTTGTTATGAGTGTTATTCTACACGGTTTCAGTTTATTGGCCTTCTCTATTCCAAACTGAATCGCATGGACCCATGCAAGGAGTCAATTCATATTTGAGAATTTCAAAAAATATAGATAGAGATATGTCTGAGCTCATTGAACAGTTGGGAAGGGAAGGAAATTTATTTTATCATATTGATTGATGTTTCAAAAAGCCAAAATTACTTAATAACAAGCTGAGAAAATGCAACCCAGTGTATTTAGAATATTCTATGTTAAATGCAATTAATTCAAAGACAATTTCAAATTAATGGCATGGAACTGTATTTTGAACTCACATATTGCCCAATCTTTCATATTTTGGCTGGTCTGTTAGATGTCATGTAGCCAAATAAAAAAGTTGTATTCGTTAGATGGATTGTTTCAATATTTATTGAATTTGGAATCCAAATCATGGATTCCAACATTTTTCCGTAAATCCATCACATATTCATAGATGTAACATTTAATCACGTAATGCAATTAATTTTTATTGATTATAGGATTATCGACATTGCTTCTGCTTTGTGACATTTGAGGCTGTGGGGGAATGCTACAGAAATGTATTGACAAATCCAGGCATTGTTTGATAGTAATCACAAAATACTTAGTTGTCTTATATTCCTTCAGTTAGTTTTCGTTTTTCAGCAGTAAAAGAGAAATTTGATAGTGGCAATTACAGATCTCTTGTCGAAAATGTAAATATACAGCCATGAGATCAATTTTTTTTTTAAATAAGATAAAACCAGCTTGCAGATGCAGAAATCATTTTCAAGCAGCAGTATGATTAATTAGTTTATTCAATTATACAACAATGTACCATAGGAAATCAAGTGCAAAGTTTATAATATACGAGTATCAAAGACATTAGATTTCCACAGTCCATATTAATGAGAGTTTTGCTGCTTCTGGATTAAACTATGTGCTAGTTTTTGAATCAACGTTTCGGATCACACTCCGTGATCCATCATCAGGATGTGCCTTCAACTCTTTTTGCATCCTGATAATGGATCACAGAGTGTGATCCAAAGCATTGATTCAAAAACTAGCACACAGTTTAATCTAGAAGCAACAAACTCTCAATATACGAGTATTTGTAGGAGAATAAGAACTTGACCGACTAATCATAAGTAGCATCCTGCTTGTCTGGACTTCCATTTACCATCCCTGTGGGTGCAACAAAACCAACTAAGTGAACCACTACCTAGTCCAACCCGACCAAGTGGACCTAGCTAGCTATCCTGGAGAATAGTCCTGTGAAGGAGTCAAGGTCATGGTCTTAGTTGAAGACTAGGATTTTCCAAGGATTATTGGGAAGAGGACTTGATAGGGGTCCATCCTCAACCCAACGGGGTCAAGTACACCATTGGACAACTAGGAAGAAGATTTAGTGTAACCCATACTACATTGAGGGTCCACCCTCAATCCCAAATGGTCATATAGGCTTAATGAGAGATTTCCACAAGTAGTGACTAGCTATGGATCAAGGGTACCATGGGAAAATTCTCAGTCGGATGGTATAACTAGGGTGAATCGATCTCAAGGACACAAAGGTATAAGTTGCTAGGTCCATTTTTTTGCACCTTTTGGCAATTGCAAAACCACTCCAATTTCTCATGCACAAGTCAACACAAGAATGTTAGTACCCAGTTAGTCCAAAATGCAATATACATGTAAAGATGCATCCATGTCGTAAGCTAAAATGAAGCCATTTAATTCATAATCTAAATTAGCTAACAATTATACTAGTTAACGATTAAAATATTAATCATTAAGTCCATACAAACATCCAAAAAATAACAAGTACAATCATAGTCTTAAATATTAGGGTTCTTCCTTTGTCTAAATTACATCAAGATTTTAGGTGATTAACACAAAAAAAATCACAAAGTTGGTGGGTACGTGACAAAAAACGGTCATATTCTTTGTAGTGGTACAATACAAGTATGCCCCTAAGCTAGATGGGTTCCTTGTGAGTCTTTTTCAAACATTTTGGCACATAGTTCAGGAGTTCTTGGTGATTGTGGAAAAATCACATGTTGAAACAACTATTGAAGTAAATGAACTTCACACCATTGTACTTATTTCTAAATTGTGTTAAGTCGTAGAGTGTAACCAACCTTGTGCAATATATCTCTGCAAGGAATCAAATTATGTGCTTCAAAGTTCAAGGATAATGAAGTGAAGGTTAGTCTTTTTGTAGCAAATAATTTTAGAAGATCAGCTAGTTTCATAAAGGACAATTTGTGATTTGAACGATTGCTTTCTTGGGGATTGTGGTAGAATCTACAAGTGTCATGGAGTTGTATTATAAATTGTTGTCGAATCAGTAAGTTATATAGATTATGATGTTTTATTAGGATTCAACTATATAGTTTTAAAGTCAAACTCGTTGACCTATATTTCGTAAGTAGTGATTCACGTGTACCCTTATCTCATAAACCTTAATGTCGCACTTAGCATTCATTGCATCTAGGTGATGCTCACAAGGTTGAAGCATCAAGACTTCCAAGAGGTCACCATCCCTGTAGTAATCCAACTCAAGTGTAATTTATTATGAGTTTCCTCAATATCAAGTCCACTTAACTTGTTACCACATTTGTAAAACTATCAAAAAAGTGTTGTGCCTTATGAACCATTCATTATATAGCCCCTTTAGCTCATCCAAGAAATTATTTGTGATGTTGATTATTCTTTAGGTTTCTCCACCAACAATTGCCACACTTAGGAAAAGGGATCAAATCATCTTAGGTATCAAAAACTCCTCCTAGAGATTGTTCTAAAAAATACATGATAGTAAAATGGCCTTGTTTTCTAGTGATGTGTCACTAAATTTGCCTCTATTAAGTGGTCTTGGTTACAACTACATTTATAGTTATTTGGTATGAGTTTTTGTATGATTTTAGGACAATAAAACTTAACCTACAATAATGACAATGACAATGATTAGTATGATTATAGTCCTCTAAACAAAGTTATTATGTAGAATCCATCAAAGTATAAATTGTTGGAATTAGGTGTGTTATACACCTTGCAAGTCCTAATTTTTGAAATATTTATTTATTAATTGTTTTGTCCTCATTTGAGAAATGGGGTGTCCCACTTATGACTTGGCCATTATGCCATGCGTATGCCTTTGTATGACATGTATAAGAAGTTGTAAGAGCATATAATGTTATTATGGCATCGTAAGATATTGGAGCTATTTACAAAGTGGACTAAGAATCTTGACTAGCATTATGACAATCTATGACATATGTCATAAAGTATCACTAAATAGGGTGCCCAAGTTGGTGGGTGGGCTATGGCATCATTATTGCTTTGACAAGTGTAAGAGGAATATTCTATTACTAGCTTGGAGACCCATCGTGAATCTAGGTGTTGGAATTTGTGCCGTAGGGATGTAAGCGGCATTCCTCTTATGTTGGTACATAGTTTTCTTGTTTGGTTATTCATTATTTATTTGGGTGTTTGGGTTTAGATGATTGAGGAGTTTTTATTGTAGAGTTTGTTGTCAGATTTCCTCCAAAGGAGTAGGATGTTGATTTCCATGTTAAAAGCTTGGAAGCGTAGTGTAACTAGTATGTGGTGTGCAATAATAAATTGGTTCAATGCTTTGGAAGGTGGATATTTTTACTAAGGGTTTTCCCCATGTATATTAGTTCCTTTTCTCTTTTGCCAATGTTCTTTTTTTTCTTCTCTCATCTTTGTTCTTAATGTGTTATTTTACATGTTGATATGTTGTTGAAATTTTCATAGATTTGAGATTTGCATCCTTTTCCTCTTAAGAGTTAGTATGGGAAATGAATATGTGCCTTGATTCCACTTTATTGTGTAGTTTGTTTGCACTTGTGTTAGGCTTTTTGTTTACTAAATCTTATGGTGTTGGAGGTACATATTGGGTATTTTCCTAATATTTGGTATTAGAACCTATTAGGTTCTATTGGTTACATGTGAGTTGCATGTGCTTACACGTTTGCATGTGGTTGCATTCCTTTATTTTGATTTCCTAGATTGAAAAGTTCAAGAAAACATGTAGGAAGGAATTGACTAATTATTAATCCTTGTATGTGTAAAAGTCTTGCAGTCGATCTTGTTTTTTAGATCACAATATGGCAAGCACTCATAGAATAGAGGTGGTGGAGCAAAATGGAATTGGTCATGAGGTTACATGTTGCATGTTGACTTGGTGCTTGTATTTGATGGTGGTTGAGTGTTTTCATCTTGTGGTTGTGTGCAATAAAGTGTTCATGTTGGCTACCAAGCATTGGCTCATGGAATACATGGAAAAGAATTGGTTGTCTAGACTATGAATTAGTGTGCTTATGTTGGATGCTTGGTTTTAGCCCTTGGTGTTGTAAAGCACTAGTTTATTAGCCCTCAAATGCATGTAGAGTGTGGAGGTCATTGGATGACTTGGAAGCTTCTAGAACAACCTAGCTCCTTTGTATGCATGTACATGGTGAATTGTGGGATTGGTCTTCTGATGACTTGGAATTCTTAGATAGCCTCTTGGTCTTGATGGATGGTTGTACTTGCATGTTTTAGATTTATGTTGATTGAATTTGTGGGCTTTGTAGATTTTCTATTAAAACTTTATGGGTATGCTTATCTATGATATTCCCTTGTTTTTAGACTTGGGGGTCTTCTAGATGATAATTGGATTCATATTTGCATGTTAACTAAATTTTGTGGTTTTGTAGATTTATGGAGAGGCTATTTTTAGATTGTGAATCTTGTGGGAGTGTTTTTGGAAGCAAGATAGTCGTAGGTTTGCATGCATGATTAAGTGCATTATTTGAGAAAGTTGGTTGGCACTTATGGAAGAATCTACATTTTATCTCTTGATTCTTTCCTCTGCTTGTGGAGTTGAGTCTGCTTGATTTTGGGTCTACATTGCTTTGTGGATCCATGCTATGTTGCTTTGAGATCTTCAAGTTTTGCAATTTTGTGGGCTATCTATACTTGCAAGTTGCATACTTAACTCGGATGTGTGCTATCTATACTTGTAGATCTTTGTAGTGATCATGGTATCTTGTTTAAGTGGGGTTTGGCTATAGACTATTCAAATGCCATGGTGTTATAGATTTTGGTTTGGTAGTCCTTCGACCATCATGATGTATTAGTGCCAGTGGTACACAGGGACATGTCCCTGACATTTTTTGCCAATTCCCCACATTGAGGACGTTTCGAGAATGTGGGGACAACTAGGAAACACGTGGGGATGACCGGGGATGTTTCCTAGCCGTCCCCAAAAAATATTTTTTTTTTTGGGTGGGGGGGACATTTCTGAAACAAGGGGACGAGGTGGGGACAACATGGGGACGGTTGGCCATCCTTGGGATAGTTGGGGACATCTGAGACAACCCTCAACCGTCCCCATGTCGCCCCCACCACTTAAAAAAAAACACCCAACTTAAAAAAAACATTTTTAATTGCTTTGTATGGGCCCCCACACCCCTCTAAACCCTAATTCAATGAAATACCATCTCCTATTGTCACTTATGTTCATTTTTACATGATTTTTTTTTGCAGCCAAGTTAGAAAGACAAAAGGGAGGGTTTGAAGGTGCTATTGGAAAAACCACCATTGGTGAGGAGTGAGCTAAAGAGTGAGGTAGCAACCAACAAGATAAGTAAAAGAGGTATGTTAATCTTCCATTTGTTCTTTTTTTCAATTTTTTTCAAAGTTTCAAAGATGGAATGTATGATTTTTTGTTTTTTTTTTTAAATTTTCAGTTTATAAATTCCAAAACAAAACAACATGAGCAGTAGTAGTGAGAGTAGTGTGCATGTTGAGAGGGAAGAAGAAAATGAAAGTGGTATGGGTGAAGTGGGACAACCTAAAAAAAATCCATTTGAATGCCCTTTTGAAACTCTAAAAACTTATGCAAAAGGCCCCTTTAATAAAAAAACCTCTTCTTCAATTCGTGACAGCAGTAGGCAAATACAAAAAGAAAAATTCAAGGGGTACTAGATTGAGGAGGTGTCACATTTTCCATGATCATTTTAATGGGAGCTACACAAGGGTGTATTATCATCTATTGGGCTTTAAAGCCAAATGGGTGAAGGTTTGTGAAGATATAAAGGAGGATGAGAGGGTGGAGTGTTATAGATTGCATATGGAGGCATAATCAAAGTCTAAGGGGTTGCCAATGCCAACACAATCCACAAAATCAGCTATGCATATGCCCTCTATAGTTGGTAGTGCTAGTGGTGATATTCATATTTCCACAAGAGGGAAGAGGAAGACTGTTACTAGTGAGCAGCCAAATATAGTTGCAAGTTTGCTCAATGTGCATGCACGAGATGTGGCAGAGTCCTCCATTGCTAATTTTTTCTATGCCCATGCCATCCCATTCCATGTAGCACAATCTCCTTACTTCAAACAAATGTTCAAAGATGTAACTGTTGTTAGTTCCTCATTCATCCCTCTTGAAGAACATAAACCACACACTACACTCCTTGGCAAAGAATATTCCAAGGCGAGTTTGGTGATGGAGGACATGAGACAATGTTGGATTAGGAAGGGCTGCTCTATTTTCATGGATGGGTGGACCAATAGTACACATCAGACACTTATCAACATCATAGTCACATGTTCAGTTGGCTCATATTTTCTTAGAGCTATTGATTGTTTTGGGAAGCACAAGGATGCAAAATTTTAGTTTCATATTTTGAGAGATGCTATAGAGGAGGTTGGGGCCTCCAATGTTGTGCAAGTGGTTATTGATTCAACATGTGTGTGCAAATTAGCTAGCATGATGGTGGAGGGTGCTTACAAGCACATATTTTGGACTCCTTGTTGTGTTCACGGGTTGAACAACACATTGAAAGACATAGGGAAAATAGAATGGGTGCAATAAGTGGTGATAAAAGTTAGAGATATTCAAATGTTTATTTGCAACCATCACACCTCACTTGCTCTCTTCAGGAAATTTTCAAAGAAGGAATTCCTCAAACCTATGGAGACAAGATATGCGAGTTATTTTATTTTTTTAGAGAGGATGCTTGAGGTGCGGGAGCCTCTACAATTGATGATGGTTAATTCAGAGTGGAGTAGACAGTCTACTTCAAACACTGCAAAAGGAAAAAAGCATCAAACAAAAAGTTCTTAATGATGATTGGTGGTCCAATGTGAGGTAAAAAATTGTTATTTTTATTAACTTTCTAATGTTTATTTTATTTATAAATTTATAATTTATAATTTTATTGTTGATTTTATTAAAAAAAATGTGATTTTAAAACTTGTCTTTTTTTAAATGTTTGTTTGCACTTGCAAATATATTTGCTTCTTCATTTCACCAGTTGTAGATGCCATTAGATATGTTGATATGGACTCTCTTGGTCTTGGAGATATTTATGAGACATTTGACAACATGCTTGGAAAAATGAAACAAGCAATTTCTAATAAGGATCCTAATTTGGAATTGTATGAGCAACACATTAAGCCCATTGTGATGCGGCGGTGGAACACTACGAACACCCTGCTTCATATGGCTGCATTTTCTCTCAATCCCAAATGGTATGCACCAAAAGCTAGTAGGTTGCTTCCTTGTGATGACAAAGAGGTAAAATAATGGTTAATGAGGGCCCTTCGAAAGATGTATTCAATTGAGGAGTTGAGTTTACTACACACACAATGGCTTGCTTTTACTAATCTCTGTGGTCATTTAGCAAACTAGAGGCGAAAATAGATAGAGCTACATTAGCTCAAATGGATCCTATTGGGTGGTGGACATGGCATGGCAAAGATGCACTAGATTTGAGGACACTTGCTATTTGCCTCCTTTCATAGGTTGCTAGTTCCTTTGCTGTAGAGAGGAATAGGTTCACATACAAATTTATTCACTCTATCAAGAGGAATAGGTTGACCTCTAGATGTGTAGAGAAGTTGGTGGCCATGCATAGTACTTTGCGACTCCAAGATCATCAAACTTTAGAGTATCGATAGACTCCAACTTTACGGTGGGATGTTGATCCAGAGGATGTCACCCAAATTGATGAGGAGGATACATAGGAGGGATAATTTGGAGTCCCATTAGATGAGCCAACCCCTCATATTCATAGTGGCAGTGACTCAAAGTTAGACTCTAATTTTGATGCAGTGTTCGGAGATGCTAATTAGAGGTAGCCTCATACTTTCCATCACTATGTTTTACAATTTGACATTTGTGACTTTGTCATTTGGACATTTGTAGTGCAAACTTGTAGCCTTTGGGAATTTTGGTGTATGCAGTATTATTTTTTAGTTTTTTCTAATTTTATATCATATGCACATTGACAATGAATTATGAAAGCAATTAAAATTTAAATATTAATTTTTTTGACTCTCATGTGAACTCTATTATTGTGTTTTAAGGATTCTATAATGTATACGTCAATATGATGAATGCCTTATCAATGTTATCATATGAATATTTGAAACTTCTCTATATTTTTAAAATTTTCTATATTTTTATATAGTCATCCCCTTTTTCATCCCCAAAAAAGGCCTAAGAAAAATGTGTTCCTGAAATGTGTCCCCCCATCCCAGAGACTTGGCGGAACATAGATTAGTGCAATGTAGTAGTGAGGCAGTGAGATGGATGGATAGAGTACTTGTGACTTATGTTGCAATACTTTAGAGTACTTTGGGTCACTTGCAATTGTATCTTCTTGGAACTTGTAGTAGTTATCTTCTTTTGGAGATTGTGGTTTTACTTTCCCTTTGGGAGCTCTTGATGTTGCAATTGAGCTCTTTGATTGTGTGGGGGGCACCGATGATCTTCAGTTAGGAGATGTTCATCACAATGCCATGGGTAGCTTTGGATCATTTGCAATGACAACTTTGGTAGTGATGCGATATTGTGCCATGGAAGATTCTAGATCTTTTATTGTTTGTAGTCTTGGAATGATATGCATGTTCTTAGGAGCAAGTTTGTGTATTGGAGGTAGACAATAATCATGAGGAAGATGTAAATCATGATGTCATGGAGAGTTCATGGATTTTGTACATCATGTAGAGGGAACTTTGTTGGTGGCTTTTTGTTTAGTAAATCTTACAATACTAGAGGTGCATATTGGTATTTTCCTAACATAGAATCTTTGTTGATGCTACCTTCACTATCTTTGGACTCTTTCCATCTGAAGTGCCTTGGAAATGAAGTAACAAATCATAAACATTAAAATAATGATTATATTAGAAAAGCTTGAAATTAAACAAAATTGAGATAGAGATGCCTTTTAACTCCCCATTAGCCTAAGAAAATGTGGGCTTTTTACCTATTTTGGCACTTGTTTTCATGGGTGTATAGTTTCACAATAAGATCTCCAAGCCTTGTTTAGTTGTCTTAATTTAACATTAATTGAACTAGGGCATGTTGCAAATATTTTCCTATCATATGTAATATCATTTTATAATGTGCATGACATGATGGTAGAATGAATCATGCTTTGTCTTCATTTTCATTTAAATTGCACATCTTTCATATTCTTTTCTCCACTATATTTTTTTAGAGTGTTTGTCTATCATTTTCATAGGTAGCTCATATGAGCTAGTTCTAAGTTTGTACATCATTGTTTTCTTTTTGAAGCTCACAACCCTTATATCGACAAGGATTGATATTCAAGTTCGGGTTTGACGTCTTTATAATTATTAATAACTTAACACTCTTGTATTGTTGATTTTCTAATCATTCCAAAGGCAATGCTTTATTTTCAAATTTCAAATTTCAGTTTTCATCATCTAAGAAGGTCATATGACTATATCATTGTGGATACCCAAATATTTTAGCCATTTATTGTTAGGCAATGTTGACAAGTCTCTCTTTTAATAGGTTAATCAACTTATGTTTATATAATATATCATTTTAATGATTCAATTTCAATGGGAAAAATGATCACTTCCATGAGGATAGGGTAAGGTGTATCTTGTCATTAATTTTGAAGTTATAAATAATGAACTTTTCTTGGATTTTCTCAATTTTGTTCCATGTTCTTTGAGATATGCTAATGCCTGAAACTTCACAAATTTTGTTACTAGGATAGACAATAACACTTTCTTTTTATATCAATGCTAAAATTTTGCATCTTTATAGTAGTTTCCAAACCATAATAGGCCTTCCAACTGTTAGCGCAATTAACTATATGCAAGCTGTTTCCAACTCTTTGTTACGTTGGTGTTTCCAACTCTAGTTACACAATTAACAACTATTGTTAACTATTGGAAAACTTGGGATGACTCAGCTGTTACTTGCTTTAGTATAAGCTAACTAATGGAAACTCTTTGTTGTTTCCTTCTTTTCCTCCTAGGATTTTTCTCCTATGGTGGTTATATATTTATAAATCTATGCATTGATTAATAACAATGAAGTCGATTAATGCATTTTTCATTTTTCTATGCTTTGATACCATGTTAAATTCTGCATATCTACAAAGATAATATGGTCCATGATTGCTGAACAATGTTCCTCCCCTTAGGAAGAAACAAAACAAAAGGTGAATGCAATCTATCTCCCAAGTCCTGAATGGAATATGTAGGAAGAAAGTGCAAAATGCATGAAGCCTTTGAAGTTGGCTATATAGGCTCTTACCTCCTTAGTTAGATTTAAGGAGGGGTTTTGTTCCCATAGGGTTTTCTCTCTTTTCTCTTTCCTCTCTTTAGGATTTTGTCTCCTTTATTAGACTTAAGGGGGGTGTTAACACAATTAACTATATGCAAGGTGTTTCCAACTCTTTGTTACACTGGTGTTTCCAACTCTCAGTTACACAATCAACAACTATTGTTAATTGTTGCAAAACTTGGGATGACTCAACTGTTACTTGCTTTAGTATAAGCTAACTAAAGGAAACTCTCTGTTGTTTCCTTCTTTTCCTCCTAGTATTCTTCTCCTACAATGGTTATATATTTGTAAATCTATGCATTGATTAATAAAAATGAAGTCGATTAATGCATTTTTTGTTTTTCTGTGCTTGATCAATTGTCTTTGTAGATCTGCATAATTTAACACCAACTGTATTTTTTTTCTCAATACTGAGATTCCAGCTTAGTTTTAATAATTAAGATCAATATCTAATTGTTTATTAGAAAAAATCATATCTAGTGGTTGATTATCGAAAAAATATAGGGCCGGTTGAGATTTTGGATTAGACCCTTTCTTCAATGGCACTAGAACTCATAGGTCATTGGATGCAACAACTCATTTGAATTTTGATTCTTCAGCTAGAATCACATCAGTTGCACTTTTCCTCATCAACATGTGCTAAGGTGGGGTGTGCAGGGCAAGGGTGATCATAATATTTGTCAAGGCTATTTGGAAATTCTTCTTTGATTGAGGATTTGTGAACAAAATTTGGCATGGGATATGCAATTCTTCATCTTGCTTTGAAGCTAGATATTTTCATGGTTGTCTATCCAAATAATTATTTTGCAAATGAAAATTTACTTGAACAATGACATGGATCATCATGATGTCACTGCATGCATGTTGTAGATGATTCCTCCCAATTGTTTTTAACATGCTTTGTTGTTCAATAGCTATTGGAAAGTGGTTGAACCTTGGTCATGCTTAGCACCTATGTCATAATATTCATTTGGCGAATTTCATGCAAGAAATTCAAACATTTACATAAAATTTGTTAAAATTGGCAAAAAATTCGTACGGTTTTTCATTAAAATATATTTTGGAAAAGTGTTATTTAGGGTTTTTGAAAACAATTTTTAGTGTTTTTGACCTATTTGTGTTATAAATCACTATTTGTGGATCATTCTAAGCACAATATTTTTATGGTTTATATTTTATAAATGTGTCAATCTTTTTATGATGATTTCAAATCTATCTAACAATGTTATACTATTTTGATAATTTTGTGAATATATTACTTATATTTAAAAATAATAATTATTGAGGGTATCTGAAAGATGGTGAATAAGTATTTAGAGTTGGAGGACTGCTCACCTTTTTAAATGAGGCACAATATTTGAGTGATGATGAAAATATTGAATATCACAATGTCTTAAAGCCATGCCAACCATTTGTCTAATCTTACTTTGTATTTAATTATTGATTGATAATTTGTAATTATCACTTAGTTGTCATGAAAGTTGTTAAATGCAACTATGAAAACTTGAAAAGTGTTTTTTAGTTGTAAAATTAGAAAGAGAATTAAAAGGGAAGTTAAATGTGAGCTTGGAGAAGATAAGGAAGATTTTTTAGTTTGCATGAGCACATTACTAAAAAGTGGATGAAATCACAAGTTGGAAAAGGAAGTTTCTTATTTTTGTGATTTATGCTTAAATGGTCTTAGAAACCTTTCTTGATTTGTGGTTTCTCTCATGCCTATATATTTAGTGCTCGAGTTGAAGGGAAAACAAGTTAGTTTATAGGTTGCTGAAGCTAGAAGTGTTGCAATGATTCAAAGAGAGAAGTTGTATTGATGTAACTCATTTGAAGGATTAATACAAGTCTTGGATCTCTTTTGGTGAGGAGTTTTTTCCTGCAAAGGTTTCTCCATGTAATTCTTGAGTTATGATTTGCATTTATATTATAATCTATTTTCATCTATAATTTACTGCTATCTATTTATTTGAATGCTTGAAATTATCTACATATTTACATTGTAAAATTTTATTTTGATTTTCAACGCATAGAGACAATTTTAGCATCATGAGACATTGGGTAGCTTTTAGACATGAAATTTGCATCTCTGACTCAACAATTACTAAGGAACAGTTCCTTCATAGGTACTAGTGAGATGACTAGTATGAATGAGGGAACTCTCCTAGAGCATCAGGTAATTAATATTTGTTTGTCATTTTTAATTATTTTTCTTAGTCAAATCTTTAGTACATCTTAAGGACTGTCACTACTGTGTTATGATTTTGAGACCACTAACAACGTGGAACTTAAGTGACAGTTGAAGCAGATTAAAGATTTGTAGAGGCATTTAAATCAACTTTGAGGTTCATCACATGAGACAACATGAGTTTCAATGTTTTTAATTGTGCCATTAAATGTTTTGTTATTTGGTCATAATGTTGTTGTCTGACGTCAATATTTCTTGGAATAATTTGACCTCTAGGTTAACTATTTTAGAAATTTCTTTAGGGAAATATTAAAATTGACATAAAAGGGTAATTTTTTGAGTATGCTAGTTAATGAAGATATTCATGCACGGGGTCCAAATATAAGGCACCAAATTTGAAACTATCATATTAGTGTATGTTAATGTCAGCAAATTGCATCTGTTTAACAATGAAAAATATAAGGTTATTTTTGCTAGAGCTTGAAGAGAAGATGATTTTGAACCTTGGTGGTATGAGAATGCTTTTTATTGTATCTACTTTGCTTGTTATATGTTTACTGAAAAAGCATCTTAAAAAAGATTTAGTATGCCCTAATTTTTTCTGCCCTCCCTCTGGATTTTATTAAATTAATATTTCTTGTATGATGAGGATGAACATGTGACATAATGGTAGTGGACATAATGTACTTAACAATTTTTCTATTTGATCTTACTCATTAATTAGGATTTGGAATTCTATTTAGCATTATTAAATATCTTTTGTTGCTTAGTATTTAGCCTTGAAAATTTTCTTTTGTTAAGTCTTTAGCCTTCAAGGTTGAATGTAATTGTATATGCTTTGAAGCATTGAATATAATTTGTTGCTTTTGTGAACTCTTAGTATAATATTGTGTGAGGATGTTAATATAATTCTAGAGTTCTATTTTCTTTCTTCTTGTATTTTTTTAGGCCATGTCGATTGAAAGTTATTATAAATATGTTTGTTTTGAGAATACTTGAAAGGTCACACTATCCTTGTGTATCACACCATTTCTCTATTATTTTGGTATAAATTTCTTCTAAATTTTCTTCCCCTTTATTTCATAATTACTAAGTAGTTTTAAGACGGAATTTTGCATAATTTCAATGGTCATTTTAGGATTGAAATGCCTAGAAATTCCCAATATCATCATTTTGTTGGAAATAGGATGCCATTTAAATTGAAAATCCTAAACATTAATTATTTCATGTATCTCCTAGATTCTTGGAATGTGTTCAACAACACTAAGATTAGGATGAGATTAATATTTGATGAAACAATCATGATTATTGACATTTGTAATTAATTCTAAATGTAAGGAGCATGTGAGGGCGTCCATAGTGAGTTCCTAAATAATAGGGGCACATGGGGCACCCACATGGTAAGGTGACACTCACCTTATGTTCAGTTAACTATACAGAGTAACATTTAACACTTCTGAATGCATGTAAAGATCCTAGGAGTTAGGATTTGATGTTTGTATTCTTGAAGTTCAGTTCAGTTCAGTTCAGTTATGGTTCAGTTGTCTTCAGTTAGTTTTAGTTGTATGTTAGTTAACTTCAATTAACTTGGAATGCATGGCTAATAACATTGAGTTGTATGACAGATAACAGGGACTACCTCTAGTTAACAGGGGATGACCATTCTTGCATGAATGGTGTTGAGTAAATGTTTCAGTTAACAAGAAATCACTTGGAGCCAACTTGGGTGCCCAAGATGTTTTCTTGGAATTAACTCTAATGCATGATAAGATATTTTTGAAGGCTCTATTAAGTGGGACCATCTTTTGGGCGCCATCTTTGAGGAAGAGCTTTGTAATTATCACCGAAGTGAAGGATGAGTTGTAGCTTTAGTTTGGGATGCCCAAATGGGTAAAGCACATGTTCTAAGCTTTGGTCTTCATGGTAGAACTCAACTTGAAGCAATATGGCGTACCTTTTCAAGGGCTTGAGCTTGTGCATTGTAATTATCACCATTTGGAGATTACAAGGTTGCATATTGTCTCTATATCTCATTCAAGTTGAAGAGAGTTTTCATAATTTTTATTTGCAGGTATGAAGAAGATTGGAAAAGACAGAAGAAGCATTCTCAAGCAAGAATTGGAGCTATTTTAATTCATATATTGAATAATAGAATAATTCTTGGAGTCTTTTCTCGAAAGGGTTTCTCCACGTTATATCTTATGTAATCTTTCTAATAACCTGTCTAGTTCTTCTATCAACTTCTCTCTTCATTCTACAATAGTAAAATGGATTAATCAAGATAATCACCCACAAAGAATATATGTAACAAAGAAAGAGCTTACTTAGATCAACAATATTAAAGTTTTACAGAGTATTAAGCCAAGAAAATACCTCATTTTCAACACATTTAACTATGTGTAATCAAATGAATAGTTGGAAGCATGAATAGGTTTTGGTATGTCTTTTATTAGATAAAATGAGAAACAAGGGTCCCAACTGTATTACAAAGAAAGTCTGCAAGCAAAGACCAAAGCAAATACAACAACCTCCCAAATGGGAGTAAGACACAACTACAACCAAGCTATCAAGCATAAACCAACACAACTACAACTAAAAAATATGGAACAAAAGAGTTCCTAGGGATCTAACCTAAATAATGCAAGATCCAACCCTACTCAATCTCACACCCTTCACTCTAGTATGAGATTGGGAGATGAATTTGAGAAAAAAATTCTTTCGCCTTTATACAATTATTTAGGAAATATTATCTTCCATGTCCTCAAATCTGGGAGAAGGAGAGGGATTCCTATCAAGAGGGCTCACCCATGGATGCAACATGAATAGAGGAATGTAAAGCTAGAGTAGCAAAAACCACCTCAATAACAAGCTAAAGTAGAGCCAAAGCCAATGTACTAGTAGACTAAGTGACCAAGGTAGAAAGTGGTTGGGACTCACTGATATTTTCTGGTATTTTACGTGAGGTGATTCTACAAAGAATACAAGAAAATTTCAAAGAATTTACAACCAAAAGAACCTTACACTAAGATCTAATTAAATCTTGGAAAATTTCACATTTCAATAAATCACTTGGCGATTCCATTTCAATCTTCTAGTTAAGTAGAATTGGTGGATTATGAGAAGGATATCAATGAAATATACCACGAAAAACAAAGAAAGTGAATGTACTATTAAATTCATATAAATATGCCTAGTAAGGACAAGACCAAGAGCAACTTCTAGAATTCTAGCACCTATAGCTCGTTCTTTACATCATGTAGGACACTTTTCTTTGTTATCTTTTGGGGTAGCCCTTCACTTCTTGAAATTTGATGATAACCCAAAGTTTTGTACCATTTTCTACTTGAGACTCAAGTAGTTTGGATTTATAATAGTGAATGATCTAACTATATCATCTTGTAAGGATCTACTATATTTTACGTAAGAAGGTTTTACTAGTACCATTGATCAGATACAAAATGTAGCTAATATATGTGCAATATATTAGATGAAAGCTTGTGATATTTCCTTAAGGTTATTTGTTCCTACACCCCTAATCCTATAGTGTGCATAGGGTTATGAGTAGTCAATTTGTGACTACATTAACTTTTAATCAAGTTATACAATAATTAACATGGCCTTTTATAGGTAGTTAAGGTAGTTTGAGTGTCATCCAAGACATAAGTATCATATATATATGACATAGAGGTTAGTTATTATCATCATATTGAGTATTGTGTTCTTATTAAATATTATTGGAGGTATCTCCTCAAAGTGGTTTAAAAGCTTTCCCCCTCAGAGTGGCATATTATTATCAGTATTTGTGGCATATTTCTTATTATATTCTTCTATTTTGTAAGTTGTTTCATTATATTTGTTGTATCATTCAAAGGAAAAGACATTATACTAGTTCAAAATTTCATCACCTACAATTTTTTCCCATATGGGATGAGCAAGGTTTTTTGCTTCATTATCATTTCAAAGAAACGAGAGATAACTTACCATTAGTAGAGCAACCAACTACAATCAAGGGAGCTCCCATGGAGTTTGTTCTAGACTTTAATATTAGGTTCAAAAGGACCAGGGAAAGGATACCAATAGAAGTATACCCCTCTTCTTAGTATGGATTTTCTATAATTTACTAGAGATATAAAGCTTCAATAAATAATAAAAATCTTATTCCAATCAATCAAAATTTATATATATTTACATTATGAAAATTACCCACTTTTCTCAATATAAAAATATTATGAAAATGATTGTTTAGTTCATCTTCTAGATGACTATTCAGCTTCTAGTGTAGCTATAAAATACAAAATTTTAAATATTATGCTACTCTTAGGATTATGTGCATTATTGTTACACCCCCCCATAATTTGTAGGGGTAGTGGTAAAAACATTGTTTGTGTTGTGCATTGGACAACTTGTTTATGGTGCTTCATTCACTTGATACAAAGCTCTAGTGTTCTACAAGAGGTTTTGTTTGAGTGATTCCCTTCTATAGTTTTCAAGAACCAAGATATGCACTTGGTATTT
This sequence comes from Sequoia sempervirens, assembly GCA_007258455.2. Classification (NCBI taxonomy): domain Eukaryota; kingdom Viridiplantae; phylum Streptophyta; class Pinopsida; order Cupressales; family Cupressaceae; genus Sequoia; species Sequoia sempervirens. Next base: position 75,907,473 of record VDFB02193867.1, on the reverse strand, counting down.
AGACTTGAGTTTGTTTTCTCAAGTTGAGTAAGATTTCCATTATGCTGAATCCCATTTTGAGAGAATGATAAACCTATTTGTTGTGGAATTTTTCACCACCATTTTTTTGAGTGATGAAATTTCTAGAAGAAAATTATTTAACTTCTATATTTATCAATTCTATGAGTGAATTTTGGATGATCTAGGATGATGGTGACCATGAGTAGTTTTAAAAACTGTACTAGCTAAAATATACGTGATAAGAATTGAATTTAACCTAGGTTGATTGCACATATGAACAAACCAAAAGAGTCTTAAAACATGCATTGAATGACTTGAATTTTTGTCAAGGTAAAAATATGAACTGCTTGTTATCCATAATATTGACATGAAAAATTGTACCTATGGTAGGAAAAAATATCCTAAAAATGAAGGTATATGATGATCTTGTTCAATGCATAGTCATCAAAAACTAAAATGAAGTTATTGATGGTGGTTTTAGCAAAACCAACTCTAAGTAGAACAATAGATCACTTTACTACTCTTGAAAAGAAGAGAATTCATATCTAAGGTTCTTTTCCAATCAATTCTTGACTATGTTGGATAGCTAAGTGGATTAAGTGATTTATCAATAAGGGGGAATTTGCTACTAAATCAAGTTTAAACATAGATAACCAATTAAACTACTTAGATCTATTCAAAAAATGAATAATTTAATGTTTTAGAATACAGATATGGAAATTTTTTATTTATTTTATCTAAATAACTAATATAGATCTAGAATATAATAAAATTTAACATAAATCCAAATTTACCCTAAACTAATCTACAAAAGAAAGATCAAAAAATAATCAAGGTTAAGAAGATAAAATTGAAACAAAATTTTGAACAACGATAAGTTTAACTCAATTTACCAAATCTGAATGGTTAGATGAGATCTCTAAACCAATATTATAATATTTAATTGTTGGAGTGCAGTTAACACTGAGAGGGGGGGGTGAATCAGTGTTAACAAACTAATCAATTCTTTTTAAATATTTTAGTAATACTTTGATCATGAAAGTACTTATGCTAAAATATAAATGAACATATAATGAAGCAAACACATTTAAAACATTGAAACATAATTTGTCTTGAGTGGAAACCCTCTTGGGGAATAAAAACACTCGAATTTGGCCTCACTGGCCTTATCTGAAAAATATTCTTTGTACAAAGCCTCACTGGCTGATTTGTCTCACTGATAATGGTGCTATCTCACTGATAGTCTTATAAAGCTATCTCACTAATAGTCTTATAAAGCTATCTCACTAATAGTCTTATAAATCTATCTCACTGATAGTCTTATAAAGCTATCTCACTGATAGTCTTATTGAAGAATATACAAATATGAAGCAATTTGAGTATAGAGTTGATCTCTGTTTCTATAATTACAAAATCTGTTCTGTCATGACCTCAAAATCAGAGTTCCAATGTGTCAATTTTCAAAACAATATATATACTATCCTTTCTGAATGATATATTATGTTATTTTCAAAAAATTCTCTCATCCAATCCATCGAATGAGCATTTCAAATCATATATATATGTTCTCTATTCTGGAATAAAAAATCTGTTTGAAAACTGTATAAGCAACTTCCACATGAAACTGAACTAGCAACTGCCTTTTCCAGTTACACACACATTTTTTATGAAAGTCTATAATCCATTGCAATAATCTTGTCAAGAGAGTATTGAGAATAATCAATAGATAATTGCCATAAAATCTGTAGGGCCGACAATAAACAAGAAATCCCCAAAAGATAAACACACCGCTAAACCCCCAAATATAATGACAAGGTTTTCTTAACAAATGAAATTTTATAAAGCAAAAACCCCAATATTCAATGACAGACCTAAAGTGGGTTTTTTTAACAAAAAGAAACATGTTTTCATTTACAAACAAAACCTTTACTCTCAACAATAGGCCCGCAAAAATATTTCTTTGTTTCACAACTTTTTAATAAACAAAAACTTGTATCTACAACTCT
>VDFB02193867.1:75784317-75905367 GCA_007258455.2 Sequoia sempervirens | reverse complement strand
CTCTTATATGAATGTACTGCCAAACATTTAAATGCTCATTTATTTTTTTATTCATATTTTAGCATTTGTTTGAGTCTTGAGTCCTCAGATATGATGTTTGCGTTCAATGTGTTGTGCCTGTTTTTTGTGTGCATCTTACAGATTTCCGGTAGAGTTTGAAGAAATATATACTTACATAAATAGCAATGCTAGTGAAAAATAAGTTTCATACAACATAGCTGCCAAATGGCTCGAATAAAAGAGCTTGGTGAACAAATTTACTCATAAGTGTTATTGAAAGATAGCATCGGTCAGATCTGGAAAAGCGATTGCTGCAAGCACCATCGTATCTGATTGATCCTATCGCTATTTCTGAAAATCGTTGAGTATAAAATGCGAATCATAGTTGTATTCTAAATCAATATTTATAGTGATATTCGCTGGTTAGTAAATATGTTATGCTAAACGCATTGTTAACTATGTGTTAACACGGACTCTAAAGAGCACGTCCCATGAGTGGACGTGTCTCCACTCTTGGAGACACGTCCTCTCATGAGACGTGTCTCTTAGAGGCCTGTTTTCTTAAACATATATTTTGCGAATCCCTCAATGATATGCAGTCATAGAAATCTGATAATGTTCTGCAATCAGTACATTAAAATCTAAATCTGTAAGTCGAAATTCTGTCTCTCTGAAAGTTGAAAATCTGTATCTTAACTTTTGTAGATTTTGAAACCAAGAATTATTGTAGAACCCTTGAATCCCTCATTCTTGCTATTAGATTTGTTTACATTTACTCATAAGACAAGCTAGTTCCAAGTTTTGTTTCGTGAAAAAGGTACATCATCCGTGCTACAAGTAAAATATATTTTAAGGCGACCTCATAGGGTGCCTAACTATGGTGAATTTAACTCTCTTCCAATGCTCTACCACGAATAGATAAATGTATTAATGTCTGTCAATATAAACAGTAGTGACTTAAGTGATATTTAAGCAGAAAATGGGTGCCCTTTTCCTGGAAGATTTTTTTTTTCTGCAGGAAAACTCCAAGAAAATGAGGGAAGATGCTACATAACTAAGAATAGCTTCCAACAGGGATGGATCAAAAGCACCTACTGTAGATGCGTCTGTTGTAGACATCAAGCTTCATTATTCAAGTTTAAGGAGAAAGATCAATTTTGTTGATTCATGATGTTTTGGTCTTCTCCGCAAACTGTTAGATAGTGGATTGCAAAAGATAGAATGAGGTGCATGTGACGGCTAGTGAACATTCTATATGGGAGCAGACAGTAAAATTATCTGCCAACAGAACTTGATTGAAAGTGCCTGCTGTGGATTTCAAGCTGTATTATACAAATACAATTAGAAGGAATCTTTTCTCTTGATTGATTTGGTTATGGCCTTTTCCCAAAGGGCTGAAACTGTCAGATAATAAATTTCAACAAATGGAAGGAAGTGCATATAGAAATACATTGGAGCAGCCAGTAGACTATGAAAACATCGCATTGAACTTGAAGTGCTGTAATTACCATGGACATTAAAGGTGTGTTAAGTAATTAGCGTAGATATTATACAGCTGATTGACCAACTCGATTCTTATCTCATAAGAACTAATTCCAGGTGTTTGTAAACATGGAAGTAAACAAGCATAGACTGAACCACACAGTAAATGCAGAGCTCACAACACCCTGGAAAAATCTATTGTGGGAAAACTTAAGAAGAGAAACGCGTGCCTTCTCTTGCCACTATCACATGCAACTTTATAAGCCAATTTGCCTTGTCAAGGCCTCGAGGAACGCAGACATCAACAGTGTTGCTTCCGCCTTGCTCTGCTCTGCAACTTGCTCAAACACATTCTCCTACATTGCATGTACATGCTACAGTTCTGAACACTGTAAGTCAAGAACTGTTACAAGGCCAACAAGGGGTTTATGTATACATAAATTCAGCACACATGTCAAAAAGAGACCCAAAATGATTGAGGACTTTTAAGGGACCCATACAAATTACCAATTTTATTGTTTCTGCTCTGTATGAAGTTGTCAAGATGTCCTGTTCCCAGCAGGATGGTTTCAGCCAAACATGAATCTGTCTGACTATTTTGGCTGCAACTGAATTTGTCAGGCACACAACTTTCCAGCTACTCTCTGGCCCTTGGGGTTCTGCACGACCCTTGAACCTCTTTGCATTTGTTTCATACCTCTGTGTCTTCTGCCAACTCTGTTTCTTTGATGAATTATCTTATAAAGGTACCAAGAGTTTCTCTGAAATGCATGTTTTGTCAGTTTACCTTGTCAGCTGAGATTAGTTGCCTATTTAACTCAAGTAAAACTTTTAATGGTCCAAATCAGACAATAAGAAGTTGGGAAAATCTGGACTTTGAGACAATCTTTTGAAGAAACATGAGATGGTGTTCACATCAAACAAGGCATAAGATCAATCCATCTTCATAAATTTATGTCAAAAGCCATCCCCTGTTTAGGCACATTTGAGTTTTACATTCCTTCTAAGAAGAGATCTTGTGAAGTATGAAACATAAATTAGAGATAGTTCCCAAATGAAACATAAATTGGAGGTAGTTCCCTAATAAAAATCTCTCCTCACTTAAGAGCAAATTAACACTAGTAAAAACAAGTATGGGGAACAAAATGTTGAAGAACACACAATTCAGAAGGAAGATTGTGGGGTATGCTAATTTAATAGGCGTACTGTGAAATTTAGGTAGCAAGATTTCTTATTGGTAAGTCTTTTACTCTTTAGGAAATTAACATAAGAGATTCTCCTTTAATTGTGAGAGTATATTTCAACATTGTTGTATTCAGAGGAGAGAAAAAGAGGTCAGCATTTCAGAATATATGAAATAATATGGGTTATTCTTAATTTTTAATACATGGTTCAATCAGTAGCTACGGGGCACAACTTTTAATGGAAAATTTATAATGATGTTTTTTCTCTGAATACTTGGCTGTCCAACCTGGGACAACTGTTGTCATGAGTGTTATTCTACACGGTTTCAGTTTATTGGCCTTCTCTATTCCAAACTGAATCGCATGGACCCATGCAAGGAGTCAATTCATATTTGAGAATTTCAAAAAATATAGATAGAGATATGTCTGAGCTCATTGAACAGTTGGGAAGAGAAGGAAATTTATTGTATCATATTGACTGATGTTTCAAAAAGCCAAAATTACTTAATAACAAGCTGAGAAAATGCAACCCAGTGTATTTAGAATATTCTATGTTAAATGCAATTAATTCGAAGACAATTTCAAATTAATGGCATGGAACTGTATTTTGAACTCACATATTGCCCAATCTTTCATATTTTGGCTGGTCTGTTAGATGTCATGTAGCCAAATAAAAAAGTTGTATTCGTTAGATGGATTGTTTCAATATTTATTGAATGTTGGAATCCAAATCATGGATTCCAACATTTTTCCGTAAATCCATCACATATTCATAGATGTAACATTTAATCACGTAATGCAATTAATTTTTATTGATTATAGGATTATCGACATTGCTTCTGCTTTGTGACATTTGAGGCTGTGGGGGAATGCTACAGAAATGTATTGACAAATCCAGGCATTGTTTGATAGTATTCACAAAATACTTAGTTGTCTTATATTCCTTCAGTTAGTTTTCGTTTTTCAGCAGTAAAAGAGAAATTTGATAGTGGCAATTACAGATCTCTTGTCGAAAATGTAAATATACAGCCATGAGATCAATTTTTTTTTTAAATAAGATAAAACCAGCTTGCAGATGCAGAAATCATTTTCAAGCAGCAGTATGATTAATTAGTTTATTCAATTATACAACAATGTACCATAGGAAATCAAGTGCAAAGTTTATAATATATGAGTATCAAAGACATTAGATTTCCACAGTCCATATTAATGAGAGTTTTGCTGCTTCTGGATTAAACTATGTGCTAGTTTTTGAATCAACGTTTCAGATCACACTCCGTGATCCATCATCAGGATGTGCCTTCAACTCTTTCAAAAACTAGCACACAATTTAATCTACAAGCAACAAACTCTCAATATACAAGTATTTGTAGGAGAATAAGAACTTGACCGACTAATCATAAGTAGCATCCTGCTTGTCTGGACTTCCATTTACCATCCCCGTGGGTGCAACAAAACCAACTAAGTGAACCACTACCTAGTCCAACCCGACCAAGTGGACCTAGCTAGCTATCCTGGAGAATAGTCCTGTGAAGGAGTCAAGGTCATGGTCTTAGTTGAAGACTAGGATTTTCCAAGGATTATTGGGAAGAGGACTTGATAGGGGTCCATCCTCAACCCAACGGGGTCGAGTACACCATTGGACAACTAGGAAGAAGATTTAGTGTATAACCCATACTACATTGAGGGTCCACCCTCAATCCCAAATGGTCATATAGGCTTAATGAGAGATTTCCACAAGTAGTGACTAGCTATGGATCAAGGGTACCATGGGAAAATTCTCAGTCGGATGGTATAACTAGGGTGAATCGATCTCAAGGACACAAAGGTATAAGTTGCTAGGTCCATTTTTTTGCACCTTTTGGCAATTGTAAAACCACTCCAATTTCTCATGCACAAGTCAACACAAGAATGTTAGTACCCAGTTAGTCCAAAATACAATATACATGTAAAGATGCATCCATGTCGTAAGCTAAAATGAAGCCATTTAATTCATAATCTAAATTAGCTAACAATTATACTAGTTAACGATTAAAATATTAATATTAACTCCATACAAACATCCAAAAAATAACAAGTACAATCATAGTCTTAAATATTAGGGTTCTTCCTTTGTCTAAATTACATCAAGATTTTAGGTGATTAACACAAAAAAAATCACAAAGTTGGTGGGTACGTGACAAAAAACGGTCATATTCTTTGTAGTGGTACAATACAAGTATGCCCCTAAGCTAGATGGGTTCCTTGTGAGTCTTTTTCAAACATTTTGGCACATAGTTCAGGAGTTCTTGGTGATTGTGGAAAAATCACATGTTGAAACAACTATTGAAGTAAATGAACTTCACACCATTGTACTTATTTCTAAATTGTGTTAAGTCGTAGAGTGTAACCAACCTTGTGCAATATATCTCTGCAAGGAATCAAATTATGTGCTTCAAAGTTAAAGGATAATGAAGTGAAGGTTAGTCTTTTTTGTAGCAAATAATTTTAGAAGATCAAGCTAGTTTCATAAAGGACAATTTGTGATTTGAACGATTGCTTTCTTGGGGATTGTGGTAGAATCTACAAGTGTCATGGAGTTGTATTATAAATTGTTGTCGAATCAGTAAGTTATATAGATTATGATGTTTTATTAGGATTCAACTATATAGTTTTAAAGTCAAACTCGTTGACCTATATTTCGTAAGTAGTGATTCACGTGTACCCTTATCTCATAAACCTTAATGTCGCACTTAGCATTCATTGCATCTAGGTGATGCTCACAAGGTTGAAGCATCAAGACTTCCAAGAGGTCACCATCCCTGTAGTAATCCAACTCAAGTGTAATTTATTATGAGTTTCCTCAATATCAAGTCCACTTAACTTGTTACCACATTTGTAAAACTGTCAAAAAAGTGTTGTGCCTTATGAACCATTCATTATATAGCCCCTTTAGCTCATCCAAGAAATTATTTGTGATGTTGATTATTCTTTAGGTTTCTCCACCAACAATTGCCACACTTAGGAAAAGGATCAAATCATCTTAGGTATCAAAAACTCCTAGAGATTGTTCTAAAAAATACATGATAGTAAAATGGCCTTGTTTTCTAGTGACGTGTCACTAAATTTGCCTCTATTAAGTGGTCTTGGTTACAACTACATTTATAGTTATTTGGTATGAGTTTTTGTATGATTTTAGGACAATAAAACTTAACCTACAATAATGACAATGACAATGATTAGTATGATTATAGTCCTCTAAACAAAGTTATTATGTAGAATCCATCAAAGTAAAAATTGTTGGAATTAGGTGTTATACACCTTGCAAGTCCTAATTTTTGAAATATTTATTTATTAATTGTTTTGTCCTCATTTGAGAAATGGGGTGTCCCACTTATGACTTGGCCATTATGCCATGTGTATTCCTTTGTATGACATGTATAAGAAGTTGTAAGAGCATATAATGTTATTATGGCATCGTAAGATATTGGAGCTATTTACAAAGTGGACTAAGAATCTTGACTAACATTATGACAATCTATGACATATGTCATAAAGTATCACTAAATAGGGTGCCCAAGTTGGTGGGTGGGCTATGGCATCATTATTGCTTTGACAGGTGTAAGGAATATTCTATTACTAGCTTGGAGACCCATCGTGAATCTAGGTGTTGGAATTTGTGCCGTAGGGATGTAAGCGACATTCCTCTTATGTTGGTACATAGTTTTCTTGTTTGGTTATTCATTATTTATTTGGGTGTTTGGGTTTAGATGATTGAGGAGTTTTTATTGTAGAGTTTGTTGTCAGATTTCCTCCAAAGGAGTAGGATGTTGATTTCCATGTTAAAAGCTTGGAAGCGTAGTGTAACTAGTATGTGGTGTGCAATAATAAATTGGTTCAATGCTTTGAAAGGTGGATATTTTTACCAAGGGTTTTCCCCATGTATATTAGTTCCTTTTCTCTTTTGCCAATGTTTTTTTTTTCTTCTTCTCTCATCTTTGTTCTTAATGTGTTATTTTACATGTTGATATGTTGTTGAAATTTTCATAGATTTGAGATTTGCATCCTTTTCCTCTTAAGAGTTAGTATGGGAAATGAATACGTGCCTTGATTCCACTTTATTGTGTAGTTTGTTTGCACTTGTGTTAGGCTTTTTGTTTACTAAATCTTATGGTGTTGGAGGTACATATTGGGTATTTTCCTAATATTTGGTATTAGAACCTATTAGGTTCTCTTGGTTACATGTGAGTTGCATGTGCTTACATGTTTGCATGTGGTTGCATTCCTTTATTTTGATTTCCTAGAGTGAAAAGTTCAAGAAAACATGTAGGAAGGAATTGACTAATTATTAATCCTTGTATGTGTAAAAGTCTTGCAGTCGATCTTGTTTTTTAGATCACAGTATGGCAAGCACTCATAGAATAGAGGTGGTGGAGCAAAATGGAATTGGTCATGAGGTTACATGTTGCATGTTGACTTGGTGCTTGTATTTGATGGTGGTTGAGTGTTTTCATCTTGTGGTTGTGTGCAATAAAGTGTTCATGTTGGCTACCAAGCATTGGCTCATGGAATACATGGAAAAGAATTGGTTGTCTAGACTATGAATTAGTGTGCTTATGTTGGATGCTTGGTTTTAGCCCTTGGTGTTGTAAAGCACTAGTTTATTAGCCCTCAAATGCATGTAGAGTGTGGAGGTCATTGGATGACTTGGAAGCTTCTAGAACAACCTAGCTCCTTTGTATGCATGTACATGGTGAATTGTGGGATTGGTCTTCTGATGACTTGGAATTCTTAGATAGCCTCTTGGTCTTGATGGATGGTTGTACTTGCATGTTTTAGATTTATGTTGATTGAATTTGTGGGCTTTGTAGATTTTCTATTAAAACTTTATGGGTATGCTTATCTATGATATTCCCTTGTTTTTAGACTTGGGGGTCTTCTAGATGATAATTGGATTCATATTTGCATGTTAACTAAATTTTGTGGTTTTGTAGATTTATGGAGAGGCTATTTTTAGATTGTGAATCTTGTGGGAGTGTTTTTGGAAGCAAGATAGTCGTAGGTTTGCATGCATGATTAAGTGCATTATTTGAGAAAGTTGGTTGTCACTTTCTTGGTGTGGAAGTGTTAATATGTGATTAGTCACTCAACATTTTTTGGTGGTTCTTGTCAAGCCCTTGAGTTGATGTTGTTTCCAATTGAGGATTTTTTGGCATTTTGGATTTGATGTAAGTGTCATGGAAGAATCTACATTTTATCTCTTGATTCTTTCCTCTACTTGTGGAGTTGAGTCTGCTTGATTTTGGGTCTACATTGCTTTGTGGATCCATGCTATGTTGCTTTGAGATCTTCAAGTTTTGCAATTTTGTAGGCTATATATACTTGCAAGTTGCATACTTAACGCATATGTGTGCTATCTATACTTGTAGATCTTTGTAGTGATCATGGTATCTTGTTTAAGTGGGGTTTGGCTATAGACTATTCAAATGCCATGGTGTTATAGATTTTGGTTTGGTAGTCCTTCGACCATCATGATGTATTAGTGCCAGTGGTACACAGGGACATGTCCCTGACATTTTTTGCCAATTCCCCACATTGAGGACGTTTCGAGAATGTGGGGACAACTAGGAAACATGTGGGGACGACCGGGGATGTTTCCTAACCGTCTCCAAAAAAACATTTTTTTTTTGGGTGGGGGGGATGTTTCTGAAACAAGGGGACGAGGTGGGGACAACATGGGGATGGTTGGCCATCCTTGGGATAGTTGGGGACATATGAGACATCCCTCAACCGTCCCCATGTCACCCCCACCACTTAAAAAAAACACCCAACTTAAAAAAACATTTTTAATTTCTTTGTATGGGCCCCCACACCCCTCTAAACCCTAATTCAATGAAATACCATCTCCTATTGTCACTTATGTTCATTTTACATGAATTTTTTTTGCAGCCAAGTTAGAAGGACAAAAGGGAGGGTTTGAAGGTGCTATTGGAAAAACCACCATTGGTGAGGAGTGAGCTAAAGAGTGAGGTAGCAACCAACAAGATAAGTAAAAGAGGTATGTTAATCTTCCATTTGTTCTTTTTTTCAATTTTTTTCAAAGTTTCAAAGATGGAATGTATGATTTTTTGTTTTTTTTTTTAAATTTTCAGTTTATAAATTCCAAAACAAAACAACATGAGCAGTAGTAGTGAGAGTAGTGTGCATGTTGAGAGGGAAGAAGAAAATGAAAGTGGTATGGGTGAAGTGGGACAACCTAAAAAAAATCCATTTGAATGCCCTTCTGAAACTCTAAAAACTTATGCAAAAGGCCCCTTTAATAAAAAAACCTCTTCTTCAATTGGTGACAGCCGTAGGCAAATACAAAAAGAAAAATTCAAGGGGTACTAGATTGAGGAGGTGTCACATTTTCCATGATCATTTTAATGGGAGCTACACAAGGGTGTATTATCATCTATTGGGCTTTAAAGCCAAATGGGTGAAGGTTTGTGAAGATATAAAGGAGGATGAGAGGGTGGAGTGTTATAGATTGCATATGGAGGCATAATCAAAGTCTAAGGGGTTGCCAATGCCAACACAATCCACACAATCAGCTATGCATATGCCCTCTATAGTTGGTAGTGCTAGTGGTGATATTCATATTTCCACAAGAGGGAAGAGGAAGACTGTTACTAGTGAGCAACCAAATATAGTTGCAAGTTTGTTCAATGTGCATGCACGAGATGTGGTAGAGTCCTCCATTGCCAATTTTTTCTATGCCCATGCCATCCCATTCCATGTAGCACATTCTCCTTACTTCAAACAAATGTTCAAAGATGTAATTGTTGTTAGTTCCTCATTCATCCCTCTTGAAGAACATAAACCACACACTACACTCCTTGGCAAAGAATATTCCAAGGCGAGTTTGGTGATGGAGGACATGAGACAATGTTGGATTTAGACGGGCTGCTCTATTGTCATGGATGGGTGGACCAATAGTACACATCAAACACTTATCAAGATCATAGTCACATGTTCAGTTGGCTCATATTTTCTTAGAGCTATTGATTGTTTTGGGAAGCACAAGGATGCAAAATTTCAGTTTCATATTTTGAGAGATGCTATAGAGGAGGTTGGGGCCTCCAATGTTGTGCAAGTGGTTACTGATTCAACATGTGTGTGCAAATTAGCTAGCATGATGGTGGAGGGTGCTTACAAGCACATCTTTTGGACTCCTTGTGTTCACAGGTTGAACAACACATTGAAAGACATAGGGAAAATAGAATGGGTGCAATAAGTGGTGATAGAAGCTAGAGATATTCAAATGTTTATTTGCAACCATCACACCTCACTTGCTCTCTTCAAGAAATTTTCAAAGAAGGAATTCCTCAAACCTATGGAGACAAGATATGCGAGTTATTTTATTTTTTTAGAGAGGATGCTTGAGGTGCGGGAGCCTCTACAGTTGATGATGGTTAATTTAGAGTGGAGTAGACAGTCTACTTCAAACACTGCAGAAGGAAAAAAGCATCAAACAAAAATTTCTTAATGATGATTGGTGGTCCAATGTGAGGTAAAAAAATGTTATTTTTATTAACTTTCCGATGTTTATTTTATTTATAAATTTATAACTTATAATTTTATTGTTGATTTTATTAAAAAAAAAGTGATTTTAAAACTTGTCTTTTTTTAAATGTTTGTTTGCACTTGCAAATATATTTGCTTCTTCATTTCACCAGTTGTAGATGCCATTAGATATGTTGATATGGACTCTCTTGGTCTTGGAGATATTTATGAGACATTTGACAACATGCTTGGAAAAATGAAACAAGCAATTTCTAATAAGGATCCTAATTTGGGATTGTATGAGCAACACATTAAGCCCATTGTGATGCGGCGGTGGAACACTACGAACACCCCACTTCATATGGCAACCTTTTCTCTCAATCCCAAATGGTATGCACCAAAAGCTAGTAGGTTGCTTCCTTGTGATGACAAAGAGGTAAAATAAAGGTTAATGAAGGCCCTTCGAAAGATGTATTCAATTGAGGAGTCGATTTTACTACACACACAATGGCTTGCTTTTACTAATCTCTGTGGTCATTTCGCAAACTAGAGGCAAAAATAGATAGAGCTACATTAGCTCAAATGGATCCTATTGGGTGGTGGACATGGCATGGCAAAGATGCACTAGATTTGAGGACGCTTGCTATTTGCCTCCTTTCATAGGTTGCTAGTTCCTTTGCTGTAGAGAGGAATAGGTCCACATACAAATTTATTCACTCTATCAAGAGGAATAGGTTGACCTCTAGACGTGTAGAGAAGTTGGTGGCCATGCATAGTACTTTGCGACTCCAAGATCATCAAACTTTAGAGTATCGATAGACTCCAACTTTATGGTGGGATGTTGATCCAGAGGATGTTACCCAAATTGATGAGGAGGATACATAGGAGGGATAATTTGGAGTCCCATTAGATGAGCCAACCCCTCATATTCATAGTGGCAGTGACTCAAAGTCAGACTCTGATTTTGATGCAGTGTTGGGAGATGCTAATTAGAGGTAGCCTCATACTTTCCATCACTATGTTTTACAATTTGACATTTGTGACTTTGTCATTTGGACATTTGTAGTGCAAACTTGTAGCCTTTGGGAATTTTGGTGTATGCAGTATTATTTTTTAGTTTTTTCTAATTTTATATCATATGCACATTGACCATGAATTATGAAAGCAATTAAAATTTAAATATTAATTTTTTCGACTCTCATGTGAACTCTATTATTGTGTTTTAAGTATTCTATAATGTATATGTCAATATGATGAATGCCTTATCAATGTTATCATATGAATATTTGAAACTTCTCTATATTTTTATATAGTCGTCCCCTTTTTCGTCCCCAAAAAAGGCCTAAGAAAAATGTGTTCCTGAAATGTGTCCCCCCATCTCGGAGACTTGGTGGAACATATATTAGTGCAATGTAGTAGTGAGGCAGTGAGATGGATGGATAGAGTACTTGTGATTTATGTTGCAATACTTTAGAGTACTTTGGGTCACTTGCAATTGTATCTTCTTGGAACTTGTAGTAGTTATCTTCTTTTGGAGATTGTGGTTTTACTTTCCCTTTGGGAGCTCTTGATGTTGCAATTGAGCTCTTTGATTGTGTGGGGGGCACCGATGATCTTCAGTTAGGAGATGTTCATCACAATGCCATGGGTAGCTTTGGATCATTTGCAGTGACAACTTTGGCAGTGATGTGATATTGTGCCATGGAAGATTCTAGATCTTTTATTGTTTGTAGTCTTGGAATGATATGCATGTTCTTAGGAGCAAGTTTGTGTATTGGAGGTAGACAATAATCATGAGGAAGATTAAATCATGATGTCATGGAGAGTTCATGGATTTTGTACATCATGTAGAGGTAACTTTGTTGGTGGCTTTTTGTTTAGTAAATCTTACAATACTAGAGGTGCATATTGGTATTTTCCTAACATAGAATGTTTGTTGATGCTAACCTTCACTATCTTTGGACTCTTTCCATCTGAAGTGCCTTGGAAAGGAAGTAACAAATCATAAACATTAAAATAATGATTATATTAGAAAAGCCTGAAATTAAACAAAATTGAGATAGAGATTCCTTTTAACTCCCCATTAGCCTAAAGAAAATGTGGGATTTTTACCTGTTTTGGCACTTGTTTTCATGGGTGTATAGTTTCACAATAAGATCTCCAAGCCTTGTTTAGTTGTCTTAAATTTAACATTAATTGAACTAGGGCATGTTGCAAATATTTTCCTATCATATGTAATATCATTTTATAATGTGCATGACATGATGGTAGAATGAATCATGCTTTGTCTTCATTTTCATTTAAATTGCACATCTTTCATATTCTTTTCTCCAATGTATTTTTTTAGAGTGTTTGTCTACCATTTTCATAGGTAGCTCATATGAGCTAGTTCTAAGTTTGTACATCATTGTTTACTTTTTGAAGCTCACAACCCTTATATCGACAAGGATTGATATTTAAGTTCGGGGTTGACGTCTTTATAATTATTAATAACATAACACTCTTGTATTGTTGATTTTCTAATCATTCCAAAGGCAATGCTTTATTTTCAAATTTCAATTTTCAGTTTTCATCATCTAAGAAGGTCATATGACTATATCATTGTGGATACCCAAATATTTTAGCCATTTATTGTTAGGCAATGTTGACAAGTCTCTTTTAATAGGTTAATCAACATATGTTTATATAATATATCATTTTAATGATTCAATTTCAATGGTAAAAATGATCACTTCCATGAGGATAGGGTAAGGTGTATCTTGTCATTAATTTCAAAGTTATAAATAATGAACTTTTCTTGGATTTGCTCAATTTTGTTCCATGTTCTTTGAGATATGCTAATGCCTGAAACTTCACAAATTTTGTTACTAGGATAGACAATAACACTTTCTTTTTATATCAATGCAAAAATGTTGCATCTTTATAGTAGTTTCCAAACCATAATAGGCCTTCCAACTGTTAGCGCAATTAACTATATGCAAGCTGTTTCCAATTCTCTGTTACGCTGGTGTTTCCAACTCTAGTTACACAATTAACAACTGTTGTTAACTATTGGAAAACTTGGGATGACTAAGCTGTTACTTGCTTTAGTATAAGCTAACTAATGGAAACTAACTAATGGAAACTCTTTGTTGTTTCCTTCTTTTCCTCCTAGGATTTTTCTCCTACGGTGGTTATATATTTATAAATCTATGCATTGATTAATAACAATGAAGTCGATTAATGCATTTTCGTTTTTCTGTGCTTTGATACCATGCTAAATTCTACAGATCTACAAAGATAATATGGTCCATGATTGCTAAACAACGTTCCTCCCCTTAGGAAGAAACAAAACAAAAGGTGAATGCAATCTATCTCCCAAGTCCTGAATGGAATATGTAGGAAGAAAGTGCAAAATGCATGAAGCCTTTGAAGTTGGCTATATAGGCTTTTACCTCCTTAGTTAGATTTAAGGGGGGGTTTTGTTCCCACAGGGTTTTCTCTCTTTCCTCTTTCCTCTCTTTAGGATTTTGTCTCCTTTATTAGACTTAAGGGGGGTGTTAACACATTTAACTATATGCAAGTTGTTTCCAACTCTTTGTTACACTGGTGTTTCCAATTCTTAGTTACACAATTAACAACTATTGTTAACTATTGCAAAACTTGGGATGACTCAACTGTTACTTGCTTTAGTATAAGATAACTACTGGAAACTATCTGTTGTTTCCTTCTTTTCCTCCTAGTATTCTTCTCCTACAATGGTTATATATTTTTAAATCTATGCATTGATTAATAAAAATGAAGTCGGTTAATGCATTTTTTGTTTTTCTGTGCTTGATCAATTGTCTTTGTAGATCTGCATAATTTAACACCAACTGTATTTTTTTTCTCAATACTGAGATTCTAGCTTAGTTTTAATAATTAAGATCAATATCTAATTGTTTATTAGAACAAATCATATCTAGTGGTTGATTATCGAAAAAATATAGGGCCGGTTGAGATTTTGGATTAGACCCTTTCTTCAATGGCACTAGAACTCATAGGTCATTGGATGTAATGACTTGTTTGAATTCTGATCCTTTAGCTAGAATCACATCAGTTGCACTTTTCCTCATCAACATGTGCTAAGGTGGGGTGTGCAGGGCAAGGGTGATCATAATATTTGTCAAGGCTATTTGGAAATTCTTCTCTGATTGAGGATTTGTGAACAAAATTTGGCATGGGATCTGCAATTCTTCATCTTGCTTTGAAGCTAGATATTTTCATGGTTGTCTATCCAAATAATTATTTTGCAAATGAAAATTTACTTGAACAATGGCATGGATCATCATGATGTCACTGCATGCATGTTGTAGATGATTCCTCCCAATTATTTTTAACATGCTTTGTTGTTCAATAGCTATTGGAAAGTGGTTGAACCTTGGTCATGCTTAGAACCTATGTCATAATATTCATTTGGCGAATTTCAAGCAAGAAATTCAAACATTTACATAAAATTTGTTAAAATTGGCAAAAAATTCGTACGGTTTTTCTTTAATATATATTTTGGAAAAGTGTTATTTAGGGTTTTTGAAAACAATTTTTAGTTTTTTGACCTATTTGTGTTATAAATCACTATTTGCAGATCATTCTAAGCACAATATTCTTATGGTTTATATTTTATAAATGTGTCAATCTTTTTATGATGATTTCAAATCTATTTAACAATGTTAAACTATTTTGATAATTTTGTGAATATATTACTTATATTTAAAAATAATAATTATTGAAGGTATCTGAAAGATGGTGAATAAATATTTAGAGTTGGAGGATTGTTCACCTTTTTAAATCAGGCACAATATTTGAGTGATGATGAAAATATTGAATATCACAATGTCTTAAAGCCATGCCAACCATTTGTCTAATCTTACTTTGTATTTAATTATTGATTGATAATTTGTAATTATCACTTAGTTGTCATGAAAGTTGCTAAATGCAACTATGAAAACTTGAAAGTGTTTTTTAGTTGTAAAATTAGAAAGAGAATTAAAAGGGAAGTTAAATGTGAGCTTGGAGAAGATAAGGAAGATTTTTTAGTTTGCATGAGCACATTACGAAAAAGTGGATGAAATCACAAGTTGGAAAATGAAGTTTCTTATTTTTGTGATTTGTGCTTAAATGGTCTTAGAAACCTTTCTTGATTTGTGGTTTCTCTCATGCCTATATATTTAGTGCTTGAGTTGAAGGAAAAACAAGTTAGTTTATAGGTTGCTGAAGCTAGAAGTGTTGCAATGATTCAAAGAGAGAAGTTGTATTGATGTAACTCATTTGAAGGATTAATACAAGTCTTGGATCTCTTTTGGTGAGGAGTTTTTTCCAGCAAAGGTTTCTCCATGTAATTCTTGAGTTATGATTTGCATTTATATTGTAATCTATTTTCATCTATAATTTACTGCTATCTGTTTATTTGAATGCTTGAAATTATCTACATATTTACATTGTAAAATTTTATTTTTATTTTCAACGCATCGAGACAATTTTAGCATCATGAGACATTGGGTAGCTTTTAGACATGAAATTTGCATCTCTGACTCAACAATTACTAAGGAACAGTTCCTTCATAGGTACTAGTGAGATGACCAGTATGAATGAGGGAACTCTCCTAGAGCATTAGGTAATTAACATTTGTTTGTCATTTTTAATTATTTTTCTTAGTCAAATCTTTAGTACATCTTAAGGATTGTCACTACTGTGTTATGATTTCGAGACCACTAACAACATGGAACTTAAGTGACAGTTGAAGCAGATTAAAGATTTGTAGAGGCATTTAAATCAACTTTGAGGTTCATCGCATGAGACAACATGAGTTTCAATGTTTTTAATTGTGCCATTAAATGTTTTGTTATTTGGTCGTAGTGTTGTTGTCTGACGTCAATAATTCTTGGAATAATTTGACCTCTAGGTTAACTATTTTAGAAATTTCTTTAGGGAAATATTAAAATTGACATAAAAGGGTAATGTTTTGAGTATGCTAGTTAATGAAGATATTCATGCACGGGGTCCAAATATAAGGCACCAAATTTGAAACTATCATATTAGTGTATGTTAATGTCAACAAATTGCATCTATTTTAACAATGAAAAATATAAGGTTCTTTTTGCTAGAGCTTGAAGAGAAGATGATTTTGAACCTTGGTGGTCTGAGAATGCTTTTTATTGTATCTACTTTGCTTGTTATATGTTTACTGAAAAAACATCTTAAAAAAGATTTAGTATGCCCTAATTTTTTCTACCCTCCCTCTGGATTTTATTAAATTAATATTTCTTGTATGATGAGGATGAACATGTGGCATAATGGTAGTGGACATAATGTACTTAACAATTTTTCTATTTGATCTTACTCATTAATTAGGATTTGGAATTCTATTTAGCATTATTAAATATCTTTTGTTGCTTAGTATTTAGCCTTGAAAATTTTCTTTTGTGAAGTCTTTAGCCTTCAAGGTTGAATGTAATTGTATATGCTTTGAAGCATTGAATATAATTTATTGCTTTTGTGAACTCTTAGTATAATATTGTGTGAGGATGTTAATATAATTCTAGAGTTCTATTTTCTTTCTTCTTGTATTTTTTTAGGCCATGTTGATTGAAAGTTATTATGAATATGTTTGTTTTGAGAATACTTGAAAGGTCATACTATCCTTGTGTATCACACCATTTCTCTATTATTTTGGTATAAATTTCTTCTAAATTTTCTTCCCCTTTCTTTCATAATTACTAAGTAGTTTTAAGACAGGGAATTTTGCATAATTTCAAAGGTCATTTTAGGATTGAAATGCCTAGAAATTCCCAATATCATCATTTTGTTGGAAATAGGATGCCATTTAAATTGAAAATCCTAAACATTAATTATTTCATGTATCTCCTAGATTCTTGGAATGTGTTCAACAACACTAAGATTAGGATGAGATTAATATTTGATGAAATAATCATGATTATTGACATTTGTAACTAATTCTAAATGTAAGGAGCATGTGAGGGAATCCATAGTGAGTTCCTAAATAATAGGGGCACATGGGGCACCCACATGGTAAGGTGACACTCACCTTGTGTTCACTTAACTATACAGAGTAACAGTTAACACTTCTGAATGCATGTAAAGATCCTAGGAGTTAATATTTGATGTTTGCATGCTTGAAGTTCAGTTCAGTTCAGTTTAGTTCAGTTATGGTTCAGTTGTCTTCAGTTAGTTTCAATTGTATGTTAGTTAACTTCAGTTAACTTGGAATGCATGGCTAATAACATTGAGTTGTATGATAGATAACAAGGACTACATCCAGTTAACAAGGGATGACCATTCTTGCATGAACGGTGTTGAGTAAATGTTTCAGTTAACAAGAAATCACTTGGAGCCAACTTGGGTGCCCAAGATGCTTTCTTGGAATTAACTCTAATGCATGATAAGATATTTTTGAAGGCTCTATTAAGTGGGACCATCTTTGAGGAAGAGCTTTGTAATTATCACCGAAGTGAAGGATGAGTTGTAGCTTTAGTTTGGGACGCCCAAATGGGTAAAGCACATGTTCTAAGCTTTGGTCTTCACGGTAGAACTCAACTTGAAGCAATATGGCGTACCTTTTCAAGGGCTTGAGCTTGTGCATTGTAATTATCACCATTTGGAGATTACAAGGTTACATATTGTCTTTATATCTCATTCAAGTTGAAGAGAGTTTTCATAATTGTTATTTGCAGGTATGAAGAAGATTGGAAAAGACAGAAGAAGCATTCTAAAGCAAGAATTGGAGCTATTGTAATTCAGATATTGAATAATAGAATAATTCTTGGTGGAGTTTTTTCTCGAAAGGGTTTCTCCACGTTATATCTTGTGTAATCTTTTTAATATCCTGTCTAGTTCTTCTATCAACTTCTCTCTTCATTCTACAATAGTAAAATGGATTAATCAAGATAATCACCCACAAAGAATATATGTAACAAAGAAAGAGCTTACTTAGATCAACAATATTAAAGTTTTACAGTGTATTAAGCTAAGAAAATACCTCATTTTTCAACACATTTAACTATATGTGTAATCAAATGAATAGTTGGAAGCATGAATAGGTTTTGGTATGTCTTTTATTAGATAAAATGAGAAACAAGGGTCCAAACCATATTACAAAGAAAGTTTGCAAGCAAAGACCAAAGCAAATACAACAACCTCCCAAATGGGAGTAAGACACAACTACAACCAAGCTATCAAGCATAAACCAACACAACTACAACTAAAAAATATGGAACAAAAGAGTTCCTAGGGATCTAACCTAAATAATGAAAGATCCAACCCTACTCAATCTCACACCCTTCACTCTAGTATGATATTGGGAGATGGATTTGAGAAAAAAATTCTTTCGCCTTTATACAATTATTTAGGAAATATTATCTTCCATGTCCTCAAATTTGGGAGAAGGAGAGGGATTCCTATCAAGAGGGCTCACCCATGGATGCAACATGAATAGAGGAATGTCAAGCTAGAGTAGCAACAACCACCTCAATAAAAAGCTAAAGCGGAGCCAAAGCCAATGTACTGGTAGACTAAGTGACCAAGGTAGAAGGTGGTTGGGACTCACCGATATTTTCTGGTATTTTACGTGAGGTGATTCTACAAAGAATACAAGAAAATTTTGAAGAATTTACAACCAAAAGAACCTTACACCAAGATCTAATTAAATCTTGGAAAATTTCACTAGTGGATCTATCATTTCAATAAATCACTTGGCGATTCCATTTCAATCTTCTAGTTAAGTAGAACTGGTGGATTATGAGAAGGATATCAATGAAATATACCATGGAAAACAAAGAAAGTGAATGTACTATTAAATTCATATAAATATGCCTAGTAAGGACAAGACCAAGAGCAACTTCTAGAATTCTAGCACCTATAGCTCGTTCTTTACATCATGTAGGACACTTTTCTTTGTTATCTTTTGGGGTAGCCCTTCACTTGAAATTTGATGATAACCCAAAGTTTTGTACCATTTTCTACTTGGGGCTCAAGTAGTTTGGATTTATAATAGTGAATGATCTAACTATATCATCTTGTAAGGATCTACTATATTTTACGTAAGAAGGTTTTACTAGTACCATTGATCAGATACAAAATGTAGCTAATATATGTGCAATATATTAGATGAAAGCTTGTGATATTTCCTTAAGGTTATTTGTTCCTACACCCTAATCCTATAGTGTGCATAGGGTTATGAGTAGTCAATTTGTGACTACATTGACTTTTAATCAAGTTATACAATAATTAACATGGCCTTTTATAGGTAGTTAAGCTAGTTTGAGTGTCATCCAAGACATAAGTATCATATATATATGACATAGAGGTTAGTTATTATCATCATATTGAGTATTGTGTTCTTATTAAATATTATTGGAGGTATCTCCTCAAAGTGGTTTAAAAGCTTTCCCCCTCAGAGTGGCATATTATTATCAAATATTTGTGGCATATTTCTTATTATATTCTTCTATTTTGTAAGTTGTTTCATTATATTTGTTGTATCATTCTAAGGAAAAGACATTATACTAGTTTAGAATTTCATCACCTACAATTTTTTTCCATATGGGATGAGCAAGGTTTTTTGCTTTATTATCAGTTCAAAGAAACAAGAGATAACTTACCATTAGTAGAGCAACCAACTACAATCAAGGGAGCTCCCATGGAGTTTGTTCTAGACTTTAATATTAGGTTCAAAAGGACCAGGGAAAGGATACCAATAGAAGTATACCCCTCTTCTTAGTATGGATTTTCTATAATTTACTAGAGATATAAAGCTTCAATAAATAATAAAAATATTATTCCAATCAATCAAAATTTGTATATATTTAACATTATGAAAATGACCCACTTTTCTCAATATAAAAATATTATGAAAATGATTGTTTAGTTCATCTTCTAGATGACTATTCAGCTTCTAGTGTAGCTATAAAATACAAAATTTTAAATATTATGCTACTCTTAGGATTATGTGCATTATTGTTACACCCCCCCATAATTTGTAGGGGTAGTGGTAAAAACATTGTTTGTGTTGTGCATTGGACAACTTGTTTATGGTGCTTCATTCACTTGATACAAAGCTCTAGTGTTCTACAAGAGGTTTTGTTTGAGTGATTCCCTTCTATAGTTTTCAAGAACCAAGATATGCACTTGGTATTTAGACTTGAGTTTGTTTTCTCAAGTTGAGTAAGATTTCCATTATGCTGAATCCCATTTTGAGAGAATGATAAACCTATTTGTTGTGGAATTTTTCACCACCATTTTTTTGAGTGATGAAATTTCTAGAAGAAAATTATTTAACTTCTATATTTATCAATTCTATGAGTGAATTTTGGATGATCTAGGATGATGGTGACCATGAGTAGTTTTAAAAACTGTACTAGCTAAAATATACGTGATAAGAATTGAATTTAACCTAGGTTGATTGCACATATGAACAAACCAAAAGAGTCTTAAAACATGCATTGAATGACTTGAATTTTTGTCAAGGTAAAAATATGAACTGCTTGTTATCCATAATATTGACATGAAAAATTGTACCTATGGTAGGAAAAAATATCCTAAAAATGAAGGTATATGATGATCTTGTTCAATGCATAGTCATCAAAAACTAAAATGAAGTTATTGATGGTGGTTTTAGCAAAACCAACTCTAAGTAGAACAATAGATCACTTTACTACTCTTGAAAAGAAGAGAATTCATATCTAAGGTTCTTTTCCAATCAATTCTTGACTATGTTGGATAGCTAAGTGGATTAAGTGATTTATCAATAAGGGGGAATTTGCTACTAAATCAAGTTTAAACATAGATAACCAATTAAACTACTTAGATCTATTCAAAAAATGAATAATTTAATGTTTTAGAATACAGATATGGAAATTTTTTATTTATTTTATCTAAATAACTAATATAGATCTAGAATATAATAAAATTTAACATAAATCCAAATTTACCCTAAACTAATCTACAAAAGAAAGATCAAAAAATAATCAAGGTTAAGAAGATAAAATTGAAACAAAATTTTGAACAACGATAAGTTTAACTCAATTTACCAAATCTGAATGGTTAGATGAGATCTCTAAACCAATATTATAATATTTAATTGTTGGAGTGCAGTTAACACTGAGAGGGGGGGGTGAATCAGTGTTAACAAACTAATCAATTCTTTTTAAATATTTTAGTAATACTTTGATCATGAAAGTACTTATGCTAAAATATAAATGAACATATAATGAAGCAAACACATTTAAAACATTGAAACATAATTTGTCTTGAGTGGAAACCCTCTTGGGGAATAAAAACACTCGAATTTGGCCTCACTGGCCTTATCTGAAAAATATTCTTTGTACAAAGCCTCACTGGCTGATTTGTCTCACTGATAATGGTGCTATCTCACTGATAGTCTTATAAAGCTATCTCACTGATAGTCTTATTGAAGAATATACAAATATGAAGCAATTTGAGTATAGAGTTGATCTCTGTTTCTATAATTACAAAATCTGTTCTGTCATGACCTCAAAATCAGAGTTCCAATGTGTCAATTTTCAAAACAATATATATACTATCCTTTCTGAATGATATATTATGTTATTTTCAAAAAATTCTCTCATCCAATCCATCGAATGAGCATTTCAAATCATATATATATGTTCTCTATTCTGGAATAAAAAATCTGTTTGAAAACTGTATAAGCAACTTCCACATGAAACTGAACTAGCAACTGCCTTTTCCAGTTACACACACATTTTTTATGAAAGTCTATAATCCATTGCAATAATCTTGTCAAGAGAGTATTGAGAATAATCAATAGATAATTGCCATAAAATCTGTAGGGCCGACAATAAACAAGAAATCCCCAAAAGATAAACACACCGCTAAACCCCCAAATATAATGACAAGGTTTTCTTAACAAATGAAATTTTATAAAGCAAAAACCCCAATATTCAATGACAGACCTAAAGTGGGTTTTTTTAACAAAAAGAAACATGTTTTCATTTACAAACAAAACCTTTACTCTCAACAATAGGCCCGCAAAAATATTTCTTTGTTTCACAACTTTTTAATAAACAAAAACTTGTATCTACAACTCTGTCAAAGAAAAAACGGTTTCTTTTTTCACTTCCTTAACAAAATGTGAAGAAACTTTTAAACATTAACAAGAAAAACCGTGAAGACTTGAAGGAGACAACATTATCAAAACAGACCCATTGTTAAGATGAGCATGAGTTAAAAAAACAAGCTTTCTTCTCTTAACAAGAAAAAAAAACACCAAACTCAATAAACACAAGAATCCCAACATAGCTAAACAATACTAAGAGCAAGATTGACTAGAACACGGGTTAATAAAGACATAAAAACAAAAGAAAGGAATACACCTGATGTCGGCACAACCAGAAGAACTCACTGTTGCTCTTTACTGGAGGTTCTTGATTCCTTGCAAACCATGCAATCGACTTTTGGAATAGGCTTTGCTTACAAACTGCCGCCATGATTAGGGTAGCAAACCCTACCATTCAAGAAATGAATTGATTAACTGTGCTCATCGAAGTCACAATTTTTTTTTTGCATTTTGACATAATGATTTTGAAGTCCGGGTATTATGATGGGAAATATTCCCATTCACAAAAAAAAACAAGAATCTCCACCCGACAAAGCAATAATCACTTTACATTTTGACCTTGTCTTTTGTTTTGTTTTCAACAAAAATCATTGCACCTTTGTGCGATGAATTATATCATTGTGAACATAAAATTTGTCACCATCAAATGATTTCATAATAATAATGTCCATATTACACTTGCACTCACCAAACCTTATTTGTAGATGCACTATAGCAAAGTGGTGCCTCATAAAAATACCATGTGTTTTGTTTTATTTATTTTTGTTTTGAAATTACTTTGGATAATCAACTTATTATAGCACCTGGACAACACTATCATGAAGTCTGAACATGTTAGAACACAAAACATGCAGATGAACATTATCACCTCAAACTGCACACAAAACATATATCATATGCAAGTAATGATGCCAAGAGAAATCAGCATAGAGATCATGCAAAGAGACTGAACTAAAAATCACCATGAATATAACCTGATACCTTAGCCTTGGTGTGATGAAATTAATGCCAAATAATACAGAGGGATAACATTAATATCTCATACAACCATTTATAACATTGATGCAAGTATCTAAGGAAGTCACTACATAAGATATTTCAAATTGTGTGCAATCAAACCACCATTATTTCATGTACATATTTGTGACACTTTTTACAAAAGAACAATTAAAACACATATATTACTAGGTTATTCACTTTTAAAGAAATAAAATATAACATATCATTACTATGATCAAACATTGATGAAAACATACTAGGCATGATCCTTTGATTAATTATCAAAATTTATAAAATTACAATATTCAATAGAAAATCCATGTTGTAATTGTATAAGTTCACTACAAAATCTAATGTCTAACCCCTAAAAAATGTCCACAGGTAGTAATAACTAACAACTTTGGTTTCACAAAATTTTAGGATCTGAAGTAGTTCAACTAGAACCCTAATTTTGTTGACTAGATCTAAACTAAGTTAACTATTAGTTACAAGCTAAGTTGGCACTCTAACACCACTTTTACAAGTTATCAAACCTCTTAAGTTAATTTATTACATTTATTTGAAAAAAAGAATAAAATAAATAAAATAATACTTGATAGCTTAAGATATCACACTGATTTGGGAACTTCTCCAAGAAGGAAGTGATCACTTCAGTTAAATTATTTGCATTGGGTCCCTTGTGATACTTAAGCTTTATTCTCTAAGAAAAAGTAGACTTCTTGATCTTGTCTTACAATTCTCCAAACTCTTTTAAATCCTCCTGGAACATCCAAATGGAAACCTTAGCCTTTGTTATCCTATCCATAGATTCTTCAAAAATTTGTTGATGGAGAGAATATGTAAACTCTTTAATTATTCTAGCCGTTGGTCGTACCAATGAAGGGTTTTCCCAAAAAGTGCAAGGAATATATTTGATGAACTTCTCTACTTTGGCCATTACCTTATCCATTGAGTCTATACTCTTATTTAATTTGGTTTTACATTCCTTAAGTTTCTTCACTTTGAGTTTACTAGCTTTCAACCATTCTTCCAGTAACTCTTGGTATTATTTACAAAAAATGCCCAATCAAGCTAACTCAATGGGAGTAGCCCTCATCCTTTGCGAAATTGGGATGTATTCTACCCACAGAAAAAGATCCTAATCCATTTTATCTTCCATTTCCATCACCAAACTTGCCTCATAACTAATGTTGTGATAGGATCTCAATGCTTCTCTAATTACCCTACCCCCGAGAGCTTGCAATCCCTCTCTTTGTTTTGAAGTGGCATGGATATTTTCTTTTAGATTTGGATGTTGAAAATCCTTATTCAATGCTACTAATAATATGGGATCAGGTGCAATTGAGTCAATAGGAGCAACTGGGTAATTGATATATGAAGTTAGTTGTCCCGCTTGAGCCTTGAGTTCTTCCTCAGTGTTCTCATCTTTCTTCATTCTCTCAAGTATTATGGTAAAAAATAGCTTCAAATATTGCTTCTCTTCCCTAGTTATAGATCCTAAGCTGACATGTTATATGATATAATCCCTAAGTGTCATTTGGGATTTTGGTTGGTCTACCATGGGGGTGGCTATCTTAGCCACTCTATTTCCTTGTTCATCCACTGATATAGTGGAGAGTCTTCCAACCATTTTCTTGCTTGATTGGGCCTTAAGACTTCTACCAATGAAGATAATATCAACCTCTTCCTAAGCATATTCCATTGTCCTCTTTTGTACATTTTGGTTAATCCATACTAGAAGATTTGATGTTTTTATTTGTGGAGATTAAGGGGGAGAAGGAGGTGGTGTTGCAACAATAGTTCTAATATTACTTGATGAGTGTTGAATATAGACCTTAGATTGAGAAGTCTCTTCATATACTAGGGTATTAAGGTCCCCAATCCCTATTTCCTATAATAACTCATTCACTTGGTCACCTTGCCCTTTGGGTTGATTTCCTTGTTTTAGGTGAGGAGGTGAAGGTACAATTGCACGTGGAGAAGAATAGGGAGGTGAAGGTACTAAAGTATAATGTGGAGGATTGGGAATTTTTGGTGGAGATGGAGGAGGTGTATAAATAGGATATTTATGGGGAAAACTCTGAGTTGGAGGATATTGCCTAGGTAGAGACTGAGGTGGTGAATTGTGAGATGGAGAATTGTGGGGTGGATATTGAATGGGGGACTCCTTTGCTGGAGATGACGATAGAGATGAAGAGAGTTAGTTGGGGACTTGTCCTTATCCTATTGAGTGACACCTCATCTTCTTCATCCTCACTCTCACTTGATTTCATAACTACTGGTTTTTCCACCCTTTTCCTTTTGGTGGGAGCAACCCTCATTTCTCTTTTGTATTCTACCTCTCCTACTACTGCATTGGAAGATTCTCTAGTTTTTTTCTATTTTCTTGTGCCTTGGGGTGTGGCTCTAGACTTGAGTATGGTTTTTTCTAACCACCATATTGTTCTAGACACTATATTTATAGCCCTATTATCAATTGAAGAATTTTTGCGACTAACCAATCCGCCACATCTCTAGGTTGATCAAAGATTATTTTTATACTATATATAGGATGTAGCACTTTTCCATCATCCTTTAGGTCTTTGGTCAGTTTTACCAATTTATATGCCTTTATTATATCCAAAGGCAACTTGCAATAGTCCTTAATCCTTCATGGTCATCTAGGCAACTAGACCAGTGGCCTTCTAGTTTAGGATTATGTTTAAAAAATGCCACTATTACTGGGCCAATCTTGCCTATAGGATCAAATTTTATCCTTATATATCCCAATAGATCCATGGTTAAATGAGCCATTTCAATTTTTACAGTCTTGGTTGCTTACATATTAGCATAAGAATATACTCCCACCTTAATGGGAAGGTATACCCAACCTTATGCTTGATGACCACCAACTTGTGGATCTTTTCAACATGTCTACAAAGCTCTAGTAGAATCAATTTATCACTAGGGTAACTGGGCATCTTGTAAGGTGCTTTATAAAATACTACAACCTTGATATATGTGAAATTATTGAACTAGATAATCAATTCCCCCACTTTTTTAGCTTAGAGGTTGCCTCTACTGACAATATTTTGGAAAATTCATTTTCCAACCCTCTTATCACTGCAAAAATAAAATCATCATTGACTATACAATAATTCTTTTGGAATTCCTTCAATTCCAACTAGGGATAATAATGGTATAACCTTGTTTCTCCTAGTTAGAGAAAATCAACTCTTCTCAATCCAATAAAACTAGCTTGGGAAGCCAATAACTATATCAAGTATGAATTCATACATAAACTTTGGTGTTTTCGAACACATCAATTAATTGATCATGTAGATTGTCACTAATGTTTATTCCCCAATCAATCTTCTTGTCATCTATCTTCACGATGCAATAAACATCCATGGGTGAAATTCCTTGGCATTAGGGTATCCATGATCTTTGTTGAGGAATGTGATGAGACCTTTTGTATCTTCTTTGGATTCATTTATGTGTTGCACCTTAGCCATCTTTTGTACAACTTTCCCGATAACTAGGAGAAGGTGGTCATTGACGAACTCTATGGCCTTCTTGTTATGGTTTTATAAAAATTGAAGGATTTGTTCATGTCCACACATCATATTATGCATATGTTGGAAGGAAAAACACCCTTTCTACTATCTCTAGAATAATGTCCAACACAACTTCTCTTGATGGGCCAAAAATATTCTTATCTCTAGTTGTAATGTTGGGCACAAGTTAGTACCAACTCAAGAGACTATGTTGAAGCTAGAATGGTAGTTGCTTCAACCAATCATGAGGTTTCTAGGAATTGTGCTAAGTTGGTCCTAGATCTCCTTCCCTATGTACATCTTGGAAGGGGGATGATACCTATTGAATTCATACTTCATATTATTTCTCTCCTTGCATAACTTTACAAAAATCACACAAGAATCATAATTAGAGATCATTAGGGAGAACAAGAAAGTCAATATAAAACTTCTTTTAAGATTAATGCTTAGCCAAAATTCTAATATACTTTCCTATCGAGCTTCAAAGGTCTCCCATATCCTATGCTAAACAAAAGGAAAAGGATTTGAATTATTACTTAGAATAAAAGAACATCATGTCAGGTTTTAGAGTTTGGTCATACCTCTTGACATGTACCTTGAAGGTAGACATATAATAAAATATTGAGGCCTCGATCTCATGTAAAGTGTAAAGTGTTTATCCTCGGAGATCAGGTGTTGGGCTTACCAAGTGGCTCATGACATTTAAGAAAACAAAAAAAATATCTCTGACAACCTGATCTCACATATGTAGTGTAATGTGGAATTCCAAGGATTGAATGCTAGGATTACCAAGTAATCCATACCAAAAGGAAAATGTTAGAGATGTTGAACAAGACAACTGAGAGGGGGGGTGAATCAGTTGTAGCAATCTTTAAAAACTTTTACCAGATGTTTGATCAATAACCATTCGTAAATCCTTTACTCTGCTATTGTGATTAATCATTAAGTGCAAAAGTAGAAACTAAAAGATGTAAAACCATACACACAATAACACTATATTTATGTGGAAAACCCAATGAGAGAAAAACCATGGTGAGGATTAGCTCACAATATAAAGAATTCCAGAACTGAATACAAAGGGTCACTACTAAAAAGGCTCACTGCCAAGACAAGACTTACTTGTTCAAGACTGCTACAAAAATAGGACTCACTGTCCAAAAAGGGTTTACCACCTAGAGTGCTCACTACTGCAGAATTATAAAGAAGATAGAAGAGATTTGTTACAAAGAGAAAACATTCTCAATGCAACAGATATTTCCACCATAGTTCACTCACACACACTTGTAGACATGCTTGAATGATAGAGTATACCTTCAACTCACTGCCTTTGGAAACTTGCCACTTGAATTTCACACTGATCTGCTCAAACTTGCATCACACACTCTATTTCACATCTATCTCACGCCTATCTTGCTCTTGCATTCACTTTTCATAAACATCTTAACTCATATAATTTATACCATCTTCAACCTTGAAACCTGTCCAAGGTCGGCCACACACCATTTGTATTTCTAAATTCAAATTAGGTCGGCACCAAAACATTCCATGGTGGAATTGGAATGAGGGATACCCAAACACATACTTAATGAGGTTAACACAAGGTCGACCAATACTTGTGTAAAACACATAAAACAATTAAGCACACACAACCTTAATACGATCCAATCTTTCTAGATAACAAACTTAACTTGAACATGATCATATCAACGTATTTTCAGATCTACAAGTCCTAAAACCACAATTTAGAGAAATCTAGAGAAACTACATTTCTAACAAACCACAACTAGATACACAAAAAAACATAGTAGATATACTGGTTAAAATATCTCGCACTGTATGATGATCAAGAAGCCCAAATTTTGGATATAGCAACCATAAAAAATAATGAAGAATATGTCTAAACCACACAAGTATAGGAACACATCCCGAAGCACAACCAGAGAAAACCAACAAACCTTCCTTATTACAATTTTCTCAATATCCTTGACATATACAATCAATATGACATCAATGATAACAACAACCAGTTGATAACCAGTTGAAATCAATGACAACAACTTCATACTTGCAACAATCTCCCCCTTTGTCATTGAGGGCAACACATGATGTGAAAAAACATCAAAGACAACACAACTCTGAATCATCAATCTCCAGGAATGCTTTCCCCCCTTACTTTTTCACATGATAATTTCTCCCCCTTTGACATCAATGGAAAAGACAAAAGACATTTTATATTGTTTTCTCCTTTGACATTAAGAACATTACCAATACTGAATACTCCCCCTTAGAAGTACACCCAAATAATTCCTCAATGACAACACGTGACACTACTTACTCCCCCTGAGAGGTAGCCACCAAACACCAGTCCAACAGAAAGATAGAATCATAGATCCACTAGATTGATTCATCTCCATATGCATCTAGTTCAAGAAAGGATGGACAATAACCCCTAACTTCTCTCAAAGATAATCAAAATTATCTTTAGGAAGAGCATTAGTAAATATGTCAACAATCTAATCCTTGTAGGTACATACTCAAGCTTCACTTCATTTTCCATAACCTTATCTCTTAAAAAGTGATACCTTATTGATATATGCTTTGTCCTTGAGTGCATCACTGGATTCTTTGAAATGTTAATTGCACTTGTATTATTACATAAAATAGAAATGGGATCATCATACATTATTTTGATATCCTTCAATGTCTGTCTCATCCACAAAAATTGTGTGCAGAAGGATGTTGCAGTAATATACTCAACCTTTGCAATGCATAAGGAAATTGAATCTTGCTTTTTACTTAACCATGACACCAATTTGCAACCAAGAAAGAATGCACCACAACTAATACTCTTTTTGTCATCAATACAACCTGCCCAATCTACATCTATATAAGCACTTAGAGTAAAATCAGTATCCCTAGGATACCACAAGCCATAATTCAGAGTGCCATTCAAATATCTTAATATCCTCTTAACAATAACAACATGTGTTCTTTAGGAGCTTCTTGAAATCTAGCCACAAGACAAATTGCATGCATGATATCCGGTTCGGTAGCAGTTAAATACAATAGTCCTCCAATCATAGATTTGTATTTTCTCTGATTAGCCTTAGGTGAATCATCATCTTTACTCAATTTGTAGCCAGTCACCATAGGAGTGCATACCAGTTTGGAACCATCCATCCCAAGCTTCTTCAACATTTCATTTACATACTTTGACTATGAAATAAAAATCCCTTTTTCTATTTGATAGATTTGCAGCCCAACAAAGAAATTCATCTCACCAAACATAGACATTTCAAACTCTTTCATTTCTTCAGAAAACATTTTTCACATTGTTTCACTTCCTCCAAAGATAATATCATCAGCATATACAACTACTATCAAGATTTTGTCATTTTCAATTTTGAAATAGAGATTTCTATTTTTTGTACCTTTACTAAAACCTTGCTGAATCAAGTATCTATCCAATCTTGCATACCAAGCTCTAGGAGCTTGCTTCAATCCATATAAAGCCTTCTTTAATTTGCAGACCATATTGGGTTCATATGGAAATTGAAATCCTTCTGGTTGTTTTGTTGGTTATTTTTCCACTAGAACCTTAGAGTTCTCTAAGAAGTAGCTAGCTCCTATAATGAAGAAACTGCAAGGCTAGTGTCCAACACAACGAGTAAATGATTTTGAGGTCTTTAATCCTTCACTTTAGGCTTTGTGGGACCTAGGAGGGTGTTTCATATTGTGTTTATGTGAGGTGTATCTAGTTTATAACACATTTATACACAAATTTATTCCTACATATTGCAAATAATGTACTTCACTGAAGGTTTGGAAAACCTTTAAGTAGACGATTTCCTATTTTCTAGGAACAGGGGTAGCTTAATCCCATACTATACTTGAAAATATTTTAAATGAATATTGTTCTTATTTTAAGTTTGTGGCCAAGTATGCTAATTACTCATCTTCATGCAAGATTTTTAACAAACAGATCCATGTTTCATCAATTGGAGCAACAAAGTCAAATATATAAGAACCAATAATATATGTAAACTACTTAATTCAGAGACGGGTGGACTATTTTCATAGTGCTTTGTATTTATGAAGACTCATAATGCCTAAAAACACTCACTCCTTACAAATCCTATGCAATTCCTTACAAAATCTATAACCCTCCTTAAGCATTTTTAATCAACTCTTTGAGTTAAAGCTAAAACATAATCATACATTCAATGGAACAATTGAAGATAAATGATAACACCATTAGTATTTTCATTCATAACTTGTGAGAAAGATACATAGGAGAGTATTTATTTCTGGACTAATATTTGTTTTTATGTCTGTAGCCTCTATAGAACTAATTTAAGACTATTACATACAAGACTCATACCCAAGACAACCTACTGTTCTATTCATCCATATTCTTTACAAAGTGCCTTTCTTGAGCTTAGCTTTCACGTAAAACCCCATTGAGACTTAAAAATCCGACCCCTTGTAATGAGCCCTGAAATCCCTTTTATAGAATAAGGGAGCAACAAGCATTAGGCTCAGTTACATTTACATTTCATTTCATTTCATTATCATTTGCACTAGAATTTGAGATGTTTTTAGTTAGTTACATGAACTCATTGTGGAAAATGGAAGAGTAAAAGACCAAATTCCACATCCTTTGCATGAAGACATGCCAACTCTTCAAAAGGAAAAGTTTGTTACTGCAACAACATCAAATCCTCATCCTTGTTGACCAAAGAAGATTCTCCACTCGCAGCTCTAGCAAAAACTTGCATACCACCCAAAAAAATCCTACATGCCGCTAACATTAGGAAGTTTGGCACTTCTCCAACACACCAGCCTAAATTTTTTTCACATCAACACTAGAAACAAGAAATCACATGAATGCTGAATAAGACAATCCTGACAAAATGGCTATGGTGTCATCAAAAAAAAAAATGGGGTAGAGTCATCACTTTGAGTCATCAACCTCAGAGGATATTCACCCATGTTTTGTTCATGGTGGAACTGGAGGAACCATCACCACTTCCTCATCAGAGTCTTCAAAAGGTACCAGGGAGAGTGGATAATGGTCACACTTCGGATCAGTGTCACCCTCACTGTCTGAAGGGCTATCAGAAACCTCACTGGGAGAATTACGTCCTCCCAGATAAGCCTTACTATACTTGCACCTTTTCTTTGCCTTCTTTTCATATTCCACCAAATTTTTCCCTTTGAACTTGACCAACTCTTCTGAAATAGTTTGACTCCTCAGGCGGTAGTTACTCCTAACACCATACTTCTTGAATTTCCTATGTCCCTTTCTACTCTTTGGTGTATCGGGAGCTCCCCCGTGTCTCAATTTCATCCTCAGGAGTGTTATCTTCAGACTCGAGCAAACTCAATCTCCTAGACCTTTGGATTGTCCTAACAAACTCGCCAGACTTACTCATCTTCTTAGTGATAAGAATGAAAAAACCATCACTAATTTTGCTCTCGGACTCAAACTCAATTATTAGTGTCTGAATGCAAATTTAGAATGAAAACTATGGCAATCGGTCCTCATTATATCAAGCCATGCAAGTGTGCCAACCATTAATACTCAAATAAAGCTTGAGTGCGCAAGTTGACAACAATCTGCTTTGATCTTTTTTAATCTCAACCGTTGATCATGTTTTTAAAGAAATAAATCAACAGATAGATTACCAATGCAACTAATTATGACCAAGTTTTAATTGTGCTTTCAGTGCCTTTTCTTAATAAAAAAAGCACCAAGTGGATATACATCCACTATGTACACATATTTCAACCACATACTTAGCATCAATTAAATTGTTTTGTGCTATAATTACCCGCTTACCAGTGGGAATTAATACATTCATATTTCTTCATAGTAGAACAATAGGGAATGATCTTGATTTGATCTCAAAATATTGGTTCGCACATTGCCCTACTTTATTTTGACTTTCCCACATGTATCGATAACTGTTAGAATTGACGACCGAAATCCCAAATATGTGCTTCAAGGAATAAACTTAAAAAATGGTGCCATTTGGAAATAGTACCCTCTTGGCTAATTTTAGCAACTTTCCAATTCCACTAGAGTCTATCAGAACCTTTTAAAATGTCCACACGAAACTTGCCCGCTGCAAAATATAGCACACAAGCGGGCTGTCACGGGATGGCGGGGAGTGGTCAGGATTGACCCATGTCACCCGTCATCGACCGTCAATTTCCTTCCTTATGAAGCAATTGCCTTCTTCAGAGCTTGGTAGATCCCAAAAAAGCGATAAGTGTTGTTCAGCCTGCTAGCCCGAGTAACTATCTTTCCTTATTGCTTTAAACAAATGGGCATGTAGGGAACGGTCCCGATGAGAACACATGTTGCAATCTTTATTGTTGATCTTTATTAAAACCATGTCCGCCAGCCCTGTGGAGACACTGGTCCCATCGCCAAGCATGATACATTGCCATCGCCCGCGAGCCCATGTATTTAAAATAACATGAAATAAACCAACATGGGCGTGCGGGGAGTGGTCAAGATGTGGCCATGTCTCAAACTTGTAACTGTTGATCCTCTTTGAATGACGCTAAATACCCTCACCAAAAAGAACAGGCCCACCAATACGCTAGACACATGGTTGAAGCCTGTCAGCCCATGTGAATAAAATAAGAAGGAATAAATCAGCATGGGTGCACGGGGAATGGCTAGGATCAACTCCTAATGATCAAATGACCATCATGAAATCCTAATTCTACACATGCTGCAAAAGTTAGCTTAAAAGGGGGCCATCTCTAGGCCAACGAGAATTTGACCCTTAGGAATGAGGATTTAAGACTTAAGTCATTAAAAGGAAAATCAAGCCCGACCATAGAAAAATTTTAAACAATAAAATAAAATGATCAAGGTGACTGACAACCCTAAGTTCAGGGGACCAGTGAATACAATGACATCAATGGCATACAAGGTAACTTAACCAACATGAGATTGGGAATATTAGGTAAATGCAATAATATAACAATCAAGGGTTTTTGGACTCATAGGCCAATTCTGAAGGGTTTTAAATCATAAAGACCCTAACACAGTGAAGAAGACATGACCCTAAGTCAAAAACAAGGGTCCAAGCCAAATTTTGCACAATTATAAAATGGAACCAAGAATTTTTTGAGGGGTTCCATCATGTTCCATGGAAACTTCTTCTAATTCACCATTCAAAAATGTAGATTTTACATCCATTTGATAAACTTTAAAATCTTTATGAGCAAAAAATGCCAGAAACATTCTAACAGCTTCCATTCTAGTCACCGGAGCAAAAGTCTCTTGGAAATCTATACCTTTTACTTGTGAGTAGCCCTTACACACAAGAATTGCTTTATTTTTGATCACTTCTCTATTCTCATTCAACTTGTTCTTGAATACCCATTTTGATCCAATTATGTTTTTATCTGTTGGCCTGGGAACCAATTCCTAGGTTTGATTCTTCTCAATCTACATAAGTTCTTCTTCCATAGCTTTCATCCAATTTTTCATCTTTACATGCTTCACTTATTGTCTTAGGCCCAACTTTAGAAAGTAGACAGATATATTTCCATAGCAGCAACAAATTTGCTTCTTGTTAATACTCCTTTACTCTTGTCTCCAATGATTTGATCTTCTGAATGATTCTTTTGAACATATTTAGGTGTCTTTGGGGACACCACCCGAGCTTCTTCTTCTTCATTCTTCTTTTCTTGTTCTTCCAAAACTTCTTCTACTTCTCTGTAATTAGGTTCATCTGATACATAGACGCCAAATTCAATTGAATTCTTCAATGCTTCATCAACCTTGACATTTGTGCTTTCTACAATCTTTCTTAGTCTTTTATTGTAGCATATATAAGCTTCACTTCTAAGGGAGTATCCAAGGAAGATACCCTCATCACACCTTACATCAAACTTTCCTAAATTTTCTTCATCTCTTCTGATATAACATCTGCTTCCAAATACCTTGAAATACTTTACAGTAGGAATATTTCCATTCCACAACTATTAGGGAGTCTTAGTGCTGTTAGCTTTTTCTTGAACTTAGTTAAACACATAAACAACAGTGTGACTGCTTCTCTCTAGTAAACTTCCGGTAAATCGTGAACTGTTTTGTTCTTTCTTTTAGCAACTCCATTATGTTTAGGAGTTCTCAAAGTAGAAAATTGTCTTCTTATTCCATGTGCTTCATAAAACAAATTAAACTCATTGGAGGTGAATTCTCCACCTTTGTCAGACCTCAAACATTTGATTATCATGTCCATTTGATTTTCAACCATAGCTTTGAATACTTTGAATTTTTCTAATGCATTGGATTTCTCTCTAAGAAAAGTAACCCATGTAAATCTAGAGTAATCATCAATCAAAAGCATAAAATAATTGTCACCTTGTAGACTTCTCACTTTTGTAGGACCACATAGATTTGTATGAATCAAATCCAGTAGTCTGGTAGTAGATTTTTCCTTTGACCTAAAGCTATTTCTTGCTTGCTTTCCAAACTGACAATCCCTGCAAATAGCATTAATAGGTTTTGTAATCCTTGGTAGATCTCTCACAACTTGTACAACATTGATTCTCAACATATTGTCAAAATTCATATGACACATTCTCCGGTTCCATAGCCAACTGTCATTAATTTGAGACACAAAACAATGTCCATCTGCACCCTTAAGTTGATAAATGATTTCTTCAGATTTCTTTCCAACAACAATCACAGTTCTGGATCCTTTCCTTATTTCACATTTCTCATCCTTGAACACAAGATTATATCCTTTACTACACATCTATCCAACACTCAAGAGATTATTCCTTAAACCCTTAACATAGTATACATCATCAGTATTATTCTTTCCATAAAAAATGATTGAACCTATCCCACAGATCTTAGCACTAGTATCATCTCCAATCTTAACTAAGCCTCCATCATATTTTTCAAGTTTAAAAAAATTAGTTTTGTTGCCAGTCATGTGATGTGAATATCCATTGTCAACAACCCAGTAGTTCTTTTCCTATTTAGCATGAAGAGTAAAAATCACAATATTTTCAACTTTCTCCAGAGCACTTTCCTTCACCTATCTTTTAGAGTTAGCAGGAGTAGATTCATCTTTTACAACCAAGAACACACATTCATTGTCATCAAAATCTCCATAATCAGACTCATCATTAGAAATACCAACATCTTCATTTACATAATAAGCTCTCTTGATCATCTTTCCTTTGTTTTCTTTTCCTTCTCTATGTTTATTCCTCTCAGCTCCTTTCAGACATCTTGAAGCATAATGACCTATTCCTCCACAACTAAAACATTTAAAGGTAACTTACCTTGATACTTACCAGAGCCCTTTTTCATTCTTATAAAAAAGTTAGCTTCTACTTCATTGAAGTTCTCTTCATTGGATCTTCAACCTTTGTAGCCTTGAAAGCGGTTTCTATCTTTGATCCATTTCTCAAGCTAGGCTTTCTCATTTCGAATGATGTTAGAGTACCCAACAACTAATCTTTAGTCTATGTCTTATAATCTATAAATTCCTGCAGATACCTTTTCACTATATGCATCAGGAAGAGTTCTGAGAATCTTCTTTACTATCCTAGATTCATCCACCATTGCACCAAGTCCTCACATTCTACCTACCGGCTCGTCCACTCTCTGTACATAGGATTTAATGTTCTCATCTTTAGTTATTCACAATATCTTAAATTGTGCCTCTAAGTTTTGCAACTTTTCTTTTTTAATCTTCTCAACTCCTTCATGAATCCTTTCTAGTGCATCCCACACTTCTTTAGCAGTCTTTAGATTTATGAATTTAATTAACTCAGATTGTGAAAGACTATTCATCAAAATATATTTTTTCTTATTGTTTGCTTCATGCACCTTGATCTCATTAGCAATACTCAGACCATTTGCTAGAGTGTATGGAGTCTTATAATCCTTCTCAACATCATATTCATAGTATTCCAAATATCCTTCCATTTTTACTTTACAAAAGGTGTAGTCGGTGCCATCAAACGTAGGGCACTGAATAATAATCTTGTTCACCATTCTGAACCTTCCTTAAGAAGTTAAGCTATGCTCCAAGGAACCAAGTTCTAATACTAATTGTTGAACAAGACAACTGAGAGGGGGGTGAATTGGTTGTAGAAATATTTAAAAAACTTTCACTAGATGTTAGATCAATGACCATTCATAAATCATTTACTCCACTAATGTGATTAATCATTAAGTGCATAAGCAAAAAATTAAAGATGTAAAACCATACACATAATAGCACTAGATTTACATGGAAAACCCAATGATGGAAAAAACATAATGAGGATTAACTCACAATATAAATAATTCCAGAATCAAATACAAAGGCTCATTTCCAAGACAACAATTACTTGTCCAAGACTGCTTCAAAAATAGGACTCACTATCCAAAAAGGGTTTACCACCTGGAGGGATCACTACCACATAATTAAAAAGAAGATAGAAGAGATTTGTTACAGAGAAAAAAATCTTAATACAATGAAGATTTCCACCAAAGTTCACTCACACACTTGCATACATGCTTAAATGATAGAGTACACCTTCAACTCACTGCCTCTAGAAACTTGCCACTTGAATTTCACACTGATCTGCTCAAAATTGCATCACACACACTCTATTTTTCATCTCGCATCTATCTTGCTCTTGCATTCACTTTTCACAAACATCTAAACTCATATTTATACAATCTTTAACCTTGAAACCCATCCAAGGCCAGCCACACACCATTTGTATTTTCAAATTTTAATTAGTTCAGTGCCAAAACATTCTACGATGGAATTAGAATGAGGGAAACCCAAACACATACTTAATGAGGACCTAAATAAGTCCCAACATGCCTCAACATGCTTCCATAAACTTCATGAGTAGTGTTTAACACAAGGTCGACCAATACCCGTGTAAAACACATAAAACAATTAAGCACACACAACCTTAACATGATCCAATCTTTCTAGATAACAAAATTAACTTAAACATGATCATATTAGCTTATTTTCAGAACCACAAGTCATGAAACCACAATTCAGAGAAATTTGGAGCAACTACATTTCTCCTAGACCACAACCAGATACACATAAAAGCATAGTACATATATTGGTGAAAATATCTCGCACTGTATGATGATCCAAAAGCCCAAATTCTGGATATAGAAACCATCAACAACAATGAAGAATATTTTTGAACCACACAAGCATATTCATGAATACATCCTGGAGCACAACCTAGATCAAACCAACAAACCTTCCTTATTACAATTTTCTCAATATCCTCGACATATACAATCAATATGACATCAATGACAACAACAACAGGTTGATAACCGGTTGACACCAATGATAACACCTTCATACTTGCAACAAGAGAGAACTTCAACTATCAAGTTTTGAACTAAAAATTGTCAATATTTAAAGTTAGGTCCTCACATATCATGCCAAAATACTAAATAAAAATAAGAAATTTCGATGACCTAATATTTGAGAGGAATGAAGACTTGTTGTCAATGATGGGAATCATTATGACCTTATGACTTATTCCTAGAGATCAATTAACATAAGAGAACTTCAATAGTTGATGCCCAATAAAATTAGAAGAATAAAGTATCATATTTTAGGGATTGGGGGTTGGAAGGACCTTGACCTCATACTCTAGGGTGGAAAAAGTTCAAATGAATGACTCAATTTTTTTTGAAGAAAATGTTTGAATCTCATGAAGGATTAGGGATGAAAGATACCATCAATCTTATGCCATACCATATGAAGGATACCCGATCTTTAAAAGTTGAAAGAAATAGAACTTTAGTAAATCATCAAAGATCAAGAATCAAGAGAACCTCATACCTTGATGATGAACTAGAAATGAAACATTAAATGGCCTGATATCTTGACAATGCATAGGACAACATCACAAATAACCTCGATTGATGAATCATAACCTAAAATGAATTTGATGAAGGTAAATAAAAGGAAACAAAGACATGATAAAACAAAACAAAAAACCATCTTGAATCCAAAGGCCACACATGGGACCAAAATAGTGTTGGGAATAGGATGCCATTTAATTGCAATCCTAAACATTATTTATTTCATGTATCTCATAAGTCCTTGGAATGTGTTCATCAACACTAGGATTAGGAAGAGATTAATATTTGATGAAATAATCATGTTAATTGAAATTTGTAATTAATTGTAAATGTTAGGAGCATGTGAGGGCGTCCATTGTGAGTTCCTAAATAATAGGGGCACATGGGGAGCCCACATGGTAAGGTGACACTCACCTTGAGTTTATTTAACTATTCAAAGTAAGAGATAACACTTCTGAATGCATGTAAAGATATTAGGAGTTAGGGTTTGATGTTTGCATGCATGAAGTTTAGTTTAGTTCAGATCAGTTTAGTTTAGTTTAGTTTAGTTTAGTTCAGCTCATAATCAGTTTAGTTTAGTTTAGTTTAGTTCAGTTATGGTTCAATTATCTTTAGTTAGTTTTAGTTGAATGCTAGTTGACTTCAGTTAACTTGGAATGCATGGATAATGACTTGATTTGCATAACAGATAACATGGACTACCTCCAGTTAACATGGGCTAACCATTCTTGCATGAATGGTGTTGAGAAATGTTTCAATTAACAAGAAATGACTTGGACCCAACTTGGGTGCCCAAGTTGGCTTCTTGGAATAAACTCCTTTGCATGTTGAGATATTTCAAAAGGATAAGTTAAGTGGGACCTCTTTAGGGTGCCTACTTTGAGGATGAAGCCTTGAAGATATTTATAGAAGAGAAGTTGAGTTGCCACTTCAGTTTGGGGTGCCCAAATGCATGAAGATGATGATTTGACATTGTTCTTCACAACATAACTCTATTTGCAAGAGATAGGATTACCTTTTAGGGATAGGGATTGAGCATTGTAATTGTAGCTCATGTTGAGTTTATAAAGCTGATTAAAGCCTATATATCTCAAGCAAGTTGAAGAGAGCTATTATTAGTTTTATTGCAGGTTGTGAAGAAGATTTGGTGAAGGCAAAAGAAGTATTCTCAAGCGAGAATTGGAGCTATTGTAATCTACTTCAGAGATTGAATAATAGATTAATTCTTGGTGGAGTTTTTTCCCGAAAGGGTTTCTCCATGGTATATGTTTGTGTAATCTTTCTAATATCCTGTCTAATTCTTCTACAACTTATGTCTTCATTCTACAAACAGTAAAATGGATTAATCAAGATAATCAACCACAAAGAATCTGTAACAAAGGAAAAGCATATTTAGATCAACAATATTAAAGTTTTACAAAGTATTAAGCTAAGAGAACACCTCATTTTTCAACATTTGGTATCAGAGTTGAGGTTGGGTAGAGTATTGGGATGCCTTTCTCTTAAAAGATTGGAGGTTTTTTTACTATAGTGGAAGATTTTATTATTTTTGTTATTGCTGATTTTGGAAAATAAGTTTGTTACAAGAGCTATATATTCTTGCTTTAGAGGATATTTATAATGTGTCATTGAGAGCTTGGATTCATAGGTTTGGTGTGAGCTTATGACAAAAATGTGGTTTTGATTATGTGCATCATGATGCCATGGGATTGCTTAGTATCACGATTCAGTGGGAGCATTTGGCAATGAAGTGGATTCTTGGTTGTAAGATGGTTTTGTTATTATGTCATGGTATACTCTTGATTAGCGGTTAAGAGTTGTGGCATGGTACATGTTATGATAATTTTGATCATGAGGAAATGTCTGAAATTCCATATGTTTTTGACAGTGATGGTTTGATGTTTATCTTGTTGCCATGTATAGATCAGTATCATAATTCAGTGGGAGCTTTGGTAGGATATAGTGATCTTCATGAAGATGATGGTAGTCACGATGCCATGTGTGACTTGGTACCATGGTTTAGTGGGAGTTGTTGGCAGTGACGTGGATGCATCATTGGTAAGGTTAATCTCCATGTGATTGGAGATATGGTTTCGTGGTTTAGAGTGTATTTGTTATGATGTCATGTTATACTCTTGATACTAGTTTACATTTTGGCATATTACGTGTTCTCTTGAGACTAGGATGTATATATATGTTATGGTGCATGTGATCTCCTAGGAGGAGATGGTTAGATCATATATGTCATGTTTATGTTCCTGATTCATGATTAGAGCTTTGACATTGATCTTGTGTAGTTCTCTCAAGTATTGGGTTCATTAATCATTTTGCTTGATTACTTCATGGAAGTGTTGT
This sequence comes from Sequoia sempervirens, assembly GCA_007258455.2. NCBI lineage: Eukaryota > Viridiplantae > Streptophyta > Pinopsida > Cupressales > Cupressaceae > Sequoia > Sequoia sempervirens. The sequence continues at coordinate 75,864,270 of VDFB02193867.1, read as the reverse complement.
GTTGCATTTGGAGTTTGGCATGGATTAGTTGGTTATAGGTCCTCATGGATACTTGGAGAAATAGGTGAAGCTTGAGTTCTCTTATGGTTAGAGACATGTGTTGGAATAGATACAAGCAAGAAAAGCTTTTTCAACAAAAAAGACCGAGGAGCCTACACCTTGGTTGAATGTGATTTCAACACACTCGGTGGTTTAACATGCCTTCAAAGAGGCAATTTGGATATAGAGGCTTGGGAAAGGTATTGGTTTGGTTGATAATGGGAAGGTATTAATTGAGAAAGTTGACACTTTAATTAATGTTACAAATTATCTTTTGAAACCAGTTCCTACAGATTAGTTCTCCTAGTTTTAATAATTTTCTTGGAGCTTCATGATTATGTAGGTTGCATTTGAAGTTAGCATGGATTGATTAATTGGTGCAGGAAGGCCATTGGCCTTGAGTCCTGTACTTGATTTAAAATTATTATTCCTTGTTTAGAATAATTTCAATGTATAATGTCAAGTGGGAGAATGTTGGGAATAGGATGCCATTTAATTGCAATCGTAGACATTATTTATTTCATGTATCTCATAAGTCCTTGGAATGTGTTCATCAACATTAGGATTAGGAAGAGATTAATATTTGATGAATAATCATGTTAATTGAAATTTGTAATTAATTCTAAATGTTAGGAGCATGTGAGGGAATCCATTGTGAGTTCCTAAATAATAGGGGCACATGGGGCGCCCACATGGTAAGGTGACACTCACCTTGAGTTCAGTTAACTATTCAGAGTAAGAGATAACACTTCTGAATGCATGTAAATATATTAGGAGTTAGGGTTTGATGTTTGCATGCATGAAGTTTATTTTAGCTCAGTTCAGATAAGTTCAATTCAGTTTAGTTTAGTTTAGTTTAGTTCAAAATCAGTTTAGTTCAGTTCAGTTCAGTTCAGTTATGGTTCAATTATCTTCAGTTAGTTTTAGTTGAATGCTAGTTGACTTCAGTTAACTTGGAATGCATGGATAATGACTTGAGTTGCATGATAGATAACAAGGACTACCTCCAGTTAATAGGGGATGACCATTCTTGCTTGAATGGTGTTGAGAAATGTTTCAGTTAACAAGAAATGACTTGGACCCAACTTGGGCGCCCAAGTTGTCTTCTTGGAATTAACTCCTTTGCATGTTGAGATATTTCATAAGGATAAGTTAAGTGGGACCTCTTTAGGGCACCTACTTTGAGGATGAAGCTTTGAAGATATTTATAGAAGAGAAGTTGAGTTTCTACTTCATTTTGGGACACCCAAATGCATGAAGATAAGGATTTGACATTATTCTTCATGACATAACTCTATTTGCAAGAGATAGGCATACCTTTTAGGGATAGGGCTTGAGCATTGTAATTGTAACTCATGTTGAGTTTACAAAGCTAATTAAAGCATATATATCTCAAGCAAGTTGAAGAGAGTTATTATTAGTTTTATTGCAGGTTGTGAAGAAGATTTGGTGAAGGAAAAAGAAGCATTCTCAAGTGAGAATTGGAGCTATTGTAATCTACTTCAGAGATTGAATAATAGATTAATTCTTGGTGGAGTTTTTTCCCAAAAGGGTTTCTCCATGGTATATGTTTGTGTAATATTTCTAATATCCTATCTAATTCTTCTACAACTTCTGTCTTAATTCTACAAACAATAAAATGGATTAATCAAGATAATCACCCACAAAGAATCTATAACAAAGGAAAAGCATATTTAGATCAACAATATTAAAGTTTTACAAAGTATTAAGCTAAGAAAACATCTCATTTTCAACAAATAGACCCAAACCTACAATAAAAGAAAAAAAAAGAAAAAGAAAAACACAACAAACCCTAAAGGAAATGATAAATCCAAAACAAAAGTGTCATTAAAATCAGAAGGCATGGTTAGAACCCTACCTAGAAACAATTCTAGGGAGGATTCCAAACACCAACAACTCCAAAAACACATAGAAACACAACACCAACACCAATGCACACTCAAGCACCTCAAACACAACCGCAAACACACACACTTGATGACTTCAAAGCTGGGATCTAGTGATGCACAAAGACTCAAAAACAAAAAGGTAAAAAAAACTCCAATACCAAGCCAAATGACACTAAAAACCACAAGGTAATTTCATTTCAAAGAATTCAATGCAACACTCAATGGTAGGTGGGACCAAAAGGAACCTCTTACATCAAATATCAAAGCATTGAGGTTTCACCTTCTAGCATGCCATTAGGAAAAAAATGAAATCTCGATATGGTAGTATGCTTGAAATTTCTCAATCATCTTCATCAGGGGTCAAGGTGTCAGAGTATTTCACATCATCATACCTAAATGAGGAACTCCCATATTTTAATGAAAAATAAACACATAGGGGGAAGGAAATGTAAACTTCATGGATCAAGATCAACATCATTGTCATATCAAGATGGAAAACCCTAAGTCTAAAAATTAACACAAAGACAAGGGAAATAGATCAAACAAACACAAAAAAATGGAAACACGAATGAAGAAAACCAAGAAAATAAAAACGGGGGCCCTAATTTGGCAAGAAAAAATGGAATGTGGGTGTAAGGAATAAAAAATGGCCCCCAAATGATGAAAATTCTTTCAAAATTTTTTTATCGAAAATCACCACTAGTCAAGTTCTAGGAATACTTTGTCACTACCACTACAATGAGTTCAAGTCTACCAAAGCCAAAGACACCATACAATATTGTTCATAGAGTACTGAAATCCCATGGTGTGTTCATTTAGTTTATTCCTTCAACATAAGGTTTAGACTAAGACGGGAATAAGGCCTACTATAACCTTTATGATGATGATTTTATTCCTCCAACCAATGGCTAGTTAGATTACAATATGTAATATGGCAGACATGGTCAATATAACCTATGCATAGATATGCTACTAGCCAAGTATCCATAGCCCCAAAAAAGTTACCTCTAACTCCCTAGAGCATAGTTCAATTTCTAGCAGAGCATCCATATCCTTAGTAGAGGTTACTTGAGTCACCAAAAAAATTGAGTTCTTGAGATTATCAATTGTTTCTTATTTCTTTATCTTTTTTTATTTATGAAAAAATCAAGCTATCCCAATCCTTAGACATTACACCTTACTTTGGGTTGAGAATCACTATGGTCATCATTAAGGAAACATAATATTTAAATTTCCACTTAGCAACACTCTCTTTACCATCCTACTCCCACCTAGCCTTGATCATTAAGTTTAAGAAATTACAAGGTTCCAATAACCCAATCCATGTTTCTCTTGACACTTCAGACTAGGATAACAATATTTTTGAAACTTGATGATGAATAAGTAATCCTAATTGATGATAAAATTTTACACTTTGATAAGAGAATTCCAACAAAACTTATGTCGTTTCCCATAATTAGCTTTATCCAAAGAGATGGCTTCAAACAAACACTGACACAAAGAGGAAAAACAAGAGGAAAAAAAACACAAGAAAGCAAAGGAATCCCTAAAATGGAAATAAAAAAAGACCGCAAAAAACAAACAAGACCCAAAATACCCTAACCTAACTATAGTACAAAGGGATGAGTTCTCAAACTCCTCAAGATCTAAAATAACTCTTTAGATACTACCCACTAACTAGCAATGGGACATGCTCTCCATTCAAAGTGTTGATCCTAAATGTGATGTCTCCTAATATTTACGATATCTAATAAGGATGCATCCATAAATGTTTGAATTTTGAAGGGTTACCTTCTATTTTGAATTATCTCAGAGTAGGAAAAGATTAGAGATCATAAAAGCCTTAACTTTCACCCTTTTTCCAAACCACCTTTTTACAACTTGATTTTTACCTACATGTTTTAAGGTTGTTGTTCTCCTCTCCTTTATTCTTATCAAGTTCATCAACCTATCTTGGACTTTGTCATCCATTTCAAGGTAATTTTTCATAAATTGAAATGTGGGGATTCTTAAATTCACAAGGAACACTAGCTCCAAGCCATATACAAGTAGATAAGGGGAGGTCCTTAAAGTATTATTAATCCTTGTACTATCAACCCACGAAAGTGAACTTTAGTTGAGAGTGCCAATCCCTAGGGTTTCTCTTTAATAGTTTATTGACAATATCAATCTAAGTTTTTATTAGTTGACTCCGCTACACCATTTCCTTAAGGATAATAGTTTAAAGAAAATTTTAAAATTACCTTATGTCAAAAATTCTATTGTTAAAATTGTGTACAAGATAAAAGGGACCATTGTCACATACCAAGGTAAAATTGATCCCAAACATGGTTATTATGTGGTCTTCTAGAAACCTGATCACAACATTGATTATGCACTTCTTGCAAGTGATAAATTTGATCCATCTTGTGTAGTAGTTTGTTGTGGTTAATATGAATCTATGCCCTACAAAGGAATGAGGGTTAATCATCCCTATAAAATATAAGCCTCATTTAGTGAATGGTCATACCTCATAAACTTTTTGTAAAGGTAAAGTTGGGTTTCTTTCCTTATGTGTGTAGTTTTGGAAAACATGGTAGGTCTTCACATGTTGATGAGTTTCCTTAAATAAAGCGCGCTAATAATAACCAACGCTCAATATCTAGTGCACCATGGATTCAATATATCCATGTCCTATCCCAAAATTGTCATAAAATTCCAACAAGACCTGAGTTGCATCCTTCTTGTCCAAGCACCTTAAATAGATCCCTTTATGATTTTTCTATAAAACACCCCATATTTGATCATATGTGTAATTTTATTCACATTCAATGCTCACCTTTTTGTCACGTTCAAACCATTAGGGTACTATTTATGAAGAAAATAGTAGATTATGTCCCAATATCAATCATCTATAGTGATGACCTCAACTGAGTAGTGTAAACAAACCAGCTACCCATCCACTCCTAAATTTTTAGAAGGGCCTTGGCCTCTCACCAACTTCATCAATTGTATCTCTAGATCAAAATCTTGTAGAATAGTCATCCATTTCCACTTCTCTCCCTCATATATAATTTTGCATCAGCATGGATTTGACAACTAGGTTAGGGACGCGATCACTTTGCTTCTCAAGACATAATGCCTAAATTTCTTCACTAATCTTACTAAAGTGAACACTTGTCTATCCAAATTTGGATATCCCACTTCTACATTTTTAAAATGGGAGATCATGAATGAAATTGGTCTCTTTCTCCATCTTCTCCCTTTTGGGTCAACAAACTAGCACACAAATGCTTGGAAGTGAAAGTGTATATATTAAATGGCTTTGTATATTTTGTGCTAGACAACATGGGCACACTAGCAATATATTATTTTATATATTCAAAGGTACCATTTGCCTTAGATTTCTATTTAATAGTATAATTATTTTTTAGCATATCTTTTAGAGGTTGGACAATTTTTGTAAAACCACTAATAAAATTCCTAATAAAGTTAATCTTCTTGAAAAAAGACTCCATCTCTTTCTTGTTGTTCAACAAAGAAAAAATCATGATCGCTTCAATCCTTTCAGGGTTAATAGAAATGCATTTCTTTGAAATGACATGACCTAATTTTTTTTCTTAATGATCCCAAAATACATTTCTTAGTGTTTAGGGAATACCTAATTATTTGCATTTATGGAGAATATTCCTAAGTCAACAATATGATCAGCCATGTTCTTTGAAAATATAGTTATATCATCCATATAAATGATAATAATTTTTTTGATTAGTTCTTTAAAATCAATTTCCATGTATCTTTGAAAGGTGGAACCAACATCAATGAAATCAAAGGGAATTCTTCAATAAGTAAGCGTACCTCACTTTGTAGTAAACATAATTTTTAGTTAGTCTTCCTCTTTTACCATAGCTTGATTATATCAAGCGTAACCATCTAGGAATGACATCATCTTGGATCCATTTATGATCTACAACACTTTATCCAATAAGGGTAGGGGATAGTTATACTTTTCAAAAGCTCTATTTAAATTTCTAATGTCTACACATAGCCTAATTTTACCATTTTTCTTTCTCACTAGAACTAGATTGGTGAACCCAGTGGAATGTCTGATTAGATAGCTAATTCTAGAAGACAACAATTTTTGCACCTCTTTATAAATCAAGGGTTCTAGCAACATATTTATAGGGCACTCTCTTCCTAAAGGGATTTTTCCTAGGCTTCAAATGGATAGTGTGGGTGATGAATGATGTATCATATGTCTTGAGCTCTTAATACCCCAAGTGATCACTTCCTATAATATTTTAAATTTTTTATGATCTCGTCCTTTTCCTCAAGAGTACACACTCTACCAATAAAGACTTCCCTTTATCGTTCTTATCCCCCAATTTGTAAGTATCATACTTACCTCCTTATGAATTAGAAGAGGTTCTCCTTTATTTGGCACCTTTATAATTGTAAAAAATCCTCTTCAAGGATACCATTCCTTTGGGAATAGTATTACTCTTCAAATTGATGACCCCATATTCAGCTAATTTGAAGGGATATATGTCACTCTCATCTATAATTTGGGCTCAAAATGATCTAGTATTAGTGTGTGTTATAAAGGTTAGTATCGAAGTTAAACAATAAAAACACACAAATGAAACATTAAACCAAAGAAAGCAACATAAATTGAATTCAAAGAAAACAAACAAAGCTTCTTCAGAACCGTTCCATTATTCTCTATCTCCAGTGATTCTTTTGAAGCTGCTGCTCTCAGATTGTGTAAGCCAAGCTTCTTAGAATGGCAACCTGCATAACGAGTATGCAAAAGGAGAGTGCTTCTCTATCCTATATGCTGGTGGAGTGAAAATGTTGATACAAATATGCACAGGGGCTATAAATTATGGATAGGGGCTGTGGATTATGAATGCTTCTAAAACTATGAAATGAGGATGATAAGCCATGAAATGCTATGCTATGCTATGCTAAAAAAACTGAAATGCTATGAATGCTTGAAAGCTAATTGACTATAGTTTTCCTATATGAAAGCTTCTGTGTTTTTCAAAGACCTGACAGTCCTTTTTATAGATTTTCATAGGTAAGAGCCTGGCTGGCAAAGATCAATGGTTGTGAGATTGTTTGGTAATTTTGAATGGTGAGAGATGGAGAGGTTGAGAGGAAGATGGAAGATGTTGGGAGGTTGGAGAGAAGAATGGAGGCTTGTCTTCAACCCACGGGAACAAGCTTGCACAGGAATAGAGAAATTAATTTTCTGTTTTGGAAGTTTGTTTCACGGTTGTTGAAGATAATCCAATATTAAATAAATAAATTTATTTAATTTCATGTGAGTTTGATTTTTGAATTTAGAACTATAGAAGATTCAATTAAATATTTGAAATATTTAATTGTGAATGGACTTTAGAAGAATTAATTAAATATTTAGAATATTTAATTATGATGTGACTTTAGAAGAATTAATTAAATATTTGGAATATTTAATTGTGAATGAAATTTTGAGGATTTTTAGAAGAGAGGAATATTTAATCCTTATTTGAATAAAATATTCAAGCCAAGATTATATGATAATTAATATAAATAAATCGTAATGTTTATTTAATTAATTAAGAAATGGATAAGAAAAGTGATTAAATAAACTTATTTATTTAATCTAAATGAAAGAATGAACAATATAAATAAATTATTTAAATTTATTTATACACAGATTGAATTCAGAGATTTAATTAAACATTTTAAAATATTTAATTAATTACCAGACTATTGTGATGTGACCATTTTTAGGTGTATACATTTTGCCCCTCTTTGAAGTGATGTGTTTTCACGCATTAGTTCAAAGAATTTTGAAATTTTCCCTAGAAATTTGCCCTAGTTATTGATTGTCGAATGTTGATAGGTATATGCCCCCGCGAACGATGAATCGATAAGATTTTGATATTTGTGAAATTTTTGAATTTTCAGATTTTGAAGATGTCGATTCATCGTTCGAAAATTGTGATGTGAAGAAATTGACGTGGAAAGATGTGAGATGAAAATTGATGATCAAAATTGCCCCTACTGTGATAAAATATGATAAAATGCCCCAATTTTTCCTTTAAATAGGTTAAAAATGTCATTTTCCTTGTCAATTTTCCCATTTTAACCTAGTAAAAATTGTAATTTTTGAGCTATGGAGTGAGAAAGATGGCACTTCCTATCCACCAGCACTGTTTCGAGCGCATCCGACGACATTAGCGGCTGACGCACTATGGACCTGTGGTATGTACCCCGTTAAACTTTTGTGATTTGAAAATTTTCTGTTTAGGGCACGTTTTTCAACCTTTTTGTGTCTGTTTGTATTCTTTTAGCGCCCTTTATACTTTTTGTAGCGCCCATGATGTGTTTTGTAGCGCCTATGATTCTGTAGCACCCTTGAGGCTTTATGTAGCGCCCTTGATCCTTTCTATAGCGCCCTTGATCCTATAGTGCCCATGAGGAGTTTTGTAGTGCCCATGATTGAGTATTGCTTTGAGTGATAAATTTGTTCCCAAGGAAAAATAATAGCTGATAAATTTGTCTTCATGAAAATGAAAAACAAATAGTTGTTTGATATGTTTGTTTCTAAAGTTGTTAAAAACAAACAGGATATTGATAAATTTGTCTTCAAGAAAATGAAAAACAAATAGTTGTTTGATGTGTTTGCTTCTAAGGTTGTTAAAAACAAACATGATGTTGATAAATTTGATTTCCATGATGATGAAAAACAAATAGTTGTTTGATGTGTTTGCTTCTAAGGTTGTTGAAAACAAACATGATGTTGATAAATTTGATTTGAGATTTGATTTATTTGTCATGATGAATTGATTTTGATATTGTTTGGTCTTGATGTTCTCGTCCTATTCAATAGGAGAGATTGGGCGTTTTGCAGCTATGGGAGACATTTCCGAGGACATGGAGTTTGATTCTGTAGCTTGTGCAGGCATATCGAGATGTGATCGAGGCATGTGGATTGACCTCGTTGCTTGACATGCCTGAGGTGTGCCTCAACAGGGGTCTATTGACAACACTTGCAGAGAGGTGGCACAATGATACAAACACCTTTCACTTGGCGACAGGAGAGATTACCGTGACTCCTGAGGATGTGTACCATATCTTGAGGATCCCAGTGATGGGAGAGATAGTGATTTTTGATGGCCGAGAGGCGGGAGGCACTGATGCTTTGAGGAGTATTTTCAGAGATGATCAGATTACTGGATATTTCATCCCATGGGGTGAGATTGTAGATTCATATGCACCCTTGCCCTCTGTACTTGCAGGCTTTATTTGAGGTGTGTTGTGCCCCGACCATAGGTCGAAGGGCTTTGCAATCGGATGGGGTCATGTACTCGAGAGGATGGTTATGCAGGGAACACGTTATGCTTGGGGATTGTGCATGCTTGCACATTTGTATGATGAGCTACATCACATTGTATACAACGGAGGTCATATTTTTGTAGTTGGTTGTTCACTGTTACAGATATGGGCATGGGAGCACTTTGCTGTTATGCGACCATTGACTCAAGGACGACAACCAGCTGGTCGGCCATACAGATTCAGATATGCAGATATCATTACTCAGTCGAAGCTGGGTAAGTTAGATCATTGGAAGCGTCTTCTAGATGATCTGGATACAGTTTGCTGGCGACCCTATGTAGATTGTGAGGGATAGCCAGAGGATGCTAGGGAGATGCCTTATGTGTTTACCGCCAGATATCTTATTGGCCAGATGCCTGGGATTATTGAGAGGTTTCTTCTTGGTCGGGTGTGTTGACAGTTTGGTCGGCCTTAGGGTATGCCCATGGGTTCTGCTATTTATGCATGCAGACAACAGGAGATCACAGTATGGGGTCCACAGGTTTGATATGATGCAGCAGTGGTAGAGTTTACCAGTTTGGGAGCTCAGATGTGGGACTATAGACCTAATATTCTTGATGGAGGGATGACAACAGAGTATGGTCAGTATGTGTTGGATCATCCTGCGCCATGACTATTTGATCCTAATGAGCCTGTCCCTATTGCAGAGGAGAGATCACAGATAGCTGGTCATAGACGACAGCGAGAGGCAGTTGCAGAGAGTGATGACTCTGAGGAGGATGATGATGGAGATAGCAGTGATGAGGAGAGTGGGGGTGACAGTAGTGGGGGTAGAGGTGGCAGAGGTGGACCACGGATGAGACACAGTTCTGTCATCTTCTGTAGATCCCATAGTATTAGCAGATCCAACATCATCGATTCGGATAGCGACCTTGTAGGGTAGGGTGCAGAGTTTGCAGAGTCAGTTATTACAGGCACAAACCTTAGCTACACAGTTATAGGGACAACTGACAATAGTGACGGCTGAGAGAGATACAACTCGACGACAGGGTGAGGGGGCCATGGCTCTAGCTGAGAGTCTTCAAAGAGCAGCAGCAGGTGATAGCATGACGAGAGAGCTGACCAGAGCTGTCCAGGAGGCGGAGTTCTATAGGATCAGATATCATGATGTAGTGCCACCCGAGCAGAGAGTGAGTTATACACAGTCTCGGTCTACACAGTCATTCTTGGGCTACAAGCAGGGGTGTATCGCAACCATTACCTCCAGGAGGTTTACCAGGGGCCGGTGGAGCAGGTCCATTAGGTACAGGTGGGACAGGTCCCAGACTAGCACCATTAGAGGATAGCACTACATAGTGCTTTTTGCATGATGTTTTAGTGATACTTTGTTGAGACATTTGTATACACACTGATATGATCCCATTTTTGATGATGTTATGTCATGTATAGTTAACATCTTTGTACATTTTGACATTCATTTTTGAGATATATGATATGCAGCGATGATTCCTTATGTGATGAATGTGTCTATATATGCATGATGTTTATGATATGATTTATGAAAGTGCAATGTTATGTTCATGATATATATATGTATGCATGATTTATGAGATGAATGAAATCTATTGATGAATGAATGTAAAATGATGGATAATACAATTTATGAATGCTTATGAATGTTTTGATTATGATGCATGCTTTGTTTTTATGATTTTATGATACAAATATGTACGAAAAATGTATGAAATGATGTGTTTGTGAATGTCAAAATGTACTAAGTTATTTTATTGGAAAGACATGAAACATTTGATACTTTGCTAGCTTTTGGAAAAATCTATAAATGCCAAATGCAAATGAATGCAATCTATACTAACCATGCAGGGTATCTATACAATATTTCCATTCTGAGAGCTTATTTGTGCTTTTTGTGTCATCATAGAGCATTGAAATGTTGAAAGTTAATACAAGCATCAAAGGGTATGTTAGCACCAGTGATGACCTGAGTATTGCTTTCATGAATTTTGATGTAGCAAGTTAATACAAGCATCTAGGTATAATTGAACCAAGATGACTTGAGTATCGCTTGCATTAAACAGACAAGAGTTAACCCGTTTCCTATGCAAATTCTGAAATGTCATCAATGATACGTAGTAGAGCATGTCTCGCGATCAATTTGCATAGTACTAATGATTCGCTCACAAACAACAGACAAAGAAAAATCATACTCCTTCCTTGCTTTTCTAGTTCAGTACATCATCGAATTGCTCCAGAGATATGATAGAAAATCAACCAACAATTCAAATTTTGCCTAAATTATTCCAAAAATTATTCAGATTAAGATCATCCAACTTGGTTATCAATCATTGATGTTTGTGTTTGATTTAACGTTGTTTGGACCATGTTGTTTGATGTCATTGGCATTGAGTGATTGTTTTGGTGTTGTGGTTGATTTGATGCGTCAATGTATGTTGCGTTTTGGAAAATCATCATTTGTTTGTTTGTGATGTTCTAAAAGGCTCGTTCCCCCTCTCTTGTCTAGTCTGTGTTTTGTTTTTTTTGCCCCCAGTGTAAACACAACCTGAATACGATGGATATGTACAAATTCATCAAGCCATGATGAAACACAAGGATTCTCGTTGCATGATATGGATATGATAGATATGTATAAGTGATAGATATGTATAAATGATGTCATAAAGCGAAATGCAAGACATAAGCTAATAGATAAAGGAGCCCATTTTGACCACAAGTAGTGCCTGTTTGCCAGGTTTTCACCACTTGTTTTTATTGCACTTTTCAAGACTTTTTTTTCTTGTTTTTTTATGGATTTTTTTCTAGGACTTTGTATGATTTTTATGGATTTTTGAGTTTTGATGATTTTTATGGATTTTTTCAGGACTTTTTATGATTTTTATGGATTTTTGAGTTTTGATGATTCAGACATAGAACTTTTTCAAATGAATGCTATTGACTGGCTCTTCAAACAGGTCCCCTTCTAACATGGATAATTGATATGCTCCAGAACTGTATGCTACAATGATAACAAATGGACCAAGCCAGTTGGGTTCAAATTTTCCTTTCTTTTCTCTGTCTTGTTGATTACGTGGATTTTCTCTCAAGACTAAGTCACCTACTTGAAATGTTCGTGGTTTAACTCTTTGATTGTAGCTACGGGACATAATCTATTGATAACCCTTCAAATGATTGGCTGCATGTTGACGTCTTTCATCTAACAGTTCTAGCTCTTGCAGACGAGATATTCTGTAGTCTTCATCATTTATCAATCCCTTGAGTGAGACTCTAAGCGAAGGTATTTCTACCTCTAGTGGTAAGATTGCTTCTGCTCCATATACCAAGGCATATGGGGTAGCTCCTGTTGGTGTGCGAATGCTGGTTCTGTATGCCCACAAAGCTAGATTTAACTGGACATGCCAATCATGACCGACATCATTTACTGTCTTCTTCAATATTTTCAAGATTATTTTGTTGGAAGCCTCCACTTGACCATTGCCTTGTGGATAATAAGGTGTAGAGAACCTATGTTGGATGTGAAATCTTTCACAAAGTTCGTCAACATCCTGATTCTTGAAAGGCCTCCCATTATCAGTGATTATAGAATTAGGAATTCCATATCGACAGATGATGTAATTTAGGATAAATGAAGATATTTGTTTACTAGTCACGGTCGTCAAAGGAACAAATTCAATCCATTTTGTAAAATATTCTATAGCCGTGATGATGAATTTATGCCCATTTGATGATGAAGGATGAATTTTGCCAACAAGATCTAGTCCCCGTTTAGAAAAAGGCCATGTCGGAGTGAAAGGCTACAGTTCCTGTGTAGGTGCATGAATAAGATTCCCATGAATTTGGAATTTAGAACACTTCTTGACAAAAGTAAAAGATTCTCTCTCCATGGTAGGCCAATAATATCCCATTCTAACAAGTTTCTTGGCTAAGGTTAAACCGCTTGAATGAGTTCCACAAATACCACCATGAACCTCTTGTAAGGCTTTTTCAGATTTGTCATGTTCAAGACATCGAAGGAGCGTACCATCAAGACCACGTCGGTAAAGGATATCGACGATCAAAGTATAACGAGATGATTGGCGTATGAAATTCCTTTTTTGGTTTCAGGATAAATTTGGAGGTAAGATGTTATCTTTTAGATAGGTATAAATCTTGCCATATAAGGGTGAATCAGAACCAGTTAAATGGCATATGACTTGGGTCTCAGAATTATCATAGGCGGGAGAAAATAATTGTTCCACCAAGAATTCGTACCATTTTTGATTTTCTGATAATTGTAACAAGGAAACAATTGTAGCCATTGCATCTGCAGCTTTATTATCAATCCTTGGGATTTGTGAAAACTTGATTGCCACAAAATACTTTTTAAAATCATCCACCATGTTCTTGTAAGGTAGTAGCTTATCATCTTTAGTCTGATAATCATCATTGATTTGATTAATGACAAGTTGTGAATCACCGTAGACTTGCAATTTTGTAATCTGCCAGTCCAATGCTACCTTTATTCCTGTGAGCAATGCTTCATATTCGGCCATGTTATTTGTGCAAGGAAACATCAACCGATATGATTTTGGAATAGTATGTCCTTTAGGTGTGAAAAAAAGAATCCCTGCCCCCGAGCCATGTTGCGTGTAAGATCCATCAAAGTACAATGTCCATGATTTCTTAATCGTTGCTGTGAAGACATTTGCATCAGGAAATTCAATGTGCATTGGGTTTTCTTCTTGTAAAGGTGCTTCAGCCAGTTGATCTGCGATGACTTATCCTTTTATAGCTCTTCGATCCACATAGTGAATGTCAAACTCACTTAATATCATTACCCATTTTGCAAGTCTTCCTGTTAAAGTAGCTTTGCTTAAGAGGTATTTTAGTGGATCAATTTTGGTTATCAGCTTAATTGTATGAGCCAACATATAATGTCGCAAATTTTGGGAAGCAAACACTACTGCTAGACAATCTTTTTCAATGAAGGTGTAATTTAGTTCATGACTTGTTAAAGTTCTGCTGATATAGTATATGGCTCTTTCTTTGCTTGTAGAATCCTTTTGTGCTAGCAATGCTCCCAAAGATACTTCTATTGCTGAAATATATAGTATGAGTGGCTTTCTTGGAATTGGTGGAATTAGAATTGGTGGATTTATAAGATATTGCTTGATCTGATTGAATGCTGCTTCACACTTTTCCTCCCATTTGAATGGAACATTTTTATGCAATAGATGTGTAAATGGTAAGCTTTTGTCTGCCAGTTGAGCTATCAACCTCCTAATGGATTGTAGGCATCCTTGCAGTGATCGAAGTTGACTGATATTTCATGGTGGCGACATGTCCATTATAGCTTTTACTTTTTCTGGATCAACCTCTATGCCTTTTTCTGAAACAATGTATCCCAGGAGTTTTCCAGATTTAACACTGAAGACACATTTCTTTGGATAGAGTTGAACATTGAACTTCTCCATTCTAATAAAGATCTTTGAAAAAATTTCAAGATGTCCTTCTCTTGTGTGAGATTTGGCCAATAAGTCATCCACATAGTCTTCCATGAAGGTGTGCATCATGTCATGAAAAATGGTTGTCATTGCTCTTTGATAAGTCGCTCCTGCATTCTTTAACCCAAATGGCATTACGTTCCAGCAATAGGTACCCCAAGGGCATGTGAACGCTGTTTTATCTTGATCCTCTGGTGCAATCTTTATTTGGTTATATCCTGAAAACCCATCCATTAGTGAATATATTGCATAGCCAACAGTTAAATCAACAATCATATCTATGTTTGGCAAAGGAAAGTCATCTTTGGGACATGCTTTGTTCAAATCCCTAAAATTTGTACAAATTCTAATCCTTCCATCCGACTTTGAAACAGGTACGATATTGGAAATCCATTCTGCATAGTCAATAGACTGAATGAATCCAACATCTAAAAGCTTCTTTAACTCTTCTTGAACCAATAATGCAACATGCAGATGCATTTTTCTGAGTTTTTGTTTCACAGGTTTTGCCCCTGTGTTTATAGATAAATGATGCATTATCAGATTAGGATCTAACCCTGGCATATCAGCATATGACCAAGCGAAGTTGATTTGATTCTCCTTCAGGAACTCTGTGAATTTCAATACTTCTTCCACTGTTAATGATGCTGCAAGTTGTAAGACTTTTGGCTGCTCTTTTGTACTTATGTTGATGGATTCTATTGGCTCAATCAAAATAGAAGATCTTTCTTGATAATGTTTAGGAAGAGTGTTAAGTTTCTCATCCTCCAGTGCCTCAGAAAGGTTTTCACTGTCAGATTCGCTCTTTATTTTTCTCTTGTTGTGATCTACCACTGCCATTTTTTGGTTTTCACTGATAGATCTATCTTTTATTTCATTTATTTTGCAGCTAAGAGACTTGACACCCTCCCTATCAAAATCTTGAGTATGAGATTCTTCGATAGAACAATTGTTTTCTTGACTAGATGAACAAAGGAAATTTACAATATCCTCATCATCATGGAACGTAGGGATATGGATAGGTGCGTCATTGTCCCAATCAATAAGTTCCGGATAAACTAAAGGCATGGGATCATTAGGTTAGGTAAGGTCTTTAACTGTCAAAGTCATGACATAGTTGTCATTTTCATGATGGACAAGGTCTATGATGGTATTCTCCTGTTGATTTTCAATCTCGTTAAAATCTGAATCGTCCTCACTTGAGTCATGATCGCTTTGTAAAACATAATCAAGTGGAGGTCTTGAACCTTCTCCTTGTAAGAACGTGGGTGCAAATTTGTGTATGACATCCACCCTTTTCTCTATTAAGAATGTATCATCAGAGACATCATCCCATTCGTATTCATTAGAATCAGTATCTGAACTGTTCTGCAATTGAAAAACTGACCCATAAAATTTTTGTAGAGTGACCTCTTCATGGGGTTTATTTGAAATTGATTCTCCTTTATGAGTTTGCTGTGCTTGCTTTGAAGTTGACTCTTCTATATCTTTACCATATCCAAGTCCTGTTTTATCGTTTGGATGTATTGAAATAGGTTGAATTGGCTCAATGATTCCTTCTTTTCTTTTTCCTATAGGACCACTTCCTTCATAACCCATTCTTTGCATGATAGTATACCCTTTGCCATATTGCTCAATAGGTAACTTGATGTGCAAGAGAGATTCATCTTCATCTTTATATAGCCAACTTAGGATGTCCCTATCTTCGGCTTCTTCTTCGGTGGTGTTAGCTTTAATGAATTGTCCATGAAACTTTGTGATTGGCACAGAAGCTTGGGATGTAGAGGTTGTTGCAATCTTTTGATTTGATAGGGTTGGCTGACCATGTGACCTCGGAGAAGGAGGTAAGCTAGAAAGGGATAGAAAATATTCACCTATTCCTTTGTCTTTAAAATGTAGCTTAGTGTCAAGATTCTTTGTCAGTTCTTGCAATTGGCCTTGCAGATTGGAAGAAGAAACAACAAGAGCCTCCCTATTATGTGGCACAAAGGCGTCTTGAGTTGCTCGGAGATTTGAACAAGTTTGGGTGCTATTGTAATCATCTTGTATAGTTATTTCCTGTCCATCGTATGGAAACTTGAGGCATTGATGGTACGTTGATGGTACTGCTTGCATATCATGAATCCATGGACGACCCAAAAGTATGTTGTAGGAAAGATCCCGATCTAGAACCTGACAAAATGTGTTTTTCACAACAGGTCCTACTCTGATAGGTAGCATTATTAGTCCTTTGGAAGCTCTTTCTTCATCATCATATGCCTTGATAGTTATTTTACTTCGTGGATCAATGGAATTTTCTGATATTCCTAAGGCATGTATAAGTTTTAAGGTACAAATTTTTAAACTGGCTCCTCCATCTATTAAGACACGTCTAATTCGATGTTTATGGATCATGACTTCAAGATAAAGCGATGAATTATGCGGATGTTTCATAGAGGCATCATCTTTTTCGGAGAATGAAAGACAAGTGGGGGAAGACAAATGTCCCACCATGGCTTGAAATTTGTTTACATCTAGATCAGTGTCAATAGTTGTGTTTACAAGAGCTTCTTCTAAAATATTCTTGTGTATGGGGGATATTTTGAGAAGTTCAAGGATGGAGATTTGAGTTGATGTTTTTCTCAATTGATCAACTAGATTATAATGATTTGGAGAAGGAATAGCTGCCTTAGATGAACTCCCTTTTAGAATAATTTTGCTTGTCCTCTCGTAGTCACATTAACTTGTTGATATTCTTGTTTTTCCTTGATTTTGATAACATTAACCCGTTGATCATCTGCATAAATATGGCAGATTATGTTGTCTTCAACATTATTTATACTTTTCACTTTGGTATCTGATGTTTCCCCCTTTTGATAGTTTGGTAAAGGATCTTTGAATGCTTGATGATCGTCATTGGTATGATGTCCTTCAATTGTAATGGTGCCATTGTCAATTAAATCTTGTACTAGATTTAGCAAAGCTTGACAATTATTCATTCTATGACCTTTACATTGATGATAATTGCAATAATACGAGTCATTCCATGATGGTGGTTTGACTCATGGCTCATAATCTCTTTGTGGTGGTAAGGTGATAACCTTATTATCAAGAAGCTCCTTGAGAGCAGACTCAAGAGATTGACCCAAAGTGGTAAAATTTTGTCGATTTGAAAAGAATGGAGGTCTGGACGGATTTGATGTTTGGGTATTGCCAAGATTGTTATTGAAATTACCATGATTTTGATTGGTATTTTGATTGGTCATGCTTTCTTGATTGGAGTTTTGTCCTTGTTGTTTGTTGTTTCCTTGTTGGTTGGTGTTTCCTTGTTGATTGGTATTTCCTTGTTGGTTGGTTCGTAGAGCACTTGATAGGTTGAAGATAGATGGTCTTGTTCATAGATTATTTGCATCTACTATACCATCATTGACAACATTTTATTTTTGTTCCAAAACCTTGTTTTATCGTTGTTGTTTTGGTTGGATGAACTTGGATTATCAAGTTTTATCACTCCTCGTTTAACCAAGGCCCCTTCAATGGTGATTGCATTTTCAATCAATTTTTCAAAGTTATGAGGACAATGAAGATTAAGCCTGTAACTTAATTCTTGATCTAGGCTATTGATGAAGATATCCATCTTTTCCTTTTCAGGAATAGGATGGGAATATCGCACAAACAACCTTCTCCACCTTTGCAAAAATGTAGTGAAGGATTCTCCTACTTTTTGTTTCACTTTACAAAGATCAAGCATTGTTATCTGGTGTTGGATGTTGTAGGTATTGTGATATAAACTGATTTATTAACTCCTCAAAGGTTTTGATGGGGGAGTGATCTTGGAAATCCACTCCATGGATTGTCCACCCAGACTTTGTGGAAACAATCGCATTAAGTAGGTATCGTCATAAGCGAATTCTAGACTCATATTTCAGAAATCCCTCACATGTTCAATGGGATCAGTTTTTCCATTGTACCTATCAAATTTAGGGATTTCACAATGTTTTGGAAAAGGGATCATTTGAAGACTCCTATCGAATGGATAAGGAGATATGTCATCCAAAACATACTTCTTTGTTGCACCCCCTTGCATCTCCTTTATTTTCCCTTGTAATTATTTTATCTGTTGAGTAAGGGCACTAAAATCATTAGGAGGAGTTTCAAGATTCTGTTTAATCCCTTCTATATCAAAATTGTAAGGTAACTTAGCTCCTTGATTAGCTAATGAAAGAAAATATCTTTCTTTGTTTCGTTCTAAAATCCTTTCCATAAGATTATGGAATCGGGGATCTTGCTCTGCTTCTTGAAGCTTTTCTTCTGTTAATTCTTCAACATTAAATGTTTCCTCTTCTTTCTCATTATGGTCACCCATTTTGCTTGTGGTAGTTTCTCCTTCGTCTTTTTCCATGTGTTTTCGAGATCTCGTGACAACAGGCATAAGCTTTGTTCCAAATTCTACTAACTTTTGATCAAAAGAGTGAAATAGTGCAATTTGTGATAGATATGAAAGTCAGGATAGAATGAAGATTCTATGACTTGAAATATTTCTAGCCTTTAGCTTGTGTTGTTCCCTAATTGAAAGGATGAAAATCCTGTTGGCGGGAATTTAAGCAAAAGATCAAGAAAAGGATGATTTTGCACTTTATGAAGTTTGATCATAGCTTCGTAAAAGGATGGATTTTGTGATGAATGCCTAATGTAATTGAGTTCTCTATTGCAGAAATTGATTTGGACGAGTAGAATATTCAATTGCAGGTTGGGGAATATAACAAAAATGAATACGTTGACTATGGTTATGCCTTTGAGAAAGGGCTCTTCTTTGAAAGAAAGCTCATGAGTATAATGGTTCTACAGCATAATCATCAGTGAAACCTCTAACACAGTCATGATATCAATGAAGAAAGGTTCTATATTTAAGTAAAACCTTTCGGCTTTGGTACAAGAATCATCTTTTCTTCAATAATTTCTTGTAACTAAGTGGTTTCTTTGGCTTTTGATTCATTTGAGAATGGATTTCTTAACAAAGGTTGTGGATTTCCAATCTCGTAACATGAGAGTAATTAATGTGATTGTGAGTTTTGGATGATCTTTACTGAATTAATGTATTGAAAACACATCAAGCAAGTTGTAGAATAGTTATGTTTAAGTCCTATTCTAAACATTAAATGTATGATCAAAATGTTGTTCAAAAATTGTTTTCACAAGTTTCACACATGATAGATAGATCAAACAGACTCACTCTTAGTTCTCAAGTAGGTCATCATAATAATCAACATCCCACATCTTAGAATTGCGTCGACTCACACAGTTGTGTCACCCCCGAAAGGGCGCCCGTGTTTTTGTCTTTTCCAGGCACGTACTCAGAGTGACGGAAGTGGATGTCGGATCCCCTGAGCAAACAGTCCTTGGAAGTTATATGGTGAGTGTCTTGGGGGTAGATTCTTCCCTCCCCTGCACTGTGATTAATAGGATGTTTAGAAACTGACTTCGGTTAGATACTACACTAGGTTTGTAGTATGGGTTTTCGTTCGGTGCGAAAAATGATATACTCCCTCAAGAGACCTCCCAACCTTTAGAACAAAGGCTTTGGGTATGGTTATCTTGCACACTACCATAAAAAGATGGTTTCCCCTAATTTGCTTTAAATTTTATAGTGGGGTGGAATAGCCTGGCTTTGGCTTGAACCCACTTGAGTCGTTCCTCTTGGGTGAGTACTTTTTCCCACAAGAGCAGGCTCTGTAAAGGATGTAATTAAAGCAGTAAATTTGCATGAAATTGAAAAGGAAAGTTTGGTATTTTGATCACCCAGTTAAGGGGAGAGCATAGACCTATTGCCATAGACAAAGCAAACAAATGTTCTTTTTAAAACCCAAATCATAATTGATCTACTCTAAGTGAAGATATTGCTTCACAATAGCAAATTGTCCAATTTTAATTGCTAGATCATTGTGTAGTGACTACCCTAGATTGATTCATTTTGATTAACTGCGGTCGCGTCGGATCAAGTCAAATCGTATTTAAGTTACAGATTACAATTGCAGGTTTTGAAAAATCTATGCTAAAAATAAAAATTGTGCTAAAACAGACATCATGGGCACTGTGAAACTTCTGATGGGCGTTGAGAAAACTCTGATGGGCACTGTGAAATCTATTATGGGTGCTATGAAACCTCTGATGGGCGCTATGAAACTTCAGATGGGCGCTATGAAACTTGTGATGGGTGCTGTGAAATTTCTGATGGGCGCTGTGAAACCTCTGATGGGCGCTGTAAAACCTCTGATGGGCATTATGAAACTTCTGATGGGCACTATGAAACCTCTGATGGGAACTATAACAGTGTTAAAGGGCACTAAACTGGGTGTGATTTGCACTGAAGCATGTTTATTGCGCTAATACGTTGTTTTAGCCGTGACCTGTCAGAAAAAACTTGCAAAAAGATGTTAAAATTGGGGCAAGAGCCCCACGGTGGGTGCCAAAAATGTGTGTTATAAAGGTTAGTATCGAAGTTAAACAATAAAAACACACAAATGAAACATTATACCAAAGAAAGCAACATAAATTGAATTCAAAGAAAACAAACAAAGCTTCTTCAGAACCGTTCCATTATTCTCTATCTCCAGTGATTCTTTTGAAGCTGCTGCTGTCAGATTGTGTAAGCCAAGCTTCTTAGAATGAAAACCTACAGAATGAGTATGCAAAAGGAGAGTGCTTCTCTATCCTATATGCTGGTGGAGTGAAAATGTTGATACGGATATGCACAGGGGCTGTAAATTATGGACAGGGGCTGTGGATTATGAATGCTTCTAAAACTATGAAATGAGGATGATAAGCCATGATATGGAATGCTATGCTATGCTAAAAAAACTGAAATGCTATGAATACTTGAAAGCTAATTGACTATAGTTTTCCTGTATGAAAGCTTCTGTGTTTTTCAAAGACCCGACTGTCCTTTTTATAGATTTTCATAGGCAAGAGCCTGGCTGGAAAAGATCAATGGTTGTGAGATTGTCTGGTAATTTTGAATGGTGAGAGATGGAGAGGTTGAGAGGAAGATGGAAGATGTTGGGAGGTTGGAGAGAAGAATGGAGGCTTGTCTTCAACCCACGGGAACAAGCTTGCACAGGAACAGAGAAATTAATTTTCTGTTTTGGAAGTTTGTTTCACGGTTGTTGAAGATAATCCAGTATTAAATAAATAAATTTATTTAATTTCATGTGAGTTTGATTTTTGATTTTAGAACTATAGAAGATTCAATTAAATATTTGAAATATTTAATTGTGAATGGACTTTAGAAGAATTAATTAAATATTTAGAATATTTAATTATGATGTGACTTTAGAAGAATTAATTAAATATTTGGAATATTTAATTGTGAATGGAATTTTGATGATTTTTAGAAGAGAGGAATATTTAATCCTTATTTGAATAAAATATTCAAACCAAGATTATATGATAATTAATATAAATAAATCGTAATGTTTATTTAATTAATTAAGAAATGGATAAGAAAAGTGATTAAATAAACTTATTTATTTAATCTAAATGAAAGAATGAACAATATAAATAAATTATTTAAATTTATTTATACGCATATTGAATTCAGAGATTTAATTAAATATTTAAAAATATTTAATTAATTACCAGACTATTGTGGTGTGACCATTTTTAGGTGTATACAATTAGTAATAAATTTAAGACAACTGGTACTGATACTAGGTCTATCAAAAATATTTTCAACCAAGACCCCTTCATAGGCTCTAAAATATTGGAAAAGGCTACTAAATAATCCATAATTTGGTTCTTTCTTCTAGGAAGTGAATGGATGCTAAAAGCATCAAAATCCTCAATAAAATCCCAAAATCTATTCTTGTATGTTGTCAACCTTGTCATGGCAAGAATATTGAATCCAAAATTTTCTAATCACTGGTTGAGAATATCCTTCAATTATAAAACACTTTACATTTTCTTGATGAGCCAACAATAGACCTCTGATCAAAGACTCATATTTAGCCATATTGTTGGTACAAGTGAACTGCAATGTATATGATTTTAAAAATTCTTTGCTTGGGGATTGATCAACTCAACTCCAACACCACAACCTTGTTTACACTTAGATATGTCAAAACTATGTTTTCATAGGAGTGTCTCCTCAAGAGGTCTGGAAGCTTGATTCACCATTGAATTGGGATCACTTGTCTTCTAAAGCTCAACTCTAGTTTCATCTCTTCCTCTTTTTCTTTTTCATGTTCCTTAGTCTTGAGAGGAGATTCTCCTATTTTAGATGCTTTTGGGAGTAGGTCAAAATCAACGCATGTTTTTGTCTCCTCAAGAAAATATCCACCAACCAATCTTGATTTAGATTTAGCACCTATAATGAGAGACACAATAATATGTGCTCCCGGTTCTTGAAGAGAGGTATCAATATCCAATAATTCAAATGTTTCCATTGTATACTTTTCTAGATTTGTTCTTACCACCTTCAAGGGCTAACAAACTTGTTTGAAACTTTATAACCATTACTATATCCTTTGACATGTGAGGAAAGAAAACTCAGAATGGTCTTCATCATGTATTCTACACCATCCTAGGAGAAATAGAATAGACTTATATGGGCCATCACCCAACTTTGATATGTTGGTAGCTAGTTTTTACATGAACAATTGAAATGCCTCATCAATCTAGGAAAATTCTTATGGACTTTGCATAGGGGTCTTATCTAACTTACCATTTCTCGAAAATGGGTAAGTTGCCAAGATTTTTTTCATTTTATAAATCCCTAAATCTACATCCACAAAAAGAAACTTTGTTGATGGCATTGTATTCGGTTATGTGACATAGATTTTGGGAACCTAAATGCTTACTCTTGCACTTCTAGGGTTTTTCACCTAAAAGGAGAGAGATCTAGGCCCAAAATGCTTATGTAACACTCAAATTAGGATGTGTGCTATGTGATATGATGTAAATGATCTTAACTAATTGCAATGGACTAACCTGAATGACTGGAAATGAATGCAAAAATGTAATTACAACTATGTTTGAAAACACACTGTGTATTGCTAAATGGATGAAATATGTAGAATAGAAAGAGATGGATAAAATTAGAGTGCACCTGGGAAAAATGTGATGAATCTAGAATGTCTGGAATGTTGATTGATGGTGCTTCTCAAGTCTGATAGGACTCATTTGCTATCTATGGAGAATCAGTCCCTGTTCTGATGAATTCTTCTAGAAATAGGATTCTGATTATAGAGAACTAATTTTTGAGAAAAACAGTTTATCAGTCCCACATATGGGACTAATTCACCATGATTGGTGAATCAATCCTCCTTCAGGGATCTAAAAATTCAAGGGATGATTCTGTAGCTTCAGATCTACAATTCCACCTTCTACAAGTGTCCGCTTCAGATTCTATTGGAATTGGGTTTGAAGATGCCTTTTTCTTGATATTTTGTCTTGAATGAAGAAGAGAAGACTTGAATGAATTTGTAATGCAATATTAAATGATTCTTAATCTTCCAAAGGACCTAAATCTACATACAAACAAAGAAAGAAAGAAAAATTATTGATCATTAAGGCACAGGGGTTTGCCTAAGTCAAACTCCGTTTAGGTAATTAAACCAAAATGATGAAATAGATGAATGAAACATGCAATAATGGAATAAATTACCTTGAATGATGATTGATCTTGTAATTATGTAGTAATACATGTAATTGAATGCTTTAGAATGCTAACTTGAAGACTTCTAATGGAGAAACCCTAAGTTGCTTGACTTGAAATGAAAGATTGATGGATGAATAATGAATAATGAATATGAATTGAGTTGTTAGATGTTGAATGAGGATAAAAACACTTATTTATAGACAATCGTGCCTTAGTACTTGATTATACCTCATCATAGGCCGACATGGAGTGAAAATAAACTTTAAATTACACTTTTTTCCCGCTCAAGGGTCAAAATGGGGGCCACATAGGACTCATTCACCACACATGGCGAATGGGTCCCACCTGGATGGGAATGATTCACCATTCATGGTGAATGGGTCCCACAGGGGCCATTCTGACACCTAAGAAGCCGATGAATTAGGAAATAAGGTTTAAATTGCCATCTTGTTGGGTATTTGACCAATTAAAGCCCCGAGATGCACAATATGAGTCAATTAGGACCTATTAGTGATGATGTAAATGTTGGATAGGGCTTGGGACACATAAATCAATGTGAAAGTGTGATTAAATACACTTTACAACACTAAAATGAGGTCCACATAGCCTAGAAGGGTACAAAATCCATTGTGAATGTGTAAATCACACTACAACACTAGTTTATCATTAAGTTTACATTAAGAACCTTCTAAATTGATGAAATAATGTTATTAAATACATTTAATAATGTTGAATTGGGGAGAAATAAGTTAATTAAGTCTAGAAAAGTGTGAAAGTCCTTAACAAGAATTTACAACACCTTTACAAGACGTCATTAAAAGCATGTTATTTGATTTGCAAGGGTCCAAGACCTAGTGTGGACACATAAAATACCTGACCAAACTAGATTAGGGCCTCGTTAAGTCCATTTAATCCCATGTCAAGCAAAGGGTCCTTTTTTCTATGACACATTTAGCCCCCACTTTAGTGAGAGGATGAACCTACTTCAAACTCACACTAAAGTAGCCATTCAAGAGAGATCCTCATGCATATATGCAGATTAAAAAGAATGAAAAAGATTAAGGAAGTGGCCAAGCCCCCAAGATCCAAGATCCTAAGTCAAGTCCCCAAGATGCAAAATCTTGCAATGACAAGAATGAAGAGAATGAAAGATGGGGTGAAAAAGATGTACTCACTTTGGGTTGATGGAAATTCTTGGTTGTCCGCTGGGTGAGAAAGGCCAAATTGTATACTCACTCTGGGGCCATAGAACTAGTTGTCCACAGGGTGAGAAAGCCCAAAATGTAAGATACATACGCTAGTTGGCATTCATTCACAAACAAAAAGGTGGCTATGGGGAAAAGTCATGCCGCTAGTTGGGCTTCTCACTCAACCATGCCAAAGTTATACTGCTTGATAAAATTAACAAGGAACCACAAAGAAAATGCCATGAAAAAAATAAAGGAAAGGTACCACAATCATGCAAGTTACGTTATGCAAGGTGGCAAAGAACACAAAAAATGTAAAATGCGAAAATGTAAAGGATGTTCAAAGGAGTCTTGTTCAGTTTATGCAAGGTCAGTCACTTAGGGAACATTGTGTCTAATGTCTCCAAGAGAGGACCAATCAAAGAATAGTATATCCAAAACTTAGGGAATGCAGTGCGTCACATCAAACCACCAAGAGGAATGTAATATGCTAAGATAAATCACACTTATGAAGGACATCACACCCAATGTCATCCACAAAGTGATGAAAACATCACAAAAATGACAAGACTACACTAAGAATGCAAATGAATTATGGGAATGTATGCCCCCCACTTTAAAGGAATTGCTACACATTGTTCTATGAGTAATTACTTGAAAGTAGAGAAGAAAAGAAAAAGAAAAAAGAAAAGAAGACACGAGAGCCAACCTGGAAATCTCTATGCCAAATCATATGTTTCAAAGGTAGGCTACGTCATGTCAAGGAAAATGAAAGACAAAGAAAGAGATTATGTCACATGCGAGTCAATCTTAAGATATGTCGTTCACATCTCAAGCTTGCTCTTATATGTTCATGAAAGGTTTAACGAGTAGTCAAAAGAGACAACGACAAGTGACATACAAGGAGAAGGTTGTCTAACTCCTTTGCCCCCCACTTAGTGCAGGACAAGAGTAAAGTGGATGATGGTATGCTGCCCATTGCAATGGATGCAAGACATGCAATAGTGAGAATGTGCTTATCCTACAACTATTACATGGAAAGGAGCAACAAGTAAGGTTACTGATGTGAATAAGAAAGAGTTTTGGAAGAATCTTGTGTGATAGTATTGATGTTGCGTGAAGGCTTGTTGATCTTGATTAAACAACAATAACCAAGACCATGAGTTGTGTGTTGTGTGTTAAGTTCTATAGGGTTGCAGATACCTTGTTCTTGAGCACCACAACCTTTTCCATTATAACCAAGTTGTTTCATGAAGTCATATCCTTTTCCATAACTCTTTTTTAGTGTTTTGGAATCGAGTGGTTGTTCGTTGTTGTGTTCGTCAAGGGTTGTGGCATTGTCTAGAGTGGTTGAGGTGGATGCTTTTGAAGGGTTATCCAAATGTTGTGTTGTCATGATGGTTGGTTGTTCTTGTTGGGTGTTCTTGTGTGTGAGTATGTATTCACCCATAAATGAGGGTGTGAATTCTAAGGATCCCCAATCGTCACCAAAGAATTTAGATTGCCATTCTTGATCGTTATGTTCAATTTCTATGTTGGAGGTGAGAATCAATGTGTTTAGAGGATTGGTAGCTCCTTGTTCAAGATGCAAGCAACTTTCAGGCTCAGGATCAACTTCAACTTGATAAATTTGATTGTTATAGACATATTTCATTATACGATGGAGAGTTGAAGGCACTGCATTCATCTCATGAATCCATGATTTGCCTAAAAGAATATTGTACGAGACATCATAAGGCATGACATGAATAGGAGTTTGCAAAGTAACCACCCCAACCGTAATAGGTAAAGTGATTATACCAAGCAGTTGCTTTGTTGTATTATCAAATCCTCAAATAGAGATAGAATTAGGTATGATGTGGGATCTATCAACTTCTGATCGATCAAGGAGACTCACTCCACACACATTAAGAGCAGAACCATTGTCGATAAGAGTTATCTTTATGCCTGTTTGTTTGTATTGAGCAATAATCATGAAAGCCTCACTTTGTTTTCACAACTCCAAAGAAGGGAGCTCATGTTGATGAAAAGTAATGTCAAGATTAGTGTGATTCGGTTTATGAATTAAAGCTGCCACATCATTCAGAGTTGTTCCATGAGGAGTTGTAATTTGTTGTAAGGCTGTTTGAAGAATATTGTTGTAAGTTGGTGAGGTTTGAAGTAAATCCCAAAGAGAAATTTTTGCAGGAGTATTCTTTAATTGTTCAATAAGATCGTACTCCTTTGTTGGTGGGAGGTAATGAGGAGCACTAGGCAGATTAGGTAAAGGTAAAGAAGTTTGGTTTGGTTGCGGTGGTTACATATTATTTTGAGTGTTATACGTATGAGCAATAGTATCATCACTAGATTGCTGTGATACATTAGAGGGATGAAGGGGATGCGAAGGTGGGTAAAGGGTAAGTTTAGGTTTATTGGAAGGATGAAGCAGATGCGAAGGTGGGAAAAGGGTAAGTTTAGGTTTATTGGAAGGATGAAGCGGATGCAAAGGTGGGTAAAGGGTAAGTTTGGGTTTATTGGAAGGATGAAGCGGATGCGAAGGTGGGTAAAGGGTAAGTTTGGGTTTATTGGAAGGTTGAAGTGGATGTGAAGGTGGGTAAAGGGTAAGTTTGGGTTTGGGTGAAGGTTTATGTGAAGGAGGATAAAGGGGATAGTGAGGTTGAATATTGTTAATATCCCTTAAGTGAGGTTCTTCAGTGTCTTTGAAGGGTATGTTATTGTTGTCTTGGGTTATAATTTCCTCCTTAGAAGGAGATTTGGTAGGAGAACAACAAATGACATGTTCATTACAAGTAAGGTTTGGTTCATCCAAAATAACTTCATCACAACTAAGGGGGGATTAATGGTTGAATGTGTTTGATTATTGATAGTGGGGAGATTAGGGAAAGATTGTATTTGATTGTTGGGTGTTTCTAAGGTTACATTCTCTTGTTCCATGGTGTCTACCATACTAGGAGAGCTTGGAATATATTCATCTAAGGGTGAAATTTGCAAAGTAGCTTCGTCACAAGTATGAGGAGGATCAAGGAATGAATTGATTTTTTTGATAAAGTTTTCTGTGAATGAAAGGAGGCAATGAAGATTCTCATGATTCTCATTGGTTATGTTTTCTAACAACATAGTATCTTTGTCACAACTAGGAGAGATACTAGGAGAAGAAGAAATGTGATTATCATGATCATGTATGACTTCATTGCCTTGTTTCCTAATATCTTCCAAAATAGGAGGTGTAGGGGAAGGATCATAAAGAGGGTTGTTATAGAATTTAAAGATTTGATTATTTAAGACCAATCTATCATCCTCATCATTTACAATATCATATTCCTCAAAGTTATTTGCATAATGAAAATTAGGTAAAGTGATGTCTATGATTTCATTTTCTTGTGCTAAAATATCTTCCCAAAGGGGATGAGGAGAAGGACAAAAAAAAGCCGCATGATTCTTAACGATTGTATCTTTTTTCGCCAAGATACCTTCATCAATAAAAGGAGAGGTATTGGGAGAATTACAGTCATGATCATCATGAGCGTCTATGTTTGTATACTCTTCTAACACATCATCCACACAAACATGAGAGATAGGAGGGAATGTAAGTTTAAGACAAGCATTGACACTTTCATTCTTTTGTGCTAAGAGACTCTCATAATATTGACATGTAGTGAAGAAATGACAATCATGCTTATTAACTAACATTTTGAAATAACAATCTATGCTAACTCAAAATGCAAAATAAAAGGCTGAAATAAAGTTGAATTTTTAAAGAACAATTGACTAATTATGCTATGGAATAATATGAGAATGTAAATGTGAAATTTAAAATATGCATGAAATGAGCTAATTTAGGCTAGTTTCTATGAAATGCATGCTACAGAAATGCAACTAACTATTATAGGTATGAAACGGTACCAAACAGAAGCCCAAAAACAATGTTCAAAATTCTGTAAAGTGCTATTTCAGGGATTAGAAGGGACTGATTCACCTAGGGTGGCGAATGAGTCCCAGTATGGACTTTTTTTCAAAAATTTTAGAATTTTTTGACTGATTTGTATGTTTTCAGAATGCTATTATGCAGGTCTAAATGAAAAATGCAGAATTTTAGAGATTTTCAATGAGTAAAGATGCAAAACTACAACCTATTAAGCACTTTTACACATGCAAAAATGAAACTCTAGAAGACAAGCTAACTAATACAAAATGAAATGTAAGCTAATCTAAGATGATCAATGGACTCCAAAAGTAGAAAATAAGGAATTCAAATGTCGGGTTCACCAAAATGTGACAAATTTTGGGAACCTAAGTGCTTACTCTTGCACTTCTAGGGTTTTTCACCTATAAGGAGAGAGATCTAGGCCCAAAATGCTTATGTAACACTCAAATTAGGATGTGTGATATGTGATATGATGTAAATGATCTTAACTAAATGCAATGGAATAACCTGAATGAATGGAAATGAATGCAAAAATTTAATTACAACTATGTTTGAAAACGCACTGTGTATTGCTAAATGGATGAAATATGCAAAATAGAAAGAGATGGATAAAATTAGAGTGCACCTGGGAAAAATGTGATGAATCTGGAATGTCTGGAATGTCTGGAATGTTGATTGATGGTGCTTCTCAAGCTTGACAGGACTCATTCACCATCTATGGTGAATCAGTCCCTATTCTGATGAATTCTTTCAAAAATAGGATTATGATTAATAAGAACTAATTTTTGAGAAAAACACTTTGTCAGGCTGATAGATGGGACTAATTTTCCATGATTGGTGAATAAGTCCTCCTTTAAGTATCTGAAAAGTTAGGGGATGATTTTGTAGCTTCAGATTTTCAATTCCACCTTCTATAGGTGTCCACTTTAGATTCTGCCGGAATCGGGTCTAAAGATGCCTTTTTCTTGATATTTTGTCTTGAATGAAGAGGAGAAGACTTAAATGACTTTGTAATGCAATTTTAAATGATTCCTAAGCTTCCAAAGGACCTAAATCTACATACAAACAAAGCAAGAAAGAGAAATTATTGATTGTTAAGGCATGGGGGTTTGCCTAAGTCAAACCTCGTTTAGGTAATTAAACCAAAATGATGAAATAGATGAATGAAACATGCAATAATGGAATAAATTACCTTGAAATGATGATTGATCTTGTAATTCTGCAGCAATACATGTAAAATCTTCCCTTGAATGCTTTAGAATGCTAACTTGAAGACTTCTAATGGAGAAACCCTAAGTTGCTTGACTTGAAATGAAAGATTGATGGATGAATAATGAAGAATGAATATGAATTGAGTTGTTAGATGTTGAATGAGGATAAAAAACTTATTTATAGACAATTGTGCCTTAGTACTTGATTATACCTCATCACAGGATGACATGGAGTGAAAATAAACTTTAAATTTCACTTTTTCCTGCTCAAGGGTCAAAATGGGGGCCAGATAGGACTCATTCGCCACACATGGAGAATGGGTCCCACCTGGATGGGACCGATTCACCATTCATGGAAAATGGGTCCCATAGGGGCCATTCCAACACCTAAGAAGCCAAGGAATTGGGAAATAAAGTTTATATTGCCATCTTGTTGGGTATTTGATCAATTAAAGCCTCAGGATGCACAATATGGGTCAATTAGGACCTATTAGTATGATGTAAATGTTGGACAGGGCTTGGGACACATAAATCAATGTGAAAGTGTGATTAAATACACTTTACAACACTAAAATGAGGTCCACATAGCCTAGAAGGATACAAAAACCAATGTGAATGTGTAAATCACACTACAAAACTAGTTTATCATTAAGTTTACATTAAGAACCTTCTAAATTGATGAAATAATGTTATTAAATACATTTAATAATGTTGAATTAGGGAGAAATGAGTTAATTAAGTCTAGAAAAGTGTGAAAGTCCTTAACGAGACTTTACAACACCTTTACAAGATGTCGTTAAAAGCATGTTATTTTATTTGCAAGGGTCCAAGACCTAGTGTGGATGCATAAAATACCTTACAACACTAGATTAGGGCCTTATTCAGTCCGTTTAATCCCATGTCAAGCAAAGGGTCCTTTTTCCTACGACACAAGTTATCATGTGCTTAATTTTTGTCTCAATATCTATTTTAATCCAATTATTCAAGCCTCTCCAAGGGATCCACAATTGTGTGAAGCTGATTGAGAAACAACCCCGGAGATATTTTGTCCATTTATTTCTTAAGATCATTCCATACATTTCTAGGATATCAATTGCATGTATATCAATGTATTCTTGGGCTCAAGGATCATAGAGTAATTGAATATGTATATTTTTTAATTCCCTAACTAACTTTACTTTGGTCTTATCTAATTCAATACTACCATATTGGTGGGTTTTGGAGCCATACCTAATTTATATCAAATAGAATAAGGAATGACATTACACGATGCCCTAAAATCAATGAGATAATTATGCAAATTCTTACCAAAACTTTTTATACTAAAAAAAATAGGGACAACAATTTTTTCTTTAAAGAGAGTAGCCATGTCTTTCTATAAAATGGCTATGTTTTCACCATTTTGATCATTGAGGACCACATCAACGCTTCCTTTTGGCTGGGACAACTTTATAACATGCCATACATGGAAATATTAACTTTTGTTTTTTTTTGGCTCCTCTACTACACTTTATTTCTGATTATAATATATGGTAGAAAATTTATTAAGAAAGGGTGTTGCATGTTTGAATTAGCCTCTAGGAGGACCTTTGAGTGTAGGAGGATTATTATCAACATGATGGTTAGGAGGAGGAGGAACAACCTTTGGTGGTATCCCATTTGTAAGTGGTTCCTTCTTGTTCCTCAGGTTGTAGTTATTCCTTTCTTGTTGGAAGGCATGCACATTCATGATCTCAAGTTTGTTTTCATTCTCAAACAAGAAAGTGAACTCTTCATTTTTCAAGCCTTGTCTTAGAATTTCTTCTCCAAAAAAGGAAAATGATTCTACCATCATAGCATTCATACTACTAGGAACTGTTACTGATATGTTTGTATTATTCTAGACATTTTGTGAATTTTAGGGCAATCAAGTTCTAGGTGATCTATGGTTTTTTGAAACCTATAACCATTCATAATCAAGTTAACATCATAATAATCCACTTTATTTTCATTTTCTAAGAGATTAACAACACCTTTATTGTTGATCTTGTATTCCATGGCCTATTAGGTCTCTATTGGTTGAAGTTCATATTTTGAAAATTTTGGATATTTTGGTTACTACTTCAATTATTTTAGCTTTGATGTAGGAGCATCCAGGGTGTAAGAGCAATCTTGCATCACCCAAAAAAATGTTGTTCTTTTCAATAAGGGCTAAATTTGGCAAGGTTACTATTTTTAATAAGTCTACATTTATTCACGTATAGACACAAACTCCCACATAGACCTCCAAAATGGTGAATTGAAGCCAATTGTGAAGAAATCACTTGAATATCATTTGTAATTTGTGAGATTAAAATTTCAATTTTAAAAATCCTATCAAAATAGTTGAAGTCAAATTTAAAGCACTTAGAGCCTCTGGATGGGCCCAAAAATTAGTGGAAAACCAAAATAGTCTATCTTTAGGTACTTCTTTGCAACCAAGTGCCTTCTCGAGAGATTTTCAAAAATATATTATAAATGAAAATCTAATGATCAAATCAAACTTTATGATCATGAGAAGTTGTACTACCAAAATTAATAAAATTTTGAAATATCTTCTTGAGGGGGTTACACTTTCAAGAATATTCTGGGGCGGTTACACATTCTAGATAGAGGAGGTGAATTGGGTTATAGAGTGGGAGAGGAAAAAGTAGACTGTGGCTCTAATTTACAGATTTGCATATTTATGTAATCAGAAAGCCCATGCGATGTTAGTTGTAATGTAATTTCATTTTCATTTTAGTAATAAAAGTATTTGCTTCCTTCTTGAATTTTGTTTGTGTAATTCCATGTTGTTATTGTGAGTTTTAGATTGTAAGGGGAGTACCCTACATCAAGTGGTATCAGAGTAAGAGTTCCTCAGTGTGTAGACCGATTGCCGAACATGAAGCAATTTACACCAGGACTTGTGGTTGTGGGTCTGTGAGAAAAGATGCCTCCAAGAAGAAACTGTGTTGGGAGAATCATTGGGGTAATAGAAGAGGGTTTTAGAGACATCCAAAGACAAGTTCAAGCATTGCAAGAGGAGCTGCGTCAAGGATTTGATGTTAGAAGAATAGCTGAAAGTGAAGATGAAGTCAAAGAAGAACAATTTGAAGAACAATTCAAAGAAGAATATATAAGTAGCGGTTATAGATCCTAAAGAAGATTGAATTTTGAGGCTAACAAGGAGAAAGTTTCTCATTACATAAATGGGTTGAAGTTGAGTATCCAAGAAGAGTTGAGTTTGGTGAGAATTTATACCATTGAAGATGCATACCAGTAATTTTCCTTGAAGGTAGAAGAAAATTTGAACAAAATATTTGAAAGAAAGCAAAGAGGTCATGGTGGAAAGACTGGTGGATGGTCATATGGTGGCCAAAGTGAAGATCAAAAGAAGAATGAAAGATCTAATTGCAGTCATCACTAGAAAGGAGATAACACCTATTGTGATCGAGATCAAAATAATGGCGACCAAAGAGGAAGAGGACTGGGAAGAGGAGGCTTATGTGGAACCTATTTCTAGTATAGGGAAGGACATAGATCATTTGAGTGTCCTCAACATATAGGAAGGATAAATAGAAGACCTAAGGGTAATGCACAAGTTGCACATGTAGATGAAGATGTTGAGTCTTCACATTATGAAGGTGCATAGAGAGGAGAGGTTCTTGTTATAGAAGAGCCTTACTAAACGAAGAGAAAGAAACAACTCAAAGGAATAATCTAATTCACAGTAGATGTAAGTGTGAAGGTAAATTTTGCAATGTTATTATTGATGGAGGTAGTATTGATAACCTTGTTTCAAAAGAGATGGTTATTAAGTTGCGGTTGGAGAGAAGAAGGCATTTGAATCCATACCAAATTGCTTGGTTGAAGAAGGACCATAAAGCTCTAGTAAATGAACGATGTCTAGTAAAGTTCAATATTAGAAATTACCATGATGAGTTATTGTGTGATATTATTCCTATGGATGTTTCTCATATGTTGTTAGGAAAATTGTGGTAGTTTGATCGGTGAGCAATGCATGATGGACATGCAAACACCTATTCCTTGACAAAGGATGATGTTTGTCATAAGTTGAAACCCCTAAGGGAGGCAGAAGAAAAAGCATGCAGTAATGAAAGAATTTGTTTAGTTGATGAAAGAAAGTTCCTGGAAGGTATGAGGCATGAGCATATGTGTTTTGCATTGATCCCTAGAGTTGATAAAGAAGATATTGATGAGGTACATGTAGAGGTTTCAGATTTTTTGAATGAGTTTTAAGCTATTATTTATGATAACATACTTGAAGGTTTGCCTCTATTAAGAAAGATTAGTCATTAGATGGACCTGATTTCTGGAGCTAGTTTGCCGAATAAGGTAGCTCATCGTATGACTCCATCAGAGAGTGAAGAGTTGAACAAAATGTTGGCAAGAGACACTGCACAAGTCATCTGGTGTTGTCATTGA
Source organism: Sequoia sempervirens (assembly GCA_007258455.2). Classification (NCBI taxonomy): domain Eukaryota; kingdom Viridiplantae; phylum Streptophyta; class Pinopsida; order Cupressales; family Cupressaceae; genus Sequoia; species Sequoia sempervirens. The sequence continues at coordinate 75,829,094 of VDFB02193867.1, read as the reverse complement.
TGGCAACCCTAGTCAGTAATCCCATCCGCACCTCAGTATTTGCTTATACCAGAAGTTAGATTGAAGATATGTGTTAACTGTCAAAGCTAAAACAGGGCATCCGACAAAAAAGGTTGACTAGATAAGTATAGCGTGTTGCGGATCTTTGAGGAATAATTGTTTAAGGTGTTTCATGTTCGAGACATGTTGTTTTGGGTCCTTACTATGTTTTGGCCGACATTGTTTAGTTCACATTGATAATTGTTTATGGATTGGGCTGACAATTTGTACACATTTCATATTATGTTAAAGCCGACATGTAGTTGATGTAATCTCTAGTTGCAGATATATAATCGATTATTCATATTATTTTGATATATGATGTGAGAGTTAGAAGGAATATAGATTGATTTTATGTAGTTTCATTTGAGCAGAATAAAGATTGGTGATTTGAATTAAAGTAGACAGAGTTTCAAGAGCAAAATCAGACAAAATGTGAAGAATGTTGTCAATGTGTTTAACCAAAACTATAATCAAGAATTAGTAGATGCTATCTCATATTTCATCCACTCCAGTTGTCTTCCGAATGTGACTGTAAGACAGTGAGTCTTCTTTTGGGTAGTAAGCGTTTTGTATTTGAGCAGTGAGCTCTAGGTAGTGTGCCTGAATTCATGTGCATTCCCCATTTGTAAACATTTATTTTGAGTATACTCATATTGAGGATTAGCCTCCATCATGGTTTTTCCACTAATAGGGTTTCCACGTAAAAATCCTTGTGTTATGGTGTTGTGGTTGATTTCCTTGTGTTCTTGCATCTTTCTTTTGGTTCAATGCTATAAGTGATTTAAACATCAAGTTAATAAAGTTAAATTTTGCAGAACACTAATTCACCCTGCCTCTCAGTGTTCCTTTATTCCAACAATTGGTATCAAAGCCTAGTTCCTCAGAAGAAGTTTAATAGCTTGGGGAAGATCCATGAAGGTGATTCAATGGATTCTGACAGTCTTCAAAAACAACTTTTGGTGGCATTAGATGATCTTGATCAGTCCAAATCTGAAGTCTAGGAATTGCAAGAAAGCCTCATGAATGCTGAGAAATTCATTCAATCATTGAAAGATCAAATAAATAATTCCAGGGAAAAGAGAAAGGATCTCTATGATCAGCTCAAGTAGAAAGAGAGTAAAAACATGTAAGATGAACACCTAAGTCAAGCCTTGAAGGAAAAGATAGAAGAATGTGAAAAGCTCACTAGAGATAATGTTGTCCTAAAGCATGAGATGGAATCTATTATGATGAGGATGACTAAGGAGATTGAAGAGAAAAAGAAGAATGAAGAGAATCTTACTCAGTCCTTGAAAGAAAGATTTGAAGAATGCAACAAAATTAATGGTGGATTCAATCAGCTAGAGCTTGAATTGCAACAATCCGGAAACAATGAAGAAGATCTTGAAAGATAGATTGTTATTCTCAAGAATGAACTTGCTACTACAAATGAATACAAGGAGAAGTTCAAGATTAGCTCAGCGAAGCTTGATGAACTGATTCAAAGATAGAAGATTGGAAGTGACAAGCAAGGTCTTGGATATGAGAAAGGAGAAAGCTCCGGATTTGGTCAAAGGAAATTTAGGCCAGGAAATCAGATGAGCAAAGCTAGAAGGTATATGGTAAGAAAACCCAATGCTCAAAAGTTCAATGGATACTATTTTGTTTGCAATTAAATTTGGTCATATGGCTGCTCAATGTAGAAGTAGAATGAATCCAAGTGGTCCATCATTCTCCAGTTAGTGTTTCAATTGCAATAAGTATGGTCATAAGTCAATTGAATGCAAAAATATGACAAACAACTTTTTCAATAGAAATGTCAAATGTTATGCCTGCAATAGATTTGGCCATATTGCTAACTAGTGTACAGATCAAGAGAAAATCAATGGAATAATTGGTTTGGACAAAGAAATGTCATGTGCTATAGTTGTAACAAATCCGATGATTCTATAGAAGCAAGAAGGGTTCGGTAAACAAAGAGAAAAATATGCAAAAGGATGATAAGGGAAAATGAAAAGTTATTGCGGATGAGATCAGGAATCAAATGAAGAAGACATGGGTGAAGAAGAGTGTTTCTGATGCAAGAAATGAATCTGCACTAGAATCTGGTGCTGGAAATTCCTCCGCGAATTAGTTTAAGGCCTCTGGCCTAGGGGGAGCTCTCAAGAAAATCTTTTACCCCCCTGCTAATAGTTGGTACTAGAATGTGGAAAATTGCAACAATTGCATTAATGATCTACAAATGTTTTGGGAATAGTTGTGGAGGAAATTTATGCAAAATTGAAGGTCTGTAGAAGAATTTTCTTTCACAGACTATGAAAATAGGGTGTATGGAAGACCTAGGGAAAAAGCATTTATTGCGATAAAAAGTTAGGTGTGCGAATGATAAAAGGTTACTTCTATTCCTCATTCGTCACATTGGATTTTGAGAAGAAGAAGTTTGGAGAGCTCTGCAAGTGAATTTTGGCGAGATACAAGTCTAAAGGTGATTTGGCGAAAAAACCCTAATCTGGCAAAAGGTATTTACCTATAAAACTTGTGAACTTGAAATTTCTAGAAATGGACATTCCGTTTGATCTAGGAGGATCCAAAAAGCTCCAAAAAATATCATAGTCTCATAATCTCTCATAACTGACATCATTGGATAGAGCTCGCTGACAGATCCTGACGCAACTTGAATGGGCCCAAAAGGAGTCCGTATGTAGAAGTTATGTTCAGTCAAAGGTTCAGCCAAACAGGGGAATTAGGCGTTCAAAAAGGTGAAAATTTGATTGTCTCAAATCTAAGCAAAAATGACACCAAGTCATAGTGCTCATCGTACTAATTCTGGAACTATCTTCGATTTCAAAAACGGAGTCCGTATGAGCAAAAAAGAGCCAGTCAAAGTTTTAGTCAAATTGATGATGTCACCATGTGACATGGCAGTTGACTGAATGGTGATGTGGAAATTGCAGGTGATGTGGTAAAAATCTCACAAATTCACGTACCATGCTTTATTTTTGAAAATAAAGTGTGGAGGCTTATTTTATCTCACAAAAATCCATCGTATTTTGTGGGATCCCAACCAAATTTGGTGGGATCCAAATCTCCTAAAAATCAAAGAAATTAATTCATAAAAAAACCTAAACCTCCTAAAATAACATTAAATTGTTATTTTAATTTTAAACTAAAGCCCCTAAACTAAAATATCTCATGAATATAATAAGACAAGGGCTTAAAAAACAAATTCCAAATGTTTTATTAAGGGGTTGTTTATTGTTTTATTTGTAAAAGGGGAAGTTATTGTTTTTTTATAAACGGGTTAGTGTGTTTTTTGTAAGGCTTATAATTATAAAATCCAAAGGAGGGGGTTAATTTTTTATTTTATTATGGTGGGTTTTTAACCCCATATGCAAAATTATGTATAAAAGGGGGGTAGGAGTGTGAGTTTTTCATTCAGATGTTTTGAGAGAAAATTTTATGCTCTTTTGAGGAATTTTTGGAGAACTTTACAAGGTGATATTACACCAAGAATTGTAAAGAGTTGTGTGTGAGATTGTGAGGAGACTATTGTAAGCTTGGAGAATTGTAAGAAGGAATTTTTAGGTGCTTGGCAATCTTAATAAAGCGGTCCAATGTTGAGAAGTGGACCTAGAGACATAGTCCTCAAGGACAAACTCCGTTATCAAACTATTTGTGCCTCTCTTCCATCTCTTTCTTGTTCTCTCATTTATTTCAGTGTTATGTTCTCTCATGAATGCTATTATAGTTAACTAATTAAAAGTGTTTGAAAGCATAACTCAGTTTCATGATCTCAAGAGTTTATTACATAATCACGCATTACTGTTGTGATCGGGAATCAAATTTGTAATTGGATTAAGTTTTGGAAAAATTTAATGTCCTAGTTTACAAATCATCATCAGTTATTGATATTAAGGATAGACCCCACCCAAAATTCAAATGGCACCCATTCAAATCCATTGAAACAAAACCATTAGGTGCATTTTCTTCTATTCCGTATAGTGTTTTGCACATTGAAGATATTAGGGCATATATTCATGTGAATGTTGAGGAGTTAGGAAGCTCCCAGTTGTTAAATTTGTACACAAATCACATTGTGGGAGAAGATATCTGTGTAAGGCCTGAATTTAAGACTTTGGAGGAGAAGAAGTTCACACAAATTGTGAAGTTTCCCGTGTTTGAAAAAAATGAATGGGTTTGGTACATACTAAGTCGAGTGCATGTTGAGTTCATGTGGTTAAATCAACCCTTCAAGATCACAAGAGAAGCTATAAGCATTGTTACTGGTCTGAATTCATCCAGTGGGTTGCCCACATTGAAATCTGTGAAGAACCAAACAGTCACTGAGGCAATCAGTTCCAGTTTTGACAAAAGAGCCATGACAATTAATGACATCATTGAATTGGATGTAAAATTTGCTTCTATGGTTATTGATATAAAATCTATCACTCTAGCTAGGATAACTCTGTATTTGGTACTACAATTTATGCAACTTATCAAATGATCAAGGAAAATGCAAAATATGACTTATGTGAGTTACTCCAGAGCCAACTAATTGAAAATCTTGGTAAAATCAAGAAGGACAAGAACTTTTTCAAGTATGGCAATCTGTTGTTATGTCTATTCTTCTACTTCATGAATGAAGTTCCAGGAGTTGGTAAAGTGTAATGGGAGGGTGATAGACCGGTAGTTGTTCAAATTAGAGAAATCTTATATAGAATTGGTGATAGCAAAGTAAGGAAAATTGCTATTTGGGGTCACTTCAAAAGCTTTCAGAGTGAAATGCAAGCTAGGGAAAGGATTCCTAAATCTATTGTGGAAAAATATAAGGACACTATTTGCTTCATGGTTGACATTGATCAGTGTTTGATGGAAGTAGTAGAACCTAGAACAGTTTGGATAATTCCTATGGGATATCAGGTTGAAGAACACATTTTGGAGTTGTATGCCCAACACTTGTTGAGTAAACCTTGGGATCAGACAAAAGAAAGGTTTGGTACTTTTGAAGAGAAGAATATGCAAGTGCATGCACAACTGAAGAATCCTATGATAGTCTAGAAGGTGAGAAAGGAAGTTGAAGCTTTTGCAGAAAGCATCGACATATCAGTTGAAGCAATGAGGGAAGCGAGGAAAGAGAACAAGCTGAAGAAGGGGAACCTACTAGAACTAAGTCAACTAGTCCAGCAACATCCTCTGCCAGATCTAGATCTACAAGGAGCTCTGCACCCTCATTCGATCCTACAAAGAAATCAAGCCCAGTAAAAGCTCAAGTCAAGACATCTGGAAGAGAAGGAAAGAGGAAGAAGGATAAAAGCACAAGAGTGTATGTTGCTGCTAAAGATGATGAAGAAACTAAATGAGATGAAGTAAGAGAAATCAAGCATAAGGGCACAAAGGCATCAAAATTCTCTAAGGACAAGCCCTCTGGTGAAGAGAAAGCAAAGAAAAAGGTGAAAATTGATAGATCAAGTATTACTATAAAGGAAGTGGAAAAAGGTTTAATTAAGGACGGTAATCTCAAACCACTTTTTGAATGGTATGACACTTTTGATAGTGTCAGTTAGAGAACTCTTGAAGAAGCCACAATAAAATACATGAATATTTTCAATATGACTCTCATAGAAATAATGCCAGAGTTACCTAAAGGGTTATATGAAGTCTTAGAAATGAGGAGAGTAAATGCAAGAACTGAAGATGAATGAATGAGAGAACACATACTTTCCAATCTATGTCCGGTAATGTCAATAGAAGAAATGAAGAAAATACTCAATGATGCTAAAAAGGATTTTAAGAGAAAATCAAGGGTGAATAAGCTTATGATCGGGTAGACTGAGGAAGTAGCAAAAGATAGTGAGAAAATTCTTAAGGTAGTTTTGTTGAAGAACAGATATAACGTTGTCTCTGAATAAATTCATGATGAAGATGTTCCATCTAGTCAAAAAATTGAAGAAGTGAAAGAAGACACAATTGAGGACACTCAAAATCCTCTAGATATGTAAGATACTAAAATTCCCATGGAGACTGAAGCTCCTAAAGTTATGTCAGTTGAAGAAATAGAGATTCCCAAAGCAAAGCAAGAATCTATGATTGAAGAAAAGAAGGCTGAGGCAAATGAGGTTGTTATGGAAGCAAGAGACATTGCAAAGGAAGTAAAGAATTTTTTAGAAGAATGACAGGAGGAGTTTGACCCTGAATTGGTTGAAGGTCCTATCAACTTGGCCACTCTATCTCCTATTTAGAAGCTGAAGGTAGCATCATTTGCTTAGGCCAAGGCAAGGGAGGAGATATTGAAATATTACATTGAGGATATTGAGCTGCTAAGTGTTGCATTCAGTATCTTGGAGAAGATCATGCCCACACATGTCAAGAAATCATCTAATTCTCCCTCCAGTCAGCTGAAGAATCTTATCAATTCTGTAAATACTCACTTTGAGTCTCTTGAAAAGTCAGTTGAGGACAAGGTCCAAAAATAATTTGATGCAAACAGGTTCAATAGATTGAAGTGTATGATTGCTAATGATAAATCCTTATTAGCTACTTGTGAAAAGAACATTCAAGGTGCATTATCTAAGGGTGGAAATATCTACAAGTCATGCTTATCCTTGTCAAAATTCATTGAGGTCACCAAGAAGAAAATTAAGAAATATGAGAAATAATTAGCAAATATTTCTCAAACCTTTGATCCTCTAACCATTTCTGTGGGTAAGCAAGAAGGTCAAGTCATATCCTTGCTTGAAAAGGTTAAAATTTTGAAGCATGAAAAAGATAGAATTGTTGAAAGGGTATGTGATCTTAGAGGACTAATTGGTCCTAAAATGGAGATAATGCTTAGTGCATTGAAGGAAGCATAGGATGCTATGGTTGTTAGTGATCCGACAAATCTTGAGTCAACAGAGATGCAATCCTACCTGTTCTGTGGTCACATGACTATTTTGGAGAGTCTCAAAGAGGGTTGGGACACTAGTTTAAGCCTATTGAAAAACAATTTTGTAGACATATTCAAGTCCATGTAAGTTAGAAAAGCATGTCTGTACATATATGGTTTGTTCATAGAAATTTTGTATGCGGATTCCCGTCTTTGCCATTGATGTCAAAAGGGGAGTGTGGGATAGTGAAAAATGTCATATTCATCTTACGGGGAGTTGTGATTAATTTTTTTTTTTTGAAGTTTTGAGGATTACAGTGTATTCATGTTGGTACTGGTTCTGACACTTAGTCATTTTTCACTAAGTGTTGCCATCAATGCCAAAGGGGGAGATTGTTGGCAAGAGACACTGCACAAGTCATCTGGTGTTGTCATTGATGGAAACCCTAGTCAGTAATCCCATCTGAACCTTGGTATTTTCTTATACCGAAAGTCAGATTAAAGATATGTGTTAATTGTCAATGCTAAAATAGGGCATCCGATAGAAAATGCCAACTAGATAAATATAGCATGTTGTAGATCTTCGAGGCATAATTGTTTAAGGTGTTTCATGTTTGAGACATGTTGTTTTGGGTCCTTACTATGTTTTGGCTGAAATTGTTTGGTTCACATTGATAATTATTTATGGATTAGGCTGACAGCTTGTACACATTTCATATTTTGTTAAAGCCGACATGTAGTTGATGTAATCTCTAGTTGTAGATATATATAATCGATTATTCATATATTTTTGATCTATGATGCAAGAGTTAGAAGGAATATAGATCAATTGTGCACAATTTCATTTGACCAAAACGAAGATTGGGATTCAAATTAAAGCAGACAAAGTTTCAAGAGCAGAATCAGAAAAAATGTGAAGAATGCTGTCAATGTGCTTAACCAAAACTATAATCAGGCATTAGCAGATGCTATCTCATAGTTCATCCACTCCAGTTGTCTTCTGAATGTGACTGTAAGACACTGAGTCTTCTTTTGGGTAGTAAGCCTTTTGAATTTGAGCAGTGAGCTCTAGCAAGTGTGCCTGAATGCATGTGCATTCCCCATTTGTAAACATTTATTTTAAGTATACTCATATTGTGGATTAGCCTCTTCTGTGGTTTTTCCCCTAACAAGGTTTCCATGTAAAAATACTTTTGTTATGGTGTTGTGGTTGATTTCCTTTTGTTCTTGCATCTTTCTTTTGGTTCAATGCTATAAGTGGTTTAAAGATCAAGTTAATAAAGTTAAATTTTGTAGAACATTGATTCACTCCCCCCTCTCAGTGTTCCTTGATTCCAACACAAACAAGTGCAAGAGTTGTTGTAGAAGGGATTGATCAGAGAGAGTTTGAGTCCATGTGTAGTACCTGCAGTAATAGCACCAAAGAAGGATGGTGAATGACTGATGTGTATAGATTCTAGAGCCATCAAATATATATTTCCCTTGCCGAGAATGGATGACATTATGGATTGTTTGAGTGGAGCTAAGTACTTCATGAAGATATATTTGAAGAGAAGATATCACCAAATATGGATTAGAGAAGGAGATGAATGGAAGACAACCTTTAAAACCAAGGAGGGCTTGTACGAGTGGTTAGTCATGCCTTTTGGGCTAACCAATGCATCAAACACATTTATGCAGCTTATGAATGAGGTATTGAATTTTTTTTTAGGAAAATTCGTTATTGTTTATTTGGATGATATTTTGATTTTTAGTAAGACATTGGAGGAGCACTTGATGCATATCCAAAGATTTTTTGAGAAGCTAAGGGAGGAGAAGCTGTTGATTAATTTGAAGAAATGTAGTTTTGTGAAGAGAGAGTTGGTGTATCTAGGATTTTTTCTCAGTAGATGGTCTTAAAATGGATCTAGAGAAGGTGAGAGCTATCATTGAATGGCCTACTCCGAGGAGTGTTATAGAGTTAAGGTCATTTCATGGTCTAGCAAGTTCTTACATAAAGTTTATTAAGAATTTTAGCAGTATTTTTGCACTTCTAGAACTGAAGCAATGAGAGGGGATAGAAAGGATTTTAAATGGACTATAGGAGAAACAAAGAGTTTTGATATGTTGAAGAAGAAAGTCACAGAACAATCTATTTTGGCACTTACAAATTTCAATAAGGTATTTTAGGTAGATTGTGATGCTAGTGGCACTGTCATAAGAGCTGTTTTGAGTCAAGAAGGTAAGCCTGTTGCCTATTTTAGTGAGAAGTTGAATGATGCTAAGAAGAAATATTCTATCTATGATCAGGAGTTTTATGCTATAGCTTAGGATTTGAAGAAATGGAGACACTATTTGTTTCCAAATGAATTTATTTTATATACTGATCACTAGGATTTTTAGTATCTCAATAGTCAAGGAAAGCTAAATCAAAGAAACTTAAAACGGGTTGAGTTTTTGTAGAGTTATACTTTTCTTTTGAAGCATAGGAGTGGAAGGTCAAATAGAGTTACAAATTCCTTGAGTAGAAGGAAAAATTTGTTGATAGAGATGAATATAGAGGTTGTTAGGTTCAATAAACTCAAGAGTTTGTGTCCCGATGATCCAAACTTTATAGAAGCTTGGAAGGCTTATTTGGAACCTATTACATTGGATAGGACAAGGTGGTTGGATTTCCTAATCCAAGATGAGATGTTGTTTAGAGGAAGCCAATTATGCATTCCAAGGAGTTCTATGAGAGAGAATCTAATCAAGGAGAAGCATAGTGGAGGATTGGTTGGACATTTCGGTCGAGATAAGACCATTGCTCTTGTTAGTGAGAATTATTATTGGCCATAGTTACAACAAGATGTGAAGAAGTTTGTACAAAGTTGTAGAGTATGTCAGATGGTGAAAGGAAAAAGTCAAAATACTAGATTATATCAGCCATTACCTGTACCTGAGAGGCCATGGGAGGATATTAGCATGGATTTTGTTCTTGGCTTCCCAAGGACACAAAGAAGGCATGATTCCATATTTTTGGTGGTGGATAGATTTTCAAAGATGACACATTTCATTCCATGTCATATCCATGTCATAATACTAGTGATGTTCATATTGCAGAGTTATTTTTCAGAGAGGTGGTGAGACTACATGGTTTACCAAAGAGTATAGTTTTAGACAAAGATACCAAATTTTTTGGTTATTTCTGGAGGACATTATGGAAGAAGTTGAAGATAGATTTGAAGTTCAGTTTTGTGCACCATCCACAGACTGATGGACAAACGAAGGTGGTGAATAGGAGTTTAGATAACCTTCTTTGATACTTAGTAGGAGATAAGCCCAAGGGATGGGATTTGATTATACCATAATTATAATTTTCTTACAACAATTTTGTCAATAGGAGCACTGGTAAATCACCATTCCAAATTGTGTATGGGAGTAGTCCAAGAACTGCTTCTGAAATAAGAATAGTGGATAAGGGGTAGAAGAGTAGTGTTGAGGTTGAAGATTTTGTTGAGCACCTGAAGAATTTGCATGAAGAGGTGAAGAAACATATCAATAAGATGAACTCACAATATAAGGCTAAGGTAGATCAGAAAAGGAGGTATAAGGAGTTTCAGGTAGGAGATGAAGTCATGGTTCATTTGCAAAAGGAGAAGTTTCCAGTTGGTACATACAACAAGTTACAGATGAAGAAGTTTGGACCATGCAAGATCCTAAAGAAGCATGATTTAGGAAATGCATATGAGGTAGAGTTGCTTGATGAAATTCATATTTGACTTGTGTTTAACATTTTAGATTTAATAGAATGTCATGAAGGAGGAATTGATGAAGAAATAATAGAAACATAGTGGAATATTCCATCACCTACTTCAAAAAAGGAGGAGATAGAAGAAATTTTGGAAGCACAAGAAATAGGAAATATGAGAAGTACTTGGTGAAATGGAGAGGAAGGCTTGCTGAAGATTCATCATGGTTGCCTGAGGCTGAGGTTAACCATCTTGGTTTCCCTCTAACTCCTGAGAAGTGACATGGTCATTTTTCAAATTACCCTAGGTGTCTGATGCAGGAACATCCAATGGTGTAGGGGTAATCTTACATCACCCAAAACAATGTTTTTTCTTGTTTTCTTTAGTTTTTTGAGTCCCATGATGGCACTTAAGGGGGTGTAAGATAGTCAAAAGCCAGAAAAGGTGGAAAATGGTCACTTACTATTTTTAGTAAGTCGGCCTAAACAGGCTCGTATGGACCTAAAAATTTACCCTAAGGAGTGGAATTGAAAAACATTTCCGATCGTGAAAGAATCATCTCAATACCCTATACGGTTTGGGAGATATTAAAGTTTTTGTCCTGAGAAATTTCTCCAATGCAACTTCAAATTCAAATTTGAAAACCTTAGAGGCCCCAAAACAATTTGAAAAGTGGGTGAGACGATCTTTGATGGTTTCAACATTGTAGATCTCTTTCATAGCTTTCCAATGATTTATTATAATAGCAAATCAGGCACCTGAATCAAAAGTTATGGCCTCGTAAAGCGGGCACTAAAAAGTGAATTTCAGTAAAATATATTCCTAGGAAATAAATCAATTGGCAGGACTTTTGGTGCCAAAACAAAAAGGGAAATTTACACTTTATAGAACAATCTATAGTGGTTACTGGGTAAAATAAAAAGGGTTATGTGGAGGTTGTAGAAGGTGGCTCCATTAGTGCAAATTGTGGTTTTGAATAATAGATTTTCTTTTAGAGTTGATTTTGTTGTAATGAACCAAGCCCATGAGGCTGTAGCATTGTAATTTTTGAATCTATAATTTCACTTTATGAAAGTAATTGAAAGTGGGTTATTTTCTGTCTCACACCTTCTGTGTTGGTATCTATTGTTGTGTTTTGTGTGGGTTTCAGGTGGTGTAGCCCTCATCAATCAATGGGCTATCTCCAACATCTATTGCCTACCTTCACCAATATATTAGCAGGAAGGCCATTAGCTAAATCCATTTCAACACAAATTCAAGCACACGTGGAGTTTTGATAGCTGATCATTTCCTCGGAAGAGCAATGATATCTTCCAAGGGAATTTCCAATGGTCCTCAGCCAATCAAGTTCCAAAAATTGAATGGGAAGATATGGAAACCTTACCCACATATATGTTGTGTTAAAAATTTATGTTCATGGATCAAAATCCAGAAACCAAGGTTTCATACACAAAAAATCACCTTGAAAAATCCAAGGGCCACACTCCATTACAAGCTCCTTATATTTCTGAGAATAAAATTCTAAAATAAAAAACCCCCTTGCATAGGGGAAAATGCTTATTTCCATACCCATGAACTCTTGCCAAATCTCTATGACCTAAGCATATAGAAGAATTCTACCGAGTCCTGATCAGAACAAGCCATTATGAGGCCAATAATGAAAAAGATTCCCGTTACATAAATGGGTTGATGTCGAGCATTCAAGAAGATTTGAGTTTGGTAAGAATTTCTACCATTGAAGATGCATATCAATTTTCTTTAAAGGTAGAAGAAAAATTGAACATAAGGTTTGAAAGCAAGCAAAGAGGTGGAGGTCGTGGTGGAAATACTAGTGGATGGTCATATGGAGGCTGAAGTGAAGATCAAAAGGAGGGCGAAGGATCCAATACTAGGAAAAAACATAAATGAGATAACTCATATTGTCCTCGTGATCAGAATAATGGAGACCAAAGAGGAAGATGAATGGAATTGGTTTGCAGTGCGAAGAAGGACATAGAGCCTATGAGTGTCCTCAACATCAAGGAAGGACAAATAGAAGACCTAAGGGTAATGCACGAGTTGGACATGTAGATGAAGATGTTGAGTCTTCACATTATAAAGGTGTAGAAAGAGGAGAGGTTCTTATTACAGAAGAGAAAAACTAAATGAGGAGAAAGAACCAAATCAAAGGAATAATCTATTTCACACAAGATGTAAGTGTGAAGGTAAAATTTTCAATGTGATTATTGATGGAGGTAGTACCAATAAAATTGTTTCAGAAGAAATGGTTAGTAAGTTGTAGTTGAAGAGAATAAGGCATCCAAACCCATACTGGATTGCTTGGTTGTAGAAGGACCATAAAGATTTGGTAAATGAACAATTTCTGGTAAAGTTTAAGATTAGAAATTATCATGAATGAGGTACTATGTGATCTTATGCCTATGGATGTTTATCACATGTTGTTAGGGAGACCATAATAGTTTGATTGGCGGGTAGTACATGATGGACATACCAACACCTATTTTGAAAAAGGATGGAGTTTTTCATAAGTTAAAACCCCTAAAAGAGATGGAGGAAAAGGTATACAATAATGCCATAATCTGCTTAGTTGATGGAAGATTTTTTTTAGAAGGTATGAAAAAAAAACATATTTGTTATGCTTTGATTCCTAGAGTTAATAGGGAAGACAATAAAGAGATACCTATAAAGGTTTTAGATCTATTGGATGAGTTTAAAGATATTGTATCTGATAATGTACCTAAGGGTTTGCCTCCAGTGAGAAAGATTAGTGATTAGATGGACTTGATTCCTAGAGCCAATTTTCCAAATAAGGTATCCCATTGAATGACTCCAATAGAGAATGAAGAGTTGAATAGACAAGTGCAGGAGCTATATGCAGAAGGGATCAATTCAAGAGAGTTTGAGTCCATGTGCGGTACATACAGTACTAGCACCAAAAAAGTATGGAGAATGGAGGATGTGTACAGACTCCCAAGCCATCAATAGGATTACTATCAAGTATATATTTCCCTTGTTGATGATGGATGACATTATGGATTATTTGAGTGGAGCTGAGCACTTCTCAAAGATATATTTGAAGAGCGGATATCACTAGATATAGATTAGAGAAGGAGATGAATGGAATACAACATTCAAAACCAAGGATGGTTTGTACAAGTGTTTAGTCATGCCTTTTGGGCTAACCAAAGCATTGAGCACATTCGTGCAACTCATGAATGAGGTATTAAAGAGTTTTTGGGAAAATATGTTATTGTTTACTTGGATGTATTATAATTTTTAGTAAAACTCTAGAAGAACATTTGATGCATATTAGATTTTTTTTGAGAATTTAAGAGAAGATAAGTTGCTGATTAATTTGAAGAAGTGTATCTTTGTGAAGAGAGAGTTGGTATAATTTTAATTTATTGTCTCAGTAGATGGTCCTAGGATTGACCCAGAGAAGGTGAAAGCTATCATTGAATGGACTACACCAAGGAGTGCTACGAAGGTGAGATATTTTCATGGTTTAGCAAGTTTTTATACAAATTTTATCAAAGGTTTTAGTAGTATTTGTGTACCCCTAACTGAAACAATGAGAGGGTCCATAGGAAAGAGTTCAAATGGACTACAGGGTGTTGCCAGTATGAGTAGTTGGTGTTTTCATTGATGTCAACAAGCTTATGTTTGTGTTATCGTTGATGTCAACTGGTTCATACTATTGGTAATTTTTGGAATACTATGTTATTGCATTGATGAGTTTGTGATGATGCTTTGATTAGTTGCATTATGTTGTCATCAGTAAGTGCTACTGGTGTCAATCTCTCGTGTTGCTTTGATAAGCTTCTATTGAGTTGGTTGGCTATATTGATGGGTTGTAGTTGGTTTTTTTGTGATGAGGAGATTTTCTAGATGATGAGAATGTTTTTGTGGTGCTTGGTTTCCAATTTCTTTGAGGAAAACTTGAATAAAAGAGGAATTGGTGTGGTCGAGTGGTGTTCTGGCATATAGAGTGGTGTACTGGTTTTTCTCTACATTTCTTCTATGATGAAGAACTGCTTGTGTGGTTTGGATATGTTGATAAGAGGTGTTCATAGGTGTTATATCCAAAGTTTCTTCATTTGGATTATTGTGCAGAGAAAGTTGTGTTCATGAATGTGTGAACTGCATATTGCAGTGGTGTCTGGGATAAATGGTTTTGCTCCCATTTCTCTGTAGTTTGGTTTCTGGTCTTGCGATTTTGGAAGTGTGCTGATAAGGTCCTTATCTACTTTAAGTTGAAGTTTTTTGTGGCTTGGTTCTCCACAAGTTGATTTCTTGAGTTACAGTGTGTGGAAGATTATCTAGGTGAACATGATGAGTTTGTTCTTTAGGTGAAATTTGTTGCAAAGGAATTTGTTGGATTTCAAGGTGTTGTGGAATATTCTTATGGATTGTGTTCAAGTGATGTATGTTGACTGTGAGTCATATTTAGATCAAAAGAAGCATGTACTTAAAAGGTTAATGGTGTTTACATAGGTTTGGTCGAGCTTGGGTGTTTACACTAATTGCAGATTTTCTTTGGTGATTGTGGAAGCATGGCATGATGTGTACAAGTGGATTTAGGTCCAAGTTAAGGTGTGATGTGGTTCGCCTTCATTCATTTCCATTGAAACAATGTTTTGGTGCCAACCTAATTTAAATTTGTATGTTTGAGGTGCATAGCCAACCTTGGAGAATGTGTTCAAGGTTGACGAAGGTATAAATAAGTGTTATGTTGATGGAGGATTGTGTGTAGTGTGCATGATGTGAATTGCAGTTGTGAAGTGTGAACTTGTGAAGTGCAATGTGAGCTTCAATGAGTTAGACTACTGGAAGCAGTGAGCAAAAGGTATCTACAATATTCAAAATGGATATGAATGTGTTGGTGATACTATGGTGGAATTTTTTGTTGCATTGAGATGGATTTCTCATTGTAACAATCTTCTTTTCTTCTTTTCTATAATGTGGCAGTGAGCCATTGGAAGTGAGCCTATTATATTCGGTGTTGCAATTACTTTATATTGTGAGCTAATCCTCACTATGATTTTCCTTTTTTGGGTTTTCCACGTAAATCTGGTGTTCTATTGTGCATGGTGTTGATTTGTTTTAGTTTTTGTTATTTTCTTTCATGATAAATAATTATAATAGATTAAACGTTATTGTGGATCTAAATATTAATGAGGGTTTTGATGTTTTAATGAACAACTGATTCACCCCCCTCTCAGTTATCTTGTGCATTCAACAATTGGTATCATAGTAAGGTTCCTTGGAAGGAAGCTTAACTGCTTGAGGTAGATCTGGGATGATGCACAAGAGAGATGCTTCTCTATTTGATGGATCACATTATGCATTATGGAAGACAAGGATGGAAGGTTTTTTGGTATCCCTTGGATATGGAGTTTGGAAGTCTGTTGTGACTGGATACACTATGCCTACAAATGGTCCGAGAGTATTGATGATGAAATTAAGTCCTATGAAAACAATGGTAAAGCAAGGTATTCTCTTTTAAGTGGTCTTTCTAATACTGAACTTGTGAAAGTTATGAATATGAAAACTGCTAAAGAAATCTGGAAAAAGTTGGAAAATATTTATGAAAGAGATGATAAGGCCAAGAAAGCTAAGATGCAGATATATTTAAAAATATGTAGATGTTAGAGGATGAAAACATTACAAGCTACATGCATAAAGTGGACAAAGTTGTCAATTCCATCAAAGGTCTTGGTGGAAATATTGAAGATGATGAGGTGGTAAAAAAGGTACTGAGAACTCTTCCTAAATCCTATAGTCATAAGGTTTCTACTATTGAGGAATTTCAGAATCTAAATAATTACTCTTGAGATCAACTACTGGGCATTTTAACGAATTTTGAATTAAGAAAGTTTGGTTCAAGTGATTCAAAGAAAGAGACTACTTTCAAAGTCGAAAAAGCAGAGAATAATGAAGAATCAGATCCATGTAGAAGCAAGTTTTGTGATAAGAATAAAAAAGGGTATTGGAAAATACAGAGGTAAGTTTACATTTCAAATGTTTCGATTGTGGAAAGATAGGTCATTATGCTTCAAGATGTCCAAACAAAGCTTTAAATGAAAAGAATAAGGAGAAAAAAGATAAAACAATTAAGAAAAGTTATTATGTTAGAGAATATGCCACTATATATGATGATGAATTTGACTATTTGGATGATGAGAATAGTGAATGCTTGTTCATGGCCCTATAAAATTTGAATCTAAGTATGCTAACTATGAGAGATGTGTGAAGGAAAGTGCTTTGGATGCAGGTCATAATGCTATGGTGACTTCTTTTCATGCTAGAGAGGAGAAGAAATACTAGATTATTGATAGTGGATGCTCAAATCATATGACCAGTGATAAAAGTAAGTTTGTTAAACTTGAAAAGTATGAAGAGGGTCTAGTTAAGTTTGGTGACGATACATCTACTAAGATATGTGGAAAAGGTTCAAACAATTTTGATGGCAAGCATAATACAGATGATGTTCTTTATGTTAAGGGCTTAAGACATAACCTCTTGAGTGTTGGAAAAATGTGTAGAAAAAGATACAATCTTATGTTTTAGGATGATGTATGTGAGATAAAAAAGGCTCCAAAATTGTAGTTGTTGCTGAACAAGGAAAAATGGAAATGTTTATCAACTTAAAGGTGCTGATGGTCATTGCTTTATGACTCATATGACAAGAATTTGGATATGGAATAAAAGGATGTGCCACATAAATTTTGATAGCCTAGTGAGAACCAATTAGTTCATGTTGTGAGAGATCTGTAGGAGCATGATTGCAAAGCCTATTAATGTTATCTATGTCAAATAATGTCAAATTGGGAAGCAAGCAAGAAGAAGTTTCAAAGTCAAAGAATAGTTTACTATTGGATTGTTGGAACTAGTGCATACAAATCTTTGTTGTCCTACTAGAGTAAGAAGTTTTCAAGGTAACAAGCATTTCATGCTATTCATTGATGATTACTCTAAAATGTCATGGGTTAATTTTCTCAAATAAAAATAAGAAGCTCTAGATAAGTTTAAAGTATTCAAAGTAATGGTTGAGAATGAAATGAATGCGAAAATCAAATGTTTGAGTTCTGACAGAGGTGGAGAGTTGAGCTCCAATGAGTTTAACAATTTTTGTGAAGATCATGGAATAAAAAGGTATTTATTTTCCCCCAGGACTCCTCAACATAATGCAGTCGTTGAAAGAAAGAATAGGATTGTTTAGGAAGTTGCAAGAACAATGATAAAAGAGGAAAACCTACCAGAAGTGTATTAGAGAGAAGCAATTCATACTACTATCTACATACTTAACAAAGTATAAGAAAGAGAAAATAGTGCAAAGAATCCTTATAAGTTGTGGTATGTAATGATTCCTACTGTCAAATACTTCAGTGTTTGGAAGCAAGTGCTATATCAGAAGAGATGATGAAAACTTAGGAAAGTTTGATACTAGATATGATGAAGACGTATCTTTCTTGGATATTCTAGATGAAGCAAAGATTACCAATGCTACAACAAGAGACTTGAGAACATTGTTGAGAGTGCAAGTGTCAAGGTGGATGAAGACTTATAGAAGAAATTAGTGGTGATAGATGGAAATGGATTAGATGAGTCCTCTTGTAAGAAAATGGAAGAGATGAAGGCAAGAAGAAAGAAGTATAGATTGAAGATGAATAAGCTCTAAAAAAGACCCTAAGACTCCTAAGTATGTGCAAATGAATCATTCTAAAGATTATATCATTGGTGACAGGAACAAAGGTGTTTTGAAAAGGATAAAAACTACTATGACTGAAGAATAGGTAAACATATGTTTTCTTTCTAAAGTTGAACCTAAAACAGTGAATGAAGCATGCAAGGATGAGTATTAGATCAAGGCTGTGGAAGAAGAACTAACATAGATTGAGAAGAATCATACTTGGGAACTTTTCCTAAGACCAACAAACAAGAATGTAATTGGAACTAAGTGGGTATTTTGGAACAAACTGAATGAGAATTGAGAAGTAGTGAGAAACAAGGCAAGAATTGTGTATACGAGCTACTCACAAGTAGAAGGAATATATTTTGAGGAGACATTTACTACGATGGTAAGAATGGAAGCTATCAATTTTTTTTTGGATTTTGTAGCACATAAATATTTCAAGTTTTATTAGATGGATGTGAAGTCCGCTTTCTTGTGTTGAGAAAATGTGTCTCAACCTTGCAATTACATAATGTACTATTGATACATAAGGTACTACTCAACTGACGATGATGAGGGGCGTGGGGGAATCCCCCCATGAGGGGTCCGGGGGGATCATCCCCCTAGCTAGGGTCTAGGGGCAACATGCCTTGGCGAGGGCTCGGGGGAAGCACCCTTGAAAGGAAAATTTTATTTATATTTTATTATTGTAAATCTGAACCATTCATCATTATGTCTCATCTGATGACCGATATTTTATTATCTTGACTTTCCCTAGAAGGAAACCCTATTTTATGAGGGCATTGTATTACGAATATTTATTGCAATGTATTTTTAGAGTTTGATAGCAGCTGTGTTGCCTCTAGATCTTTGAGTGGTGATACTCCTGTGAGAAGCTTGCTTTGCAAGTATATTGTAATCTTTGTGATTTTTGAATAATATATTGGGTGGATTTTGGAGTGTGGGGTTTTTCTCCCAAAAGGGTTTTCCCCATGTAAATCATTGTGTTGTGGTATGCATAATATGTGTGTTTATTTTTATTTAAGTTTATGTAACTATTAAAGACTTGTAAAAGTTTTGCATTATTCTCCTCTCAAGATTAGTGTAGGAAGTTGTTCCACTACCTTAGCTTCCTTACATCTTGAATGGTGAGTTGGAAGAAGTAACATTGAACAACCAAAAGGATTTTAATTATTATATAAACCAGATATGATGTGCATATTGAAGAAGATACTTTATGGACTGAAGAACGCTCCTAGAGCTTGGCATGCAAGGTTGGATAGGTACTTGATACAACAATGATTCAATAAAGGTACTATAGATAGTAATATTTATTTCAAAGTTGAAAAAGATCAAATATTGATTTTGGTTATGTAAGTTGATGATATAATCTTTGGAGGAAATGAAGTTATGTGTAAAAGATTTACATAAGAGATGTAGAATGAGTTTGAAATGCCAATATTTGGGGAGATGAATTTATTGTTTGGACTACAAATCAATCAGGCATAAAAAGGTATATTCATTTCACTGTCAAAGTATGCCAAGGAAATTTTGAGGAAGTTTGGAATGGAAGACTCTAAACTAGTATATACACCTATGGTCACTGGTTACAAGCTAAGAAGGAATGATGAATCTCCTAAGGTTGATCAGAGAAAGTACATATCAATGATTAGAGGACTGCTATACCTAACTGCTACTAGACCAGATATCATGCATGCAATTTGTCTTGTGGCTAGATTTCAAGAAGATCCTAGAGAGTCACATGTAGCAGTGAAGAGGATATTCAGATACTTGAAAGGCACTATGGAGCATGGTTTATGGTATACAAAGGCTACTGATTTTTCTTTGAGTGCTTATACAAATGCAGATTGGGAAAGTTGTGTGGATAACAAGAAAAGTACAAGTGGTGGTGCATTATTTCTTGGATGCAAATTGGTGTCTTGGTTAACCAAGAAGCAAGATACAATGTATTTATCTACTGTAGAAGCATAATATATTGCAGCAAAATCTTGTTGCACACAAGGGTTGTGGATGAGGAAAACCTTGAAGGATATCAGAGTTATATATGATGAACTGATTTCTATCTTTTAGGATAATACAAGTTCTATTAACATTTCAAAGAATCCAGTGATGCAATAAAGGACAAAACATATCTCAATCCAGTATCACTTTTTGAGAGAGAAGGTTGCAGAGAATGAATTGAAACTAGAGTATGTACCTACAAAGGATCAAGTTGCTGATATATTTACTAAGGCTCTTCCTAAGGATAATTTTGAGTATCTCTGGGAGAAGTTAGGGGTCATTACCCCTCCTTTGAACTAGATGCATAAGGATATGCATCAATCTAGTGGATTTTAAGATTCATTCTTTGTTTTGGATTGATGTTGGAGGCTACCTCTTAAGGGGAGTAGGTAGTGGAACTATTGGTTGTTGTAGTCAGGGGGATTAAGTACTGGTGTAGGTTAGTGTTTTCCTTTGTTAGCCGAGTCAAAGTATATGTGCAGTGGTTGCTAGTTGATACATTTTGTTGTGTGCTCCTAAGGGGGAGTACGCATAGCAGTGGTGAGCAGGTACAAGTATGATTAATGTCAAAGGGGGAGAATGAGAGTGAGAGAAATGTGTCATCCTTTACCATTCATGTTAAATGGGGAGAGAAAGTAATGTGAAAAAGGATCAGTTGAGAAAGGGAGAGAGAATAAAGTGAACAAGGAGAGTATGATGTAAGGGGGAGAAAGAGAAAGAGTTGATATGGACCAGTGTGTCAGTGATCAGAGTTGTTATATTTGATGTTGATAGTTTTTTACATCATGTGTTGCCATCAATGACAAAGGGGGAGATTGTTGCCAGTATGAGTAGTTGGTGTTGTCATTGATGTCAAATGGTTCATATTGTTGGTAATTTTTGGAAGACTATGTTATTCCATTGATGAGTTCGTAATGATTCTTTGATTAGTTACATTATGTTGTCATCAGTAAGTGCTACTAGTGTCAACCTCTAGTGTTGCTTTGATAAGATTCTGTTGAGTTGGCTGTTTGTATTGATGTGTTGAAGTTGGTTTTGTTGTGATGAGGAGATGTTCCAAATGATGAGAATGTGTTTGTGGTGCTTGTTTTCCAAGCACTTTTAAGAAAATTCGAATAAAAGAGGAACTAGTGTGGCTAAGTGGTGTTTTAGAATACAAATTAGTGTGCTGGTTTTTCTCCACATTTATTCTATGCTGAAGATATACTTGTGGGATTTAGATATGTTGATTAGATTTGTTCATAGTTGTTATATTTAGAGTTTCTTGGTCTGGATTGTTGTGCAGAGAAAGTTGTGTTGTATTATAGTGATGTCTAGGAGAAATGGTTTTGCTCCACATTTCTTCGTAGTTTGGTTTTTGGTCTTGCAATTCTAAAAGTGTGCTGATAAGGTTCATATCTACTTTTAGTTGAAGTTTTTAATGGCTTGGTGCTTCGTAAGTTGATTTCTTGAGTTACAGTGAGTGGAAGATTATTTGGGTGAATAGGATGAATTTATTCTTTAGGTGAAAGTTGTTGCAAATGATTTTTTTTGAATTCAGGTTGTTTGTGGAATATTCTAGATTGTGTTCAAGTGATGTATGTTGTCTGCGAGTCATCTTTGGATTGGAAGAAGTGCGTAATTAAAATTTTGATGGTGCTTACAGAGGTTCAAACGACCTTGGGTGTTTACACTAATTGCATATTTTCTTTGGTGATTGTGGAAGCATGGCATTGCATGTATGGATGTATTTAGGTCTAAGTTAAGGGGTGATGTGGTCTTCCTTCATTGATTTCCATCGTGGGAATGTTTTGGTGCCGACCTAATTTGAATTTTCATGGTTGAGATGCATAGCTGACCTTGGAGAATGTGTTCAAGTTTGAAGAAGGTATAAATAAGTGTTGTGTTGATGGAGGATGTGTGTGTAGTGTGCGTGATGCGAATTACAAAGTTGTGAAGTGTGAACTTGTGAAGTGCAATGCGAGCTTCAATGAGTTAGACTACTGGAATTAGTGAGCAGAAGGTCTCTACAATTTTTCAGAAAGGCTGTGAATATGTTGGTGATGCTGTGGTGGAGTTTTTTGTTGCATTGAGATGGATTTATCACTGTAACAATCTTCTTTTCTTCTTTTCTATAATCTAGCAATGAGCCCTTCTTTCTTTTGGGCAGTGAGCCCTCCGATAGTGAGCCTATTGTATTTAGTGTTGCAATTAATTTATATTGTGAGATAATCCTCACTGTGGTTTTTACCTTTTTGGGGTTTTCATGTAAATCTAGTGCTCTATTGTGCATGGTGTGGATGTGTTTCAGTTTTTGTTATTTTCTTTCATGATAAATCATTATAAAAAATTAAAGGTTATTGTGGATCTAAATATTAATGAGGGTTTTGATGTTTTGATGTTTTAATGAACAACTGATTCACCCCCCTCTTAGTTATCTTTTCAACATAGGGACAACAAAGAGTTTTGATTTGTTGAAGAAGAAAGTCACAGAGCAACTTGTTTTGGCACTTCTAGATTTCAACAAGGTATTTTGGGTAGATTACGATGCTAGTGGCAATGCCATTGGAGCTGTTTTGAGTCAAGAAGGTAAACCCATTTCTTATTTTAGTGAAAATTTGAATGATGCAAAGAAGAATTATTATGTTTATGATTAGGAGTTTTATGCTAAAGTTCAGGCTTTGAAGAAATGGAGACACTATTTGTTGCAAAAAGAGTTTGTTTTATTTACTGACCATCAAAATTTACAATATTTGATGAAATATAACGTAGCTTGTTGGTTCATAAAATTTAGCAACCATTTTAACATGGCCATTAAGCATAACAAAACTTGCTTGGTAGTAGAGCCATGCGTTTCATGAGTTTCATAGCATAACACAACTATCTATCCTTTTGGAATCGATCATATTATATGGACACCTAGCGTAATGCAACTTGCTAGATAGTAGATCCATGTTGCTCATGAGTGATCTACATCCTTGTGAGAGCATGATTTTGTTTAGATAGGGGTGATCCCACAATACTGGTTTAAACTGTTTTGGCCAGACTAGACATTTAACTGAATTTTTTTAACTAAATATTCACTTTTGGACACCTATAGCGGCTAAACCGTGATGAATTTGAAAATGATACAAACTAGTGATTTGTGACTAGATTGCACTTCTTTTTTCATCTCCTTTGAAAACTAGTTTTTAATAGTAAACACAATTTTTAAAGAGTGACGTGTACTTGGTAACACATAAATTTTTTTCTATGAAGGATAAAATTCTATTTTTTTTAATTTAGATTCGTAACTATGATACCTAGTGCATGAAATTGGTTTCATAGCATTTCATTGAATATTTTTTTCTTAATTAAGTTTTGAAGTCAAACCAATTACAATTTAGACATGATTTACTTGCTAACATATAATTTTTTTTGTATGTATCAAAATTCAATTTATTTTTTTGTTGGATTATGGACATCAATGTCTAGTGCACTGATATTTTTTAATTTTTTTTTGATAATATGCTATTTTTCCACGTGTAGAACAAAGAGCTTGATTTTCAGTGAAAAACCTATGTTTAGTCAAACTATAAAAAAATACATAATAAAACCAAAACATATTAAAATTATATTTGATGGATAGCTCATTTTGAGGACTACAATCATCCAATTGGGTCTGTAAATTTTCCCCCATTTTCATCCTCAACTCGAGCTTTGAAATATTTTTTTGTAGAAATTTGGTGCAAGAGGGGGAGAAGGGAAAAAAAGGGGGGTTCACTTGAACCCCCCTTTGAGTGAACCCCCCTTAACCCTTTCGAGTGGAGGGGGTTTGGCTCGAACCTCCTTTTTTCAAAATTTCCCTTTATTTCCATTTTGAAAAACATGAAAAAAGTGGGTCTCATCATTAAAGGTGGTTCATTCGAAGGGGGGTATAATAAACCCCTTTTGGGTTAGAGTGAACAACCCCTTCGTGCGAACCCCCAAAAACTCAAAATTTTCTTCATGGGGGCATTTTTGCAAATTTCCTTCCTTTAACATAATTGTAAACCAGTTTTGTTGGATCACCCATAGCACATTCAATAGATAAAGTTTGGTATTTGACATAAATTTAAGACTAAGATCTCTTTTCCTTATCAACTCAAATCCCTTTGGTACTAACCTTGTGTTTTGTTCATGTTTGTATCATTTTTTGTTTTCATTTTGTTGTCATCTTTATGTTATGTTATACAATGTGATGAGTCCAAATAATGGCTCAATTTTGATAGGGTTTATCATATATTTGTTGTTGTTACTATATACTTTAGCACCTGGTTATTGAAACTTTCCATGTTATTTCCCTAAATTTATCAACCTTGGGCATGAACTTATCCTTGTGACTTTTCATAATATTAACCTGCTATGTGAATTATCTATGTTAATTTTACATGTGGTTGAATGGATGTTACTTAAGGTAATTATGGATATGCAATTGTTTTGTGCGTGCTAATGTCATTATGTAGGTTCACATTAAGTTGGAGATATAAATGAAACTTGCAACATGGAAGAAGTTCATGCCAGCTAGTTGGTTGCTAAGAAAGTCAAAAAGATGGTCATTAAAGAGGTCAATGGAGGGAAACTTCCAATGGAGGGGAATTCCTAGCTTGTGTGAAAGTTGTAACTACCTTTTAAATGATCATGTTTGTTAGTTGATCAAATCTAGGAAGTGTTACTGTGCTAGATCCTCGTTGAGGCAAGTCTGCTTTGACTAAATTTGGCACATGCATAACTTCCTCCCTCTCTTTTCTATGCTTTCAATAAATGGCGTCCTCCTATTTTGTTGGAGTCGAATGCCTAGTTAGTTAGGGTTAATTAGAAGCTTTTCCCTCTATAAATAATAGCCGGATGCCCCTTTTCATAAGGTTGGATGTTCTAAGATTGTACTTGCATTTTCAAGTTTCAAGTAATAGTCATATTGCTGATATGATGCAATCATGTTTTCAATGAATACAATGATATTATGATTTGCTGCATCTGAGTTAGCTTAAGGAAGACTCACTCAAGGGGGCCCACTTGGTGAGAATTCCATCCATTTAGTTTAATAGTTATTTTTATGTTTAGTAACTAGTTTCGGCCTCAACAGTTGTCTGTTCCTACAACCATTGGAACTCTATTCTGTGACTGTTCCTGTAGCCGAAGGAAGCAGACCTAGAGTCCATCCTTCTGACTAATCAAGGTATGCATGCAATCACAATAAATATTTCTACTTTTGTGGGAATCAATTTCTCCATCAATAAATCCATCTTCCCATCCATCTCCATCCTTTCTCTCTCTTCGATAACTCCACTATCACTTCATTCCATCACCACTACATTTAATAAGCTCAATTGTACTTTTAAAGTAACCCATACTTCCTTCCGCACTCTTTGCAAAATATAGTCCAAATTTTTAGGTACGTGCGTAAAAACTTGTTGTATCTTAATTATCTTAAATGCATTTTTTTAATTACTGTTTATTAATGTTGATATTTCACATAGCACATATTTGTACTCTGCCTTGTCACATCATAATTACATCCCAGCCTATGTGGACACATGCTCTATTTAGGTTGGGGGGAGTGTAAACCCACATGTCCACATGTCATCCATGTGTCAGCATGGTGGGAAATTTGAAATGAGCTAATATAGTTGAAATGATGACTCGCATGTATGATGACACTGAACCACCTCTCATTTCCTTGATGATATCCATCATTTATGCTTTCTTTACTGCCTTAGTCATAGTCATAATGTCACCAAAAAAGGTAAATTAAAGAGTCACTTGACAATGGCGTTAGCACTGAACAAGAGTTGTAGGAAGTAGAAGAAATTGGGATTTCAGAAGGATTGTAGGAAAGAAAATTTTGCAGAAGTATTTTCTTGATTGTGGGTAGAAATAATGGGAGGTCAACTGATCAGAAATGAACCTACAATTCATGAGGTGATACTGCAGGATGCACTCTCTTTGGCTGAACTCAGAAATTGTGGATGATTGGACTACTTTCTGAAACTAGATAGTTTCAATGAGGACATTGCTTTGGAATTTGCACAAACACTTTCTGACAATAAGGCAATGGTAAAAGGGCTAGAAGTTATAGTTACTAAGGAGAGAATTTCTAAAGTAACGAGTTTTCTTGCTGAAGGAGAGCCCTACCCTGCTTCCAGAGATCCTAGGTTAGCTAGGGAAGAATTCACTGAGCCTAGCGATCCTCCACTTGTTGTAGATAAGCAAGGAACTGTTAGAATCCAAGATCACCTGCATGCAAGATGGATACCTGTCACATGTAAAAGATATGAAGAACCAAAATATGTTCTCTGTAAACCTCTCAGTAAAAATGCATTAAGAGAATCAATTATTACAATGTGATCAATCCTTATGAAGGAGATCAAGAAACCCTAAAAGGGAAACCCTAAATGAAACCCTAGTGTGCACACTTAATAATAATTAATTATTAATGTGCCTAAGTTTAGCTTAAGTAATAAAGAGGAATAAGTGACTTAATTAATTAATCAATGTGATGTAATTAATTAAGCATAATAACTTATTACTCTAACACCCCCCCTTAAGATGAACTTAGGAAGAAGCTAAAACACTAGAATAAGATGCATGTAAACAAAGATGGGTCCCGACAACTAGGCCTGATCAGGTACCCATTTACAAATGCAATAAGGAGTAGAGAAGGAAAACCTGGGACAAAACCCCCCTACAATGAGATAACATGCTGCAAAGAAGCCTTTCGAAGAACTCTGTGAGTAACACTTGGAACTTGATATAGGCAAGCAAGGAAATATTCTTACGCATACTCATCGAAACCGGATGAGAGTCAGTTGCTCAAGGAATCATGATAAAGAAACAAAAACCGATGCCACGGAACCTCGAAAACTCAAGCGGGAACAACTCTGGAATCTATGAAGCAGAAGCAATTATTGAATGATGTAAGCGAAGTGCAAAGATGCAAGATGCACTCTCCCAAGCGCCAAAACATCCAAGTAATCGCCAAACAACCCATCGGACCAAATCGGACTAACGATAAACATGGCTCGATGCCATGTTAGAATCCAAGATCCCCTGCATGCAAGATGGATGACGTACATGCAAAGATATGAAGAACCAAAATATGTTCTCTCAGAACCTCTCAAAAAATGCATTAAGAGAATCAATTATTACAATGTGATCAATCCTTATGAAGGAGATCAAGAAACCCTAAAAGGGAAACCCTAAAATGAAATCCCTAGTGTGCACACTTAATAATTAATAATTAATTATTAATGTGCCTAAGTTTAGCTTAAGTAATAAAGAGGAATAAGTGACTTAATTAATTAATCAATGTGATGTAATTAATTAAGCATAATAACTTATTACTCTAACAGGAACAAGGAGAACTTCCCTGCTAGAAAAGTGAAAACAAGTTGTTGTCTACAATATTAAATACATTACCTATGAAGGCCACCAATCATGCCTTCATTCTGTGCATTTTAAGCTCCTGAACCATATGAGACATGGAAGAAGGATGAATGTGCCCAATGTGTTGTACAACCTTCTTGCAATCATGGCAGTTGAAACACAAAAAGGTAGGGACAATTCTGTCTCCCATCACTATTTGATAAAATTGTTAGTAGAAAAATCTTTACAAGAAGTGTTTGGTATGTCATGGGAGGAATTTTTAAGCATTGACTAGTTCAGATTAGAAAATGTGGGGTAACCCCAAGCTCGTAGGGTTAGTATGGGTGAGAGGGTTATTAAAACCACTCTTGGAGCTTCAAATTATGACAAAAACCCTAGAACAAACCCTCATGGAGTCGAATCAGCAGTAGAGATTAGCTCCTTTGAATCAGAGTATTCGAATAAATAAAGTTCATCCTCAAACCATAATGTCAATGTTCTCCATAAAACTCAAATTCATACTAGGGCTGCCATTAGAAAAGAGGAAGCAAAAATGAGAGAGACAAAAATTAGAAAAGAGAAGGCCAAGAAGAAAACATCAGAAAAAGTAACACCAAGCCCTAGGAAACATAAAGCTGATGAAACTGGTCATGTTGCAGCCACTGAGAAACATAAAAGCCCTCAAAATAAATAAAAAACAACTGATCCAACTACTGATATGCCTCCAAAAAGAAGCCCTAGACTCAGAAGAACACCTAGGAAGGAGACAAAATCTCCTAAGGGGCAGGTAAATGTTGAGGTGAAAGAAATTTTTGAGGAACAAGCAAACATAGGATTAGTAGAGCTTGCTACTATTGTAGAGTAGGTTGAAAATCATGAACCACTGCAACTGGAGCAAGATAAACAACAAGAACCACTGGAACCAAAGCAATTTGAGCAGTATGAGCCGGTGTGAGGAAAGATATTGGTAGGGAAAAATAAACCTCCAAATTTTTCATGGAATCGCGTAGCCTTGAACTTATGGAATGAAATGCAAAAGAGAGAGGAGTGGAAAAAGGAAAGACTCAAGCTATAGGAAGAAATCAAAAAGAAAAATGTAGAAATTGAGGGAAATAATGTAGAGATTTTTGCATTGAAGGGTAAGGTAGATAATGTGGTGGAATTGGTACCACAAATAATGGCATGCAGAACTCCTCCAAGAGTATATGCACTAAATTTGAAGGAGCGTCATCTTTCTTTCAAACTGTTAAGGGTTATTTCTAGTTTAAACCCTTCTATTGAAACCCCACATGAATTCTTCCAAGCCTACCAATCCTCTCCTCTTGAAGTTAAAAATATGTTGTGAATTGTACTTACATAATTATGTTATTTCTAATGTGTTGGAAAGAGACATTGCACAAGTCATCTGGTGTTGTCATTGATGGAAACCCTAGTCAGTGATTCAATCCACACGTCAACATTTGATCAGACCGGAAGTTAGAATGAAGTTTTGTGATTAACTGTCAAACTAGAACATAACATCCGACAAAATTGTGTTTATCGATTCATATGCAATTTTTTGTTATCATTTTGAGTTGTTGATCTCAGGGAAGGTTTTTTGATGTGTGATCTATGTTATCCTTGAATCTTAGAGCCTCGTATCAATTTATGTGCAATTTAGAAGATACAGTTGATTGATTTTCTGCTTAATAGTGCAAAAAGGCTGACTTGATGAATGTAGCATATTGCGGATATTCGAGGAGTAATTGTTTAATTTTTTTTTGTGTTCGAGCATGTTAATTTGGGTCCTCACTATGTTGTGGCCAACTTTGGTTGGTGCGCATTGAAAATTATTCATGATTTGAGCTGACAGTTTGTAAATATTTTATATTTTGTTGAAGCTGACATGTGGTTGATTAAATCTTTAGTTGCAGATATATATAAGTGATCATTTATATCATTTTGATGTATGTACAAAGTGTGTTAATGTGTGTTGTGAAAGTTAGAAGGATTGTAGAGGGATTGTGCATAGTTTCACTTGTGCAGAAAAGGATTTGTGATTCGAATTAAAGTAGACAAAGCAGAAGAAAAAAATCAGACAAAAGGTCAAAAAAGCAATTGATGTGCCTTAACTGGAACTGTAATCAGGCATTAGCAGATGCTATTTTCTTAGTTTAAAATATTTTGGATGTAATCCAAATATTTTGTAAGAAAGCGAGTCTTGCTTTTGTATTTGAGTAGTGAGCTCTAGGCAGTGTGCTTGAATGCATGTGCATTCCTTTTGTAAACACTTTTATTTGAGTCAACTCATATTGTGGATTGACCTCCACTGTGGTTTTTCCATGTAAAAAATCCTTGTGTTAAGGTGTTGTGGTTGATTGCTTTGTGTTCTTGCATCTTACTTTTGGTTCAATGCTATAAGTGGCTTAAAGATCAGGTTAATAAAGTTAAATTTTGTAGAACACTGATTCACCCCCCCTCTCAGTGTTCCTTGATTCCAACAATTGGTATCAAAGCCTAGTTCCTCAGAAGAAGTTTAAAATCTTGGGGAAGATTTGGGAAAGTAATTCAATGGAGTTAAGTAGTCTTCAACAACAACTTTTGGTGGTGCTAGATGATCTTGATCAGTCCAAATCTGAAGTCCGAGAATTGCAAGCAAGCCTCATGAATGCTGAGAAATTCATTCAATCATTGAAACATAAAATCAATAAGTCCAAGGAGAAGAGAAGGGAACTCTATGATCAGATCAAGCAGAAAGAGAGTAAAATCATTGAAGATGAACAACTGAGTCAAGCCCTGAAGGAAAAGACAGAAGAATGTGAAAAGTTTACCAGAGATAATGCTGTCCTAAAGCATGAGATGGAATCTATTGTGATGAGGATGAACAAGGAGATTGACGACTGAAAGAAGAATGAAGAGAATATTGCTCAGTCCTTGAAAGAAAAAATTGAAGAATGTAGCGGAATTATTGATGGATTCAATTAGTTGGAGCTTGAATTGGAACAATCTAGAAATAATGAAGAAGAGCTTGAAAAGCAGATTGTTATTCTCAGAGATGAACTTGCTACTGCAAATGAATTCAAGGAGAAGTTCAAGATTAGCTCAACCAAGTTTGATGAACTGATTAAAATTCTGAGGACTGGAAGTGACAAGCGAGGTCTTCGATATTAGTAAGGAGAAAGCTCTGGATCTGGACAAAGGATATTTAGGCAAGGAAATCAGATGAACAAAGCTGGAAGGTATCCAATAAGACAACCTAATGCTCAAAGGTTCAATGGTTACTATTTTGTTTGCAATAAATTTGGTCATATGGCTGCCCAATGTAGAAGTAGAATGAATTCAAGTGGTTCATCATTCTCAGGTCAATGTTTCAATTGCAATAAGTATGGTCATAAGTCAGTTGAATGCAAAAATATGTCAAACAAAATTTTCAATAGAGATGTCAAATGTTATACGTGCAATAGATTTGGCCATATTGCTAACTAGTGCAGATCAAGAGAAAATCAATGGAACAACTGGTCTGGACAAAGAAATGTGGTGTGCTATAATTGCAACAAATCCGGTCACATTGCAAGATTTTGTAGAAGCAGAAAGGGTCTAGTAAATCAAAGGAAAAACATGTAGAAGGATGAAAAGGGAAAAGGAAAAACTACTACATATGAGATCAGGAAAAAAATGAAGAAGACATGGGTGAAGAAGAGTCCCTTTGATGCAAGAAATAGTTTAGCACCAGAATTTGGTTATGGTAATTCCTCCCGGAATTAGTTTAAGGCCTTTGGCCTAGGGGGAGTTCTCAAGAAAATATTTTAACCCCCTTGTCGGTAGTTGGAACCGAAATGTGGTAGACTACAATTAGTGATGTGTAGATATTTTGGGATCTCTTGTAAGGGAAATTTATGCAAAATTGAAGGTCCGTAGAAGAATTTTCTTTCACAGTCTGTGAGAACAAGGTATCAGGAAGACCTAGGGTAAAAGCATTTATTGCGATTAAAAATTTAGGTGTGTGAATGATAAAAAGTCATTTCTATCTGTCATTTGTCACATTGCATTTCAAGGAGAAGAAGTTTGAAGAGCTCTGAAGTGAACTTTGGAAAAGTTTGGCGAAGATTCAAGTTTGAAGGTGGTTTAGCAATGAAACCCTAATCCAATGAAAGGTATTTATCTGCAAACTCATGAATTTGAAAATTTTGGAAATGGCTGCTCCCTTGGTTGTTGATATTAAGGATAGACCTCATCTAAAATTCAAATGGAACCCATTCAAATCCATTGAAACAAAACCTTTAGGTGCATTTTCCTCCATCTCGTATGGTGTTTTGCTTATCGAAGATATTAGGGCATACTTTCATTCAAATGTTGAAGAATTAGGAAGCTCCCAGTTGTTGAATTTGTACACCAATCACATTGTGGGAGAAGATCTCCATGTAAAACCTGAATTCAAATATTTGGAGGAGAAGAAATTCACCGAAATTGTGAAGTTTCCTGTATTTGAAGAAAATGAATGGGTTCGGTATATATTGAGTTGAGTGCATGCCAAGTTTATGTGGTTAAGTCAGCCTTTTAAGATCACAAAGGAAGCTATAAGGATTGTTACTGATTTGAATTCATCCGGTGGGTTGCCGACATTGAAAGCTATGAAGAATCAAACAGTCACAGATGCAATTGGTTTAGTGTTCGATAAGAGACCTATGACAATTGATGATATTATTGAAGTGGATGTGAGATTTGCTTCTATGGTCATTGGGTACAAGATTTATCACTCCAGCCGAGATAATTCAGTATCTGGTACAACAATCTATGCACATATTAGATGGTTAAAGAAAATGCAGATTATGACCTGTGTGAGTTACTCCAGAGCCAGTTAATTGAAAATATTGGCAAAATTAAGAAGGATAAGAAAAAATATTTCAAGTATGGTAATCTGTTGCTATGTTTATTCTTTTATTTCATGAATGAAGTTCCAGGAGTTGGAAAATTTCAATGGCAAGGTGATAAATCGATAGCTATTCAAATTAGAGATATCTTGTATGGAATTGGTGACAACAAAACTAGAAAAACTACTATCTAGGGTTATTTGAAAAAAATTCAGAATGAGATGCAAGCCAGGGAAAGGATTACCACATCTAAATTGTGGAAAATTATAAGGATACAATTTGCTTCATGGTTGATATTGATCAATTTTTGATGGAAGCTGTTGATCCTAGAATAGTGTGGATAATGCCTATGGGTTATGAGGTTGAAGAACACATTTTGGAGTTATATGCTCAACACTTGCTAAGTAAACCTCGGGATCCAACAGAAGAAAGGTTTGGTACCTTTGAGGAAAAGAATATGGAAGTTCATGCACAATTGAAGAAGCCAATGATAATCGGGAAGGTGAAAAAAGAAGTGGAAGCTTTTGCAGAAAGCATGGGGATATCAATTGAAGCTGTAAGGGAAGCTAGGAGGAAAAGAGAACAAGATGAAGTAGGAGAGCTAGATAGAACCGAGTCTACTAGTTTGGCAGCATCCTCTGCTAGATCTAGATCTACAAGGAGCTCTACTCTCTCATCTGGTCCTACAAAGAAGTCGTCCTGTGAGAGCTCAAGCCAAGACATCCGAGAGAGAAGGAAGGAGGAAGAAGGACAAGAGCACAAGAGTATATGTTGTTGTTTCAGAAGATTAAGAGGTAAGAGAAATCAAGCATAAAGGCTCTAAATAATCTAAATTCTCTAAGGACAAGCCCTTCGATGAAGAGAAAGCAAAGAAAAAGGTGAAAACTGACAAATCAAGTATGTCTATAGAAGAAGTGGAAAAATCCTTGATTAAGGATGGTAATATTAGGCCACTCTGTGAATGGTATGACACCTATGATAGTGCTAGTCAAAGAATTCTTGAGGAATCCACAATAAATTATTTGAATAATTTCAATATGACTCTCATTGAAATAATGTCTGAGTTACCTAAGGCTCTATATGGAGTTTTAGAAATGAGAAGAGTGATTGCAAGGACTGAAGAGCAAATGAGAGAATGAATACTTGATGATATGTGTTCGGCGATGTCTATAGAAGAGATGAAGAATATTCTCAATGAAGCAAAAAAGGATTTTAAGAGCAAGACAAGGGTGAATAAGTTGATGATTGGGTAAACTGAAGAGGTGGAAAAAGACACTGAGAAAATCCTTAAGGCAATTCTGTTAAAGAATAGATACAATGTTGTTTATGAAGAAGCTCATGTTGAAGATATTCCATTTGGTCTGGGAATTGAAGAGGACACATTTGAGGATAGTTTGAATCCTCTAGATATACATGATGCTGAAATTCCTATGGAGAATGAAGCTCCTTAAGTTGTGTCAGTTGATGAAATTGAGATTCCTGAAGCTAAGGAAGAATCAGTGATTGGAGAAAAGAAGGATGAGGCGAAGGAGATTCCTGTGGAAGCAAGAGACACTGCTAAGGCAGTAAAGGAGTTTTTGGAAGAACAACAGGAGGAATTTGATCTTGAACTAGTTAAAGGACCTATCAACTTGGCTACTTTATCTACCATTGATAAGCTAAAAGTTTCATCATTTGCTCAAGCCAAGGCAAGGGAGGAGATTCTGAAATCTCATATTGAAGACAGTGAGCTATTAAATCTTTCATATGGTATTTTGGAGATCATGCCTTCATATGTCAAGGATTCATCTGATTCTCCATCCATTTAGCTAAAGAAACTTGTTAATTATGTCAGTACTCACTTTGAGTCATTTGAGAAGTCAGCTATGGATAAGGTTCAGAAGGAATTTGATGCTAAAAGGTTCAGTAGGTTGAAGGGAATGATTGATAATGATAAATCTTTGTTAGATACCTATGTAAAGAATATGCAAGGTGATTTGTTTGAAGGTGGAACATTTATAAGTCATGCTTATCATTGTATAAATTCACTGAGGACATTGAAAAGAAAATGAAAGAATATGAGAAACAGTTAGCAGATATCTCTCAAGCATTTGATCCTCTAACCATTTCTGTTGGAAAGCAATAAGGTCAAGTAATATCCCTGCTTGACAAGATTAAAATTCTGAAGCATGAAGAAGGAAAAATTGTTGAAATAGTATGTGAGCTAAGAGGACTAATTGGTCCTGAGATGGAGACAATGCTTAGTGCATTGAAGGAAGCACAAGATACTATGGCCGCCAGTGATCTGACAAACCTTGAGTCTACAAAAAGGAAATTTTACTTATTCTGTGGTCACATAACTATTTTGGAGAGTCTCAAAAAGAGTTGGGACACTAGTTTGAGCTTGTTGAAGAGTAATTTTGTAGATATACTCAAGTTTATGTAAGTTGTAGAAGCATGTTTGTACATATGCAGTTTTTTCATAGCAATTTTGTTTGATCTTTGGTATGCAGATTCCTGCCTTTTCCATTGATGTCAAAGGGGGAGAGTGGGACAGTGAAAAATGCCTTAATCATCTCAGGGGGAGTTGTGTTTTTGAAGTTTTGAGGTTGGCAATGTAATTTATGTTGTATTGATCCGACACTTAGTCATTTTTCACTAAGTGTTGCCATCAATGCTAAAGGGGGAGATTGTTGGCAAGAGACACTGCACAAGTCATTTGGTTTTGTCATTGATGGCAACCCTAGTTAGTGATTTGATCTGCATGCCAACATTTGATCATACCAGAAGTGAGAATGAATTTTTGTGATTAACTGTCAAACTAGAATAGAGCATCCGACAAAATTGTGTTCAACGATTCATATGCAATTTTCTATTATCATTTTGAGTTGTGGATCTCAGGGAAGGTTTTTTGATGTATGATCTATGTTATCCTTGAATCTTAGAGCCTCGTATCAATTCATGTGCAAGTTAGAAGATCCGATTGATTGATTTTTTGATTAATAGTGCAAAAAGGTCGACTTGATGAATGTAGTGTATTGCGGATATTCGAGGAGTAATTTTTTAAGTGTTTTTGTGTTCGAGCATGTTAATTTGGGTTCTCACTATGTTGTGGCCGACTTTGGTTGGTGTGCATTGAAAATTATTCATGATTTGAGCTGACACTTTGTAAAGATTTTATATTTTGTTGAAGCCGACATGTGGATGATTAAATCTTTAGTTGCATATATATATATAAGCGATCATTTATATCATTTTGATGTATGTACAAAGTGTGTTAATGTGTGTTGTGAAATTAAAAAGGATTGTAGAGCAATTTGCATAGTTTCACTTGTGCAAAAAAGGATTTGTGATTCAAATTAAAGTAGACAGAGTAGAAGAGCAGAATCAGGCAGAAGGTCAAGAAAGTGATTGATGTGCCTTAACTGGAACTGTAATCAGGCATTAGCAGATGCTATTTTCTTAGTTCAAAATATTTTGGATGTAATCCAAATGTTTTTTAAGATAGCGAGTCTTCCTTTTGTATTTGAGTAGTGAGCTCTAGGCAGTGTGCCTGAATGCATGTGCATTCCTTTTGTAAACACTTTTATTTGAGTTGACTCATATTGTGGATTGAGTTCCACCATGGTTTTCCCCTTAACAGGGTTTCCACATAAAAAATCCTTGTGTTATGGTGTTGTGGTTGATTGCTTTGTGTTCTTGCATCTTACTTTTGGTTCAATGCTATAAGTGGCTTAAAGATCAGGTTAATAAAGTTAAATTTTGTAGAACACTGATTCACCCCCCTCTCAGTGTTCCTTGATTCCAACATAATGATCATGACTGGAACCCATTTCTATACATTGGAGATATATCCATTTGAGGGAATTCATGTCGTGGATCCAAAATGAAGTCAGCTAGGGGCAACAGTTTAAAATATATATAGAGAGAAATCCATACCCCTTGCCTCTCAGAGCTGAATCCAGTAACCCTTTAGACATTTACTACACATGGCACATAGTTCTCTATAATTCGGACTACAAAAATAGGATTATGTCTGCTAGGGATGAAGCATACCAGGAATATGAGCAGGTAGATGCTACTATAGGGAAAACAGTATTGGGGTACCTATCACAAAGATGGAATAGTTTGCTAGATTAGTTAAAACAGGCTGAACCCCATTCCTTGCAAAATTATTTTGCAGCATGTAAATGAAGCACTAGGTACATATAGCTTGGAAGGATGAAGCAAAACTATTGGCTTCCATTGACATTCCAACCACCTACTCTATTGTGGCCAGTACTAGATTACAGGTACTATTAGTATGACATAGATACAAAAAAGCCAAGGTGGGGCAGATTGGAAAACAAACATGGGTTCTACTGGGATCCAAATTTAGATACTGCAGATACTGATAAGGGACATATAGCAATTTGTGACTTCAGAGCTTTGACAAGGAGAAAGAATAGAGCTCCCTCTGCTAGAGGACCAATAGATCATTAGGTTGGGGAGAGGTGACGAGTCCAAATAATGACTCAATTTTAATAGGGTTTATCATATATTTGTTGTTGTTACTATAGACTTTAACACCTGATTATTGACACTCTCCATGTTATTTCCCTAAATTTATGAATCTTGGGCATGAAATTATCCTTGTGACTTTTGATAATATTAACCTATTATGTGAATTATCTATGTTAATTTTACATGTGGTTGAATGGATGTTACTTAAGGTAATTATGGATATGCAATTATTTTGTGCGTGCTAATGTCATTATGCAGGTTCACATTAAGTTTTAGGTATAAATGAAGCTTGCAATGTGGAAGAAGTTCATGCCAATTGGTTGGTTGCTAAGAAAGTAAAAAAGATGGTCATTAAAGAAGTCAATGGAGGGAACTTCCAATGGAGGGGAATTCCTAGCTCGTGTGAAAGTTGTAACTACCTTTTAAATGATTATGTTTGTTAGTTGAGAAAATCTAGGAAGTGTTGTTGTGTTGGATCCTTGTTGAGGCAAGTTTGCTTTGACTAAATCTGGTGCATGCATAACTTCCTCCCTCTCTTTTCTATGCTTTCAATAAATGGCGTCCTCCTATTTTGTTGGAGTCGACTGCCTAGTTAGTTAGGGTTAATTAGAAACTTTTCCCTCTATAAATAATGGTCGGATGCCCCTTTTTCATAAGGTTGGATGTTCTGAGATTGTACTTGCATTTTCAAGTTTTAAGTAATATAGTCATATTGTTGATATGATGTAATCATGTTTTCAATGAATAAAATGAAATTCTTATTTGTTACATATGAGTTAGCTTAAGGAAAACTCACTCAAGGGGTCCCACTTGGTGAGAATTCCATCCATTTAGTTTAATATTTATTTTTCTATTCAGTAACTAGTTTCAGCCTTAGTAGTTGTCTGTTCCTACAGCCATTGGAACTTTGTTCTATGACTATTCCTGTAGCCAAGGCAGACAGAGTAACTTCCTGTCTGTTTGCTAAGATTTCTATTTCTATAATCCATTCCAATTCAGTTGTTAATGCTCAATGTAGTTGTTGATTCATGCTCAGTGGTTATGTTAATTTCTTTCCAGCATTTTATTTTTAGTACTGTTTCTTTTCTAGTTTAAGGATGACTACAGTTGAGTCCTAGTGCACAAACAATGCTGACCCATTTCAAGTTCACGTCCCTCAGTTGACAATGAAATGAACCTTCATGATGAGCAAGATAACTACTTAGTGAAGGTGTCTAATCTCTAAGTTACAACTTTAAGGGATTAGTTATTGAACCATTAGAGGATGTCAACAACATGTGATTTTGTCATGTTTTCATCAGGTATGTTCTGTGTTGTCTTGCTACATTACATACATGTGTGTTCCTTTGTGCTTATATTGGTTTACCATCGGATCTTGAATCCCAAGAGCTTGTGCACTCCCCTTAGATTCATTAATCTTATATCTTCAATATTGGGACAATTGGACCCCTCTTGATGTACTTTCTACTTTAGTGTGAGTGTTAGTGTAAGTTCATACTCTCACTAAAGTGGGGGCTAAATATAGCATCATAAATTGTCACCCATGATAGTTTCATATTATGTTTTGCTCCTGCTAAGTGCATGGACCTAATTGTACACCTAATTTTCTAAATTATGCATTATATAAGCCCATTTGAACAATTATCAATAAAATCCATGTAAAAATCCAATGCATACATTTAATACTTTGCCACCAATACCTTAGGTCCCAAAAATAGGTCCATGACTTAGTCACCCTAGGCGACTTGGTCCCCCTATTTCGCCTCCAAATTTAAATATATCGGAGTCGACATTTTATTATTTGAATTTCAAATGTCAAATGTCAACTATCGAGATTTAATTTTTGAGAAATTAGAATAATTGTGTATAAATACACATTCATGTTATCATTTGAAAATATCTAACATTAACAAGGATAATTGAGGAAGAATTATTGTCAAGAGAATTATCAAGCAAGTTAAGAGTAATCAAGAACATGTTTATTGCAGAAATTCAATACCAAAGTATGATGTCAAAAATTATTTGAGTTTTTTCATGTTTATGATATCATATTTTTTATGAGATCTAACCCTTGTAGGTCTTCAAGCTAATCATGCCAACAATAATCAATCCTTGACGAGATTTTATATGACTTAATTACTTCAAGGAAGCCATTTTTAGGTTGTGAGTTGGAGTCTATGGTTGATTCATCATTCATTTATCATTTAGCCTCTCTCCCTTAAAAGGATAACCTCTCTTTCATCATAATTGTCATTGTGGAGGTGGAAACACCAACACAATTTTTGACTAAGGCAAGCCCCTATATGGAACAAACCTTCCTCTCTCTTTGAATGTGTAGGTTTTAGATATGAAGAAGATTGGGAGAAGCTTGAAGGTCAATTATTTATTATTGCATTCAAATACTAGGTAAGTGCACAAAGTTGAGTCCACAAAACATGGAAGTTTTTTCCTTAGCCAAAAAATTGAAATCAACTTTGATAAAACGGGATCCCAATTTTTAAAAATCGGGATCCCGTTTAGCTTCGGGATCCTGAGCCTGAACACGAAACAAGATCCTGCTTTTTAAAAATCGGGATCCCATTTCCCATAGGATCCCAAGCCAATGGAAAAGGAACGAGATCCTGATTACTACGAAACAAGATCTCGATTTGTAGAAATCAGGATCCCGTTTTATATTGCTATTTATTTTTTTAAAAACAAACAGAGTTCATTACATAGCGGACGGGACCTCGAGTACTGGTGACAAGGACCCCCAAAAACAGCTACAGGTACCCTCCCACGCCCCCTTTTTTTGCATTTTTCTATTTTTAATTGAAATTGTGAAGAAAATAAGTGAATTTAGCATGTTATTTTTAAATTTATTTCATGTTTTGAGCATTTTTTTAACTGTTATAGTAGAAATGAATAATTGTAAAAATAGACGAAAAAATGCAATGAAACCTGAAGGTTTTTTAATAAAAATGAAAAAATGAACCTTGAATTGTGTTTTACAAACAAAATTTAACTTTTGAAACCTAAATTGTTCGATTAAACAAAAAAAATTTGAAAACCCTAATTGAAACAAAACAAAAAAATTGCATTTCAAAACCCTAGAAATGTCAATGAAATAAAAAAATTGCATTTAGAAACCCTAATCAAGCTTTTTGAAACCCTAATTCAAATCAAACAAAAAAATTGAATTTGAACCCTAGTTTGAATTGAAACGAAAAAATTGCATTAAAAACCCTAATTGCTTAGAAATTGAAACCCTAAATTGAATTGGAACAATTTTTTTGTTAAAACCCTAAATTGAAATCGAACAAATCATTTTGATTTTGAAAACTAGGTAATTTCGAGCTCAAAAAAATTCATTTGCATTGCTTAAATGTTTTAAATTTTATTTGCATTGTATGGAAAAAATGATATGTTAAAATTTAGTTTCAATGTTAAATTATAATTAGATTAGAAAACAATATGTTAAAGAATAGTTAAAATTCATAAAGTTTATCTTGATGTTTGTTTGCAAATTTAGTTAGCAAATTCGTAAATCTAAGCACGTACAATTGATTCCAATTGGCACTAACTTGCAAGTCTAAATTATGCCAAGGGCTACCCAAACTTCACCCTAAGTTTGCTAAACCCTAGACCCTGAACTGTAAAATATAAACCCTCAACACTAAAGCATTTGAATTTTGTCCTAGGACCTTAAAATGAAATTTGGTTGCCTTAAAAAACCCTTTGTTGTCACCATTTAGTAGAGCTTTTTGTAATGTTTTCACTTATTTGAACACATAATATAAAACCTTTTGGTTTCTACAAGTTTATGAAGAGTGGATGATCACTCTCTATGACACTTAGACATGATCATTAGGGATCTAAATCATTGGAAGAAAACTTTATTCTATTATATCCACAAGATAGGAGAGCGCGAGTGAGAGTGCTATGGGTAAAGTTTCTTTCATTGGACACGTACCTAAAATTATGTAGGTTCAAGGTCAAGAATGGGTCTATTTGGTAGATTTATGAAAACTATTATGAATATCTAGAATACCATAAAAGTATAATTATAGCAATTCCAATTGGAAACACTTGGGTATATATATCATATGAAATTTAAGTCTAGTAAGGTGTCTATTATATAGGAGAGTTGATAATACATGGAAAGAGGTTTGTATGGGAATATATGTATTAAGAAACACATACCATGACCTCTATAGGATTTTTAAGATGTGATCCTAGATAATAATCCACCCATCCTCAATCATAATGGATTATTTAGCAATTAATAGAGATTCAATAACCGTAAAATTACCTATATTTTGATACTATATAGATTTATGTGGAAGGATAGAAATGCATCAATAAGGAGACCAAGATGGAACCATTTAACACCTAGAAGGTACACCTATTACATGGGAAGGGGAGGAGGATTCATATAAAAGAAATACAATTAAATATTTATATTATTTAATATATTATATTTAATAAATATTAATATAATAAAATATATTAAATAATATAAATATTTAATATCATAAAATATAATATAAGATTACAATTAAGGATAGGTAATGTTACAATTTACTTGGGGTTTTAATGAGGATCAAGCTTAAGATTCAATTAGGTTTGTAGTTTAGTAACTAGGTTACAATTATGAATATATAATAAATATTAATATAATTATAATACAAGTATAAATTAATTTAAATATAATATTGATATAATATAAAATATAATATAGGAATACATTTAAGATTAGGTAAAGGTTATAATTTAATTAAGTTTCAATTAGGTTTACAATTCAATTAGGATATGGTTAGGGGTGGGGATCATTTAGCATTCTATTATGGTTAGAGTATGGGTTACATTTAAGATTATTGTTATTTTTGTGATATGTATAGATTGATTCATTTTTAACATGATACTTTTTTTTATTAGAGGGGTAAACACTTTTGACCCTGAGCTAGATGGAACCAATGAGGTCACAGTATGACTAAATTTGGACCTCACTAAACATCTAGATCCCCTTAAGCCATTATCAGTAAATCAATTTCTTAAGGGTCCCAATATGAAAAATTTCTTAAGGGGATCAAAGAAGTTCTTAAAATTTGGTGAAGTTGCCCAAGGCAACCAAATTTAACAATAATAAGATCGTGCAAGATTATAATATGAATGAGATTTCATGATCTAGGTTGGCTTGAAACAAGAGTAGATCTCAATCAACTATTCAACAAGAAAATGTTCCTCACTAACTTGCAAGTCCATTAAATATTCCAAGGGGAACCAAAACTTTACCCTATGTTTTGTAAACCCTAAACACTGAACTCTAAAATCTAAACCCTAAACACTAAACCATTCATTTTGTCCTACTCAACACCATAAAGTGAAATTTGATTGTCTTAGGAAAATCTACCATATTTCATTCCCTTATGCCATGTAATTTTGTCCTAGGATCTTACTACATGTACATCCCCTTAAGTTATCCTATTACCCTAAACCCTGAACTCTAAAGTCTAAACCCTAAACCCTAAAGCCATCATTTTTTCTTTAAAGGCTCTTAATGAAATTTGGTTTCCTTGGGAAACTTCACCAAATTTTATGCACTTGAGCCATGTCATTTTCTCCTAGGACCTCACTAGACGTAAACTCTTAATCCATCCTATCACCCTAAGTTGTAATTTGACTTCCTTTAATGGATCATAGAAGTTCTTAAAATTTTGATGATCAAAGTTTCATCATGATCCTGGTTGGTCACTGGAAAGAAGAGTAGATCTTAATCAACTATTCCACAAGAAAATGTTCTTCAAGTTAACTTGCAAGTTCATTAAATATTCCAAATTCTAAACCCTAACTTGAACTCTAAATTCTAAACCCTAAACACTAAACCATTCATTTTGTCCTACCCAGATCTTAAAGTGAAATTTGCTTTCCTTAGGAAAACACACCAAATTTCATTCCCTTATGCCATGTAATTTTGTCCCAGGATCTTACTACACATATCCCCTTAAGTTATCCTATTACCCTAAACCCTAAACTCTAAAGTCTAAACCCTAAACCCTAAAGCCATCATTTTTTCTTAGGCTCTTAATGAAATTTGGTTGCCTTAGGCAACTCCACCAAATTTCATTCCTTTATGCCATGTAATTTTTTCCTAGGATCTTACTACATATATCCCCTTAAGTTACCCTATTACCCTAAACCCTAAACTCTAAAGTCTAAACCGTAAACCCTAAAGCCATCATTTTTTCTTAGGCTCTTAATGAAATTTGGTTGCCTTAGGCAACTCCACCAAATTTCATTCCCTTATACCATGTAATTTTTTCCTAGGATCTTACTACATGTAGATCCCCTTAAGCTATCCTATTACCCTAAACCCTAAACTCTAAAGTCTAAACCCTAAACCCTAAAGCCATAATTTTTTCTTTAAAGGCTCTTAATGAAATTTGTTGCCTTTGGGAAACTTCACCAAATTTTAATTCACTTGAGCCATGTCATTTTCTCCTAGGACCTCACTAGACGATCCTTAAGCCATCCTGTTACCCTAAATCATAATTTGATTTCTTAAGGGGTTCCAATATGACATTTCTTAAGGGGATCAAAGAAGTTCTTAAAATTTGGTGATCAAAGTTTCCCAAGGCCCAACCAAATTTAACAATAATAAGATCCTACAAGATTATACAATATCAATAGTTAATTGTATTTTCATTCAAGTAACATGTGCCTTAGACATATAAATGAGGCTTACATATAATTTTATCATTTTTATTCAATTATTTAAGGCCATTTATATTGAATGGTTTAAACGTATTTCCTAAACATGTATCTTACATCTTGCAATTACAAATCTAATCTAGGTTCAATCATATCTTAAAGATCACATGGATCCATTCAATAATATTTGCAATCCACCTCCACACCATCCATTTCCAACACCTTCACCTCCACCTCCACCCACTCCACCTCATAACCCCCCACCTCCACCACCTGAAATCAATGAACATGCTCATTTGCAAGCACAAATCAATGCTTCTGCTAGAACCATCCAAGATCAAATCAGCATTATTCAAAATGAAGAATGTGCCCCACCTCTTGTGAGGATGTTTGCATCTAGGATACAAACCCTTGTTGATGTTGCCAGGGCTATGGATGGGATCGTAGATGAGCATCGACAATGGCTAGAGGAGAGGAGAACTCTCGATTTTGAAAAGGAAAACACAAAGAAATGAAGATCTATGTAGTAGAGAGCCATAATAGTTTATAAATTAAAATAATGATCTTAAATAGTGACATGGATTTATGAATTTGGTGGAATTTATGAACTTATAATGAATAGTATATAATAGTATATATTTTATGACTATCTACTAGATCATGATTTCTCCTACTGAAAAATTGTAATATATGTGTGTGTGTGTGTGTTAGACATAAAATGAGCTTTTCAATGTTTCAAGTTTATTTTTAGCATAATGATGTGCATGTATTAAAAATTTGTATATATAGTTCTTAAATTTTGAAATTTGTATGTATGTACATAGTTTAGTTTAATGATTTGTACACATGCAAATTATGCATCATATTTTTTATTTTAAATGTACATGTACATACATTTAATTTTGAATTTTGTATGGACATGGTCTTGAGTTGAAGAATC
This sequence comes from Sequoia sempervirens, assembly GCA_007258455.2. Lineage (NCBI taxonomy): Eukaryota > Viridiplantae > Streptophyta > Pinopsida > Cupressales > Cupressaceae > Sequoia > Sequoia sempervirens. The sequence goes on along the minus strand of VDFB02193867.1, from coordinate 75,784,477 downwards.
AATGTATATATATGTGCATTTCAATTAAATATATGATCTTAATACATATGTTGCTCATCCTATTTCAATTAAATATATGATCTTAATATATGTATGCACATGGACTATTTTGTATGATTTAATGCAAGTGCACATTTATATCGAGCATATCATGGATGAT
>VDFB02193867.1:75703813-75784217 GCA_007258455.2 Sequoia sempervirens | reverse complement strand
CTAGTTCTTCTATCAACTTCTCTCTTCATTCTACAATAGTAAAATGGATTAATCAAGATAATCACCCACAAAGAATATATGTAACAAAGAAAGAGCTTACTTAGATCAACAATATTAAAGTTTTACAGAGTATTAAGCCAAGAAAATACCTCATTTTCAACACATTTAACTATGTGTAATCAAATGAATAGTTGGAAGCATGAATAGGTTTTGGTATGTCTTTTATTAGATAAAATGAGAAACAAGGGTCCCAACTGTATTACAAAGAAAGTCTGCAAGCAAAGACCAAAGCAAATACAACAACCTCCCAAATGGGAGTAAGACACAACTACAACCAAGCTATCAAGCATAAACCAACACAACTACAACTAAAAAATATGGAACAAAAGAGTTCCTAGGGATCTAACCTAAATAATGCAAGATCCAACCCTACTCAATCTCACACCCTTCACTCTAGTATGAGATTGGGAGATGAATTTGAGAAAAAAATTCTTTCGCCTTTATACAATTATTTAGGAAATATTATCTTCCATGTCCTCAAATCTGGGAGAAGGAGAGGGATTCCTATCAAGAGGGCTCACCCATGGATGCAACATGAATAGAGGAATGTAAAGCTAGAGTAGCAAAAACCACCTCAATAACAAGCTAAAGTAGAGCCAAAGCCAATGTACTAGTAGACTAAGTGACCAAGGTAGAAAGTGGTTGGGACTCACTGATATTTTCTGGTATTTTACGTGAGGTGATTCTACAAAGAATACAAGAAAATTTCAAAGAATTTACAACCAAAAGAACCTTACACTAAGATCTAATTAAATCTTGGAAAATTTCACATTTCAATAAATCACTTGGCGATTCCATTTCAATCTTCTAGTTAAGTAGAATTGGTGGATTATGAGAAGGATATCAATGAAATATACCACGAAAAACAAAGAAAGTGAATGTACTATTAAATTCATATAAATATGCCTAGTAAGGACAAGACCAAGAGCAACTTCTAGAATTCTAGCACCTATAGCTCGTTCTTTACATCATGTAGGACACTTTTCTTTGTTATCTTTTGGGGTAGCCCTTCACTTCTTGAAATTTGATGATAACCCAAAGTTTTGTACCATTTTCTACTTGAGACTCAAGTAGTTTGGATTTATAATAGTGAATGATCTAACTATATCATCTTGTAAGGATCTACTATATTTTACGTAAGAAGGTTTTACTAGTACCATTGATCAGATACAAAATGTAGCTAATATATGTGCAATATATTAGATGAAAGCTTGTGATATTTCCTTAAGGTTATTTGTTCCTACACCCCTAATCCTATAGTGTGCATAGGGTTATGAGTAGTCAATTTGTGACTACATTAACTTTTAATCAAGTTATACAATAATTAACATGGCCTTTTATAGGTAGTTAAGGTAGTTTGAGTGTCATCCAAGACATAAGTATCATATATATATGACATAGAGGTTAGTTATTATCATCATATTGAGTATTGTGTTCTTATTAAATATTATTGGAGGTATCTCCTCAAAGTGGTTTAAAAGCTTTCCCCCTCAGAGTGGCATATTATTATCAGTATTTGTGGCATATTTCTTATTATATTCTTCTATTTTGTAAGTTGTTTCATTATATTTGTTGTATCATTCAAAGGAAAAGACATTATACTAGTTCAAAATTTCATCACCTACAATTTTTTCCCATATGGGATGAGCAAGGTTTTTTGCTTCATTATCATTTCAAAGAAACGAGAGATAACTTACCATTAGTAGAGCAACCAACTACAATCAAGGGAGCTCCCATGGAGTTTGTTCTAGACTTTAATATTAGGTTCAAAAGGACCAGGGAAAGGATACCAATAGAAGTATACCCCTCTTCTTAGTATGGATTTTCTATAATTTACTAGAGATATAAAGCTTCAATAAATAATAAAAATCTTATTCCAATCAATCAAAATTTATATATATTTACATTATGAAAATTACCCACTTTTCTCAATATAAAAATATTATGAAAATGATTGTTTAGTTCATCTTCTAGATGACTATTCAGCTTCTAGTGTAGCTATAAAATACAAAATTTTAAATATTATGCTACTCTTAGGATTATGTGCATTATTGTTACACCCCCCCATAATTTGTAGGGGTAGTGGTAAAAACATTGTTTGTGTTGTGCATTGGACAACTTGTTTATGGTGCTTCATTCACTTGATACAAAGCTCTAGTGTTCTACAAGAGGTTTTGTTTGAGTGATTCCCTTCTATAGTTTTCAAGAACCAAGATATGCACTTGGTATTTAGACTTGAGTTTGTTTTCTCAAGTTGAGTAAGATTTCCATTATGCTGAATCCCATTTTGAGAGAATGATAAACCTATTTGTTGTGGAATTTTTCACCACCATTTTTTTGAGTGATGAAATTTCTAGAAGAAAATTATTTAACTTCTATATTTATCAATTCTATGAGTGAATTTTGGATGATCTAGGATGATGGTGACCATGAGTAGTTTTAAAAACTGTACTAGCTAAAATATACGTGATAAGAATTGAATTTAACCTAGGTTGATTGCACATATGAACAAACCAAAAGAGTCTTAAAACATGCATTGAATGACTTGAATTTTTGTCAAGGTAAAAATATGAACTGCTTGTTATCCATAATATTGACATGAAAAATTGTACCTATGGTAGGAAAAAATATCCTAAAAATGAAGGTATATGATGATCTTGTTCAATGCATAGTCATCAAAAACTAAAATGAAGTTATTGATGGTGGTTTTAGCAAAACCAACTCTAAGTAGAACAATAGATCACTTTACTACTCTTGAAAAGAAGAGAATTCATATCTAAGGTTCTTTTCCAATCAATTCTTGACTATGTTGGATAGCTAAGTGGATTAAGTGATTTATCAATAAGGGGGAATTTGCTACTAAATCAAGTTTAAACATAGATAACCAATTAAACTACTTAGATCTATTCAAAAAATGAATAATTTAATGTTTTAGAATACAGATATGGAAATTTTTTATTTATTTTATCTAAATAACTAATATAGATCTAGAATATAATAAAATTTAACATAAATCCAAATTTACCCTAAACTAATCTACAAAAGAAAGATCAAAAAATAATCAAGGTTAAGAAGATAAAATTGAAACAAAATTTTGAACAACGATAAGTTTAACTCAATTTACCAAATCTGAATGGTTAGATGAGATCTCTAAACCAATATTATAATATTTAATTGTTGGAGTGCAGTTAACACTGAGAGGGGGGGGTGAATCAGTGTTAACAAACTAATCAATTCTTTTTAAATATTTTAGTAATACTTTGATCATGAAAGTACTTATGCTAAAATATAAATGAACATATAATGAAGCAAACACATTTAAAACATTGAAACATAATTTGTCTTGAGTGGAAACCCTCTTGGGGAATAAAAACACTCGAATTTGGCCTCACTGGCCTTATCTGAAAAATATTCTTTGTACAAAGCCTCACTGGCTGATTTGTCTCACTGATAATGGTGCTATCTCACTGATAGTCTTATAAAGCTATCTCACTAATAGTCTTATAAAGCTATCTCACTAATAGTCTTATAAATCTATCTCACTGATAGTCTTATAAAGCTATCTCACTGATAGTCTTATTGAAGAATATACAAATATGAAGCAATTTGAGTATAGAGTTGATCTCTGTTTCTATAATTACAAAATCTGTTCTGTCATGACCTCAAAATCAGAGTTCCAATGTGTCAATTTTCAAAACAATATATATACTATCCTTTCTGAATGATATATTATGTTATTTTCAAAAAATTCTCTCATCCAATCCATCGAATGAGCATTTCAAATCATATATATATGTTCTCTATTCTGGAATAAAAAATCTGTTTGAAAACTGTATAAGCAACTTCCACATGAAACTGAACTAGCAACTGCCTTTTCCAGTTACACACACATTTTTTATGAAAGTCTATAATCCATTGCAATAATCTTGTCAAGAGAGTATTGAGAATAATCAATAGATAATTGCCATAAAATCTGTAGGGCCGACAATAAACAAGAAATCCCCAAAAGATAAACACACCGCTAAACCCCCAAATATAATGACAAGGTTTTCTTAACAAATGAAATTTTATAAAGCAAAAACCCCAATATTCAATGACAGACCTAAAGTGGGTTTTTTTAACAAAAAGAAACATGTTTTCATTTACAAACAAAACCTTTACTCTCAACAATAGGCCCGCAAAAATATTTCTTTGTTTCACAACTTTTTAATAAACAAAAACTTGTATCTACAACTCTGTCAAAGAAAAAACGGTTTCTTTTTTCACTTCCTTAACAAAATGTGAAGAAACTTTTAAACATTAACAAGAAAAACCGTGAAGACTTGAAGGAGACAACATTATCAAAACAGACCCATTGTTAAGATGAGCATGAGTTAAAAAAACAAGCTTTCTTCTCTTAACAAGAAAAAAAAACACCAAACTCAATAAACACAAGAATCCCAACATAGCTAAACAATACTAAGAGCAAGATTGACTAGAACACGGGTTAATAAAGACATAAAAACAAAAGAAAGGAATACACCTGATGTCGGCACAACCAGAAGAACTCACTGTTGCTCTTTACTGGAGGTTCTTGATTCCTTGCAAACCATGCAATCGACTTTTGGAATAGGCTTTGCTTACAAACTGCCGCCATGATTAGGGTAGCAAACCCTACCATTCAAGAAATGAATTGATTAACTGTGCTCATCGAAGTCACAATTTTTTTTTTGCATTTTGACATAATGATTTTGAAGTCCGGGTATTATGATGGGAAATATTCCCATTCACAAAAAAAAACAAGAATCTCCACCCGACAAAGCAATAATCACTTTACATTTTGACCTTGTCTTTTGTTTTGTTTTCAACAAAAATCATTGCACCTTTGTGCGATGAATTATATCATTGTGAACATAAAATTTGTCACCATCAAATGATTTCATAATAATAATGTCCATATTACACTTGCACTCACCAAACCTTATTTGTAGATGCACTATAGCAAAGTGGTGCCTCATAAAAATACCATGTGTTTTGTTTTATTTATTTTTGTTTTGAAATTACTTTGGATAATCAACTTATTATAGCACCTGGACAACACTATCATGAAGTCTGAACATGTTAGAACACAAAACATGCAGATGAACATTATCACCTCAAACTGCACACAAAACATATATCATATGCAAGTAATGATGCCAAGAGAAATCAGCATAGAGATCATGCAAAGAGACTGAACTAAAAATCACCATGAATATAACCTGATACCTTAGCCTTGGTGTGATGAAATTAATGCCAAATAATACAGAGGGATAACATTAATATCTCATACAACCATTTATAACATTGATGCAAGTATCTAAGGAAGTCACTACATAAGATATTTCAAATTGTGTGCAATCAAACCACCATTATTTCATGTACATATTTGTGACACTTTTTACAAAAGAACAATTAAAACACATATATTACTAGGTTATTCACTTTTAAAGAAATAAAATATAACATATCATTACTATGATCAAACATTGATGAAAACATACTAGGCATGATCCTTTGATTAATTATCAAAATTTATAAAATTACAATATTCAATAGAAAATCCATGTTGTAATTGTATAAGTTCACTACAAAATCTAATGTCTAACCCCTAAAAAATGTCCACAGGTAGTAATAACTAACAACCTTGGTTTCACAAAATTTTAGGATCTGAAATAGTTCAACTAGAACCCTAATTTTGTTGACTAGATCTAAACTAAGTTAACTATTAGTTACAAGCTAAGTTGGCACTCTAACACCACTTTTACAAGTTATCAAACCTCTTAAGTTAATTTATTACATTTATTTGAAAAAAAAGAATAAAATAAATAAAAGAATACTTGATAGCTTAAGATATCACACTGATTTGGGAACTTCTCCAAGAAGGAAGTGATCACTTCAGTTAAATTATTTGCATTGGGTCCCTTGTGATACTTAAGCTTTATTCTCTAAGAAAAAGTAGACTTCTTGATGTTGTCTTACAATTCTCCAAACTCTTTTAAATCCTCCTAGAACATCCAAATGGAAACCTTAGCCTTTGTTATCCTATCCATAGATTCTTCAAAAATTTGTTGATGGAGAGAATATGTAAACTCTTTAATTATCCTAGCCATTGGTCGTACCAATGAAGGGTTTTCCCAAAAAGTGCAAGGAATATATTTGATGAACTTCTCTACTTTGGCCATTACCTTATCCATTGAGTCTATACTCTTATTTAATTTGGTTTTACATTCCTTAAGTTTCTTCACTTTGAGTTTACTAGCTTTCAACCATTCTTCCAGTAACTCTTGGTATTCTTTACAAAAAGTACCCAATCAAGCTAACTCAATGGAAGGAGTAGCCCTCATCCTTTGCAAAATTGGGATGTATTATACCCACAAAAAAAGATCCTAATCCATTTTATCTTCCATTTCCATCACCAAACTTGCCTCATAACTAATGTTGTAATAGGATCTCAATGCTTCTCTAATTACCCTACCCCCGAGAGCTTGCAATCCCTCTCTTTGTTTTGAAGTGGCATGGATATTTCCTTTTAGATTTGGATGTTGAGAATCCTTATTCAATGCTACTAATAATATGGGATCAGGTGCAATTGAGTCAATAGGAGCAACTGGGTAATTGATATATGAAGTTAATTTTCTCGCTTGAGCCTTGAGTTCTTCCTCAGTGTTCTCATCTTTCTTCATTCTCTCAAGTATTATGGTAAAAAATAGCTTCAAATATTGCTTCTCTTCCCTATTTATAGATCCTAAGCTAACATGTTATATGATATAATTCCTAAGTGTCATTTGGGATTTTGGTTGGTCTACCATGGGGGTGGCTATCTTAGCCACTCTATTTCCTTGTTCATCCACTGATATAGTGGAGAGTCTTCCAACCATTTTCTTGCTTGATTGGGCCTTAAGACTTCTACCAATGAAGATAATATCAACCTCTTCCTAAGCATATTCCATTGTCCTCTTTTGTACATTTTGGTTAATCCATACTAAAAGACTTGATGTTTTTATTTGTGGAGATTAAGGGGGAGAAGGAGGTGGTGTTGCAACAATAGTTCTAATATTACTTGGTGAGTGTTGAATATAGACCTTAGATTGAGGAGTCTCTTCCTATACTAGGGTATTAAGGTCCCCAATCCCTATTTCCTATAATAACTCATTCACTTGGTCACCTTGCCCTTTGGGTTGATTTCCTTGTTATAGGCGAGGAGGTGAAGGTACAATTGCATGTGGAGAAGAATAGGGAGGTGAAGGGACTAAAGTATAATGTGGAGGATTGGGAATTTGTGGTGGAGATGGAGGAGGTGTATAAATAGGATATTTTTGGGGAAAACTCCGAGTTGGAGGATATTGCCTAGGTAGAGACTGAGGTGGTGAATTGTGAGATGGAGAGTTGTGGGGTGGATATTGAATGGGGGACTCCTTTGCTAGAGATGACGATAGAGATGAAGAGAGTTAGTTGGGGACTTGTCCTTATCCTATTGAGTGGCACCTCATCTTCTTCATCCTCACTCTCACTTGATTTCATAACTACTGGTTTTTCCACCCTTTTCCTTTTGGTGGGAGCAACCCTCATTTCTCTTTTGTATTCTACCTCTCCTACTACTGCATTGGAAGATTCTCTAGTTTTTTTTCTATTTTCTTGTGCCTTGGGGTGTGGCTCTAGCATTGCGTATGGTTTTTTATAATTGCCATATTGTTCTAGATACTATATTTATAGCCCTATTATCAATTGAAGAATTTTTGGGACTAGCCAATCCTCCACATCTCTAGGTTGATCAAAGATTATTTTTATACTATATATAGGACGTAGCACTTTTCCATCATCCTTTAGGTCTTTGGTCAGTTTTACCAATTTATATGCCTTTATTATATCCAAAGGAAACTTGCAATAGTCCTTAATCCTTCATGGTCATCTAGGAAACTAGACCAATGGCCTTCTAGTTTAGGATTATGTTTAAAAAATGCCACTATTACTGGCCCAATCTTGCCTATAGGATCAAATTTTATCCTTATATATCCCAATAGATCCATGGTTAAATAAGCCATTTCAATTTTTACAGTCTTGGTTGTTTACATATTAGCATAAGAATATACTCCCACCTTAATGGGAAGGTATACCCAACCTTATGCTTGATGACCACCAACTTGTGGATCTTTGCAACATGTCTACAAAGCTCTAGTAGAATCAATTTATCACTAGGGTAACTAAGTATCTTGTAAGGTGCTTTATAAAATACTACAACCTTGATATATGTGAAATTCTTGAATTAGATAATCAATTCCCCCAGTTTTTTAGCTTAGAGGTTGCCTCTACTGACAATATTTTGGCAAATTCATTTTCCAACCCTCTTATCACTGCAAAAATAAAATCATCATTGATTATACAATAATTCTTTTGGAATTCCTTCAATTCCAACTAGGGATAATAATGGTATAACCTGTTTCTCCTAGTTAGAGAGAATCAACTCTTCTCAATCCAAGAAAACTAGCTTGGGAAGCCAATAACTATATCAAGTATGAATTCATACATAAACTTTGGTGTTTTCAAACACATCAATTAATTGATCATGTAAATTGTCACTAATGTTTATTCCCCAATCAATCTTCTTGTCATCTATCTTCACGATGCAATAAACATCCATGGGTGAAATTCCTTGGCATTGGGGTATCCATGATCTTTGTTGAGGAATGTGATGAGATCTTTTGTATCTTCTTTGGATTCATTTATGTGTTGCACCTTAGCCATCTTTTGTACAACTTTCCTGATAACTAGGAGAAGGTGGTCATTGACGAACCCTATGGCCTTCTTGTTTTGTTTTTATAAAAATTGAAGGATTTTTTCATGTCCACACATCATATTATGCATATTTGTGAAGGAAAAACACCCTTTCTACTATCTCTAGAATAATTTCCAACACAACTTCTCTTGATGGGCCAAAAATATTCTTATCTCTAGTTGTAATGTTGGGCACAAGTTAGTACCAACTCAAGAGACTATGTTGAAGCTAGAATGGTAGTTGCTTCAACCAATCATGAGGTTTCTAGGAATTGTGCTAAGTTGGTCCTAGATCTCCTTCCCTATGTACATCTTGGAAGGGGGATGATACCTATTGAATTCATACTTCATATTATTTCTCTCCTTGCATAACTTTACAAAAATCACACAAGAATCATAATTAGAGATCATTAGGGAGAACAAGAAAGTCAATATAAAACTTCTTTTAAGATTAATACTTAGCCAAAATTCTAATATACTTTCCTATCGAGCTTCAAAGGTCTCCCATATCCTATGCTAAACAAAAGGAAAAGGATTTGAATTATTACTTAGAATAAAAAAACATCATGTCAGGTTTTAGAGTTTGGTCATACCTCTTGACATGTACCTTGAAGGTAGACATATAATAAAATATTGAGGCCTCGATCTCATGTAAAGTGTAAAGTGTTTATCCTCAGAGATCAGGTGTTGGGCTTACCAAGTGGCTCATGGCATTTAAGAAAACAAAAAAAAAATCTCTGACAACCTGATATCACGTATGTAGTGTAATGTGGAATTCTAAGGATTGAATGCTAGAATTACCAAGTAATCCATACCAAAAGGAAAATGTTAGAGATGTTGAACAAGAAAACTAAGAGGGGGGTGAATCAGTTGTAGCAATCTTTAAAAACTTTTACTAGATGTTTGATCAATAACCATTCATAAATCCTTTACTCTGCTATTGTGATTAATGATTAAGTGCAAAAGTAGAAACTAAAAGATGTAAAACCATACACACAATAACACTATATTTATGTGGAAAAACCAATGAGGGAAAAACCATGGTGAGGATTAGCTCACAATATAAAGAATTCTAAAACTGAATACAAAGGGTCACTACTGAAAAGGATCACTGCCAAGACAAGACTTACTTGTTCAAGACTGCTACAAAAATAGGACTCACTGTCCAAAAAGGGTTTACCACCTAGAGTGCTCACTACCGCAAAATTATAAAGAAGATAGAAGAGATTTGTTACTAAGAGAAAACATTCTCAATGCAACAAATATTTCCACCACAGTTCGCTCACACACACTTGTAGACATGCTTGAATGATAGAGTACACCTTCAACTCATTGCCTCTGGAAACTTGCCACTTGAATTTCACACTGATCTACTCAAACTTGCATCACACACTCTATTTCAAATCTATCTCACACCTATCTTGCTCTTGCATTCACTTTTCATAAACATCTTAACTCATATTTATACTATCTTCAACCTTGAAACCCGTCCAAGGTCGGCCACACACCATTTGTATTTCTAAATTCAAATTAGGTCAGCACCAAAACATTCCACGGTGGAATTGGAATGAGGGATACCCAAACACATACTTAATGAGGTTAACACAAGGTCGACCAATACTCGTGTAAAACACATAAAACAATTAAGCACACACAACATTAACACGATCCAATCTTTCTAGATAGCAAAATTAACTTGAACATGATCATATCAGCTTATTTTCATATCTACAAGTCCTAAAACCACAATTCAGAGAAATCTGGAGAAACTACATTTCTCACATACCACAAATAGATACACAAAAAAACATAGATATATTGGTTAAAATATCTCGCATTGTACGATGATCCAGAAGCCCAAATTTTGGATATAGCAACCATAAAAAATAATGAAGAATATGTCTAAATCACACAAGCATAGGAACACATCCTGAAGCACAACTAGAGAAAACCAACAAACCTTCCTTATTACAATTTTCTCAATATCCTCGACATATACAATCAATATGACATCAATGATAACAACAACCAGTTGATAACCGATTGAAATCAATGACAACACCTTCATACTTGCAACAATCTCCCCCTTTGTCATTGAGGGCAACACATGATGTGAAAAACCATCAAAGACAACACAACTCTGAATCATCAATCTTCAAGAATGCTTTCCCCCCTTACTTTTTCACATGATACTTTCTCCCCCTTTGGCATCAATGGAAAAGATAAAAGACATTTTATATTGTTTTCCCCTTTAACATTAAGAACATTACCAATACTGAATACTCCCCCTTAGGAGTACACCCAAATAATTCCTCAATGACAACATGTGACACTACTTACTCCCCCTGAGAGGTAGCCACCAAACACCATTCCAACAGAAAGATAGAACCATAGATCCACTAGATTGATGCATCTACATATGCATCTAGTTCAAGAAAGGATGGACAATAACCCCTAACTTCTCACAAAGATAATCAAAAGTATCTTTAGGAAGAGCATTAGTAAATATGTCAACAATCTAATCCTTGTAGGTACATACTCAAGCTTCACTTCATTTTCCATAACATTATCTCTTAAAAAGTGATACCTTATTGATATATGCTTTGTCCTTGAGTGCATCACTGGATTATTTGAAATGTTAATTGCACTTGTATTATCACAGAAAATAGAAATGGGATCATCATACATTATTTTGATATCCTTCAATGTCTATCTCATCCACAAAAATTGTGTATAGAAGGATGTTGCAGTAATATACTCAACCTCTACAATGGATAAGGAAATTGAATCTTGCTTTTTACTTAACCATGACACCAATTTGCAACCAAGAAAGAATGCACCACAACTAGTACTCTTTTTGTCATCAATACAACCTACCCAATCTGCATCTATATAAGCACTTAGAGTAAAATCAATATCCTAGGATACCACAAGCCATAATCTAGAGTGCCATTCAAATATCTTAATATCCTCTTAACAATAACAACACGTGTTCCTTAGGATCTTCTTGAAATATAGCCACAAGACAAATTGCATGCATGATATCCGATCCGGTAGCAGTTAAATACAATAGTCCTCCAATAATAGATTTGTATTTTCTCTGATTAGCCTTAGGTGAATCATCATCTTTACTCAATTTGTAGCCAGTCACCATAGGAGTGCATACCAGTTTGGAACCATCCATCCCAAGCTTCTTCAACATTTCATTTACATACTTTGACTGTGAAATAAAAATCCCTTTTTTTATTTGATAGATTTGCAGCCCAACAAAGAAATTCATCTCACCAAACATAGACATTTCAAACTCTTTCATTTCTTCAGAATTTTTTTTCACATTGTTTCAATTCCTCCAAAGATAATATCATCAACATATACAACTACTATCAATATTTTGTCATTTTCAGTTTTGAAATAGAGATTTCTATTTTTTGTACCTTTACTAAAACCTTGCTGAATCAAGTATCTATCCAATCTTGCATACCAATCTCTAGGAGCTTGCTTCAATCCATATAAATCCTTTAATTTGCAGACCATATCGGGTTGATATGGCAATTGAAATCCTTCTGGTTGTTCTGTTGGTTATTTTTCCACTAGAACCTTAGAGTTCTCTAAGAAGTAGCCAACTCCTATAATGAAGAAACTGCAAGGCTAGTGTCCAACACAACAAGTAAATGATTTTGAGGTCTTTAATCCTTCACTTTAGGCTTTGTGGGACCTAGGAGGGTGTTTCATATTGTGTTTATGTGAGGTGTATCTAGTTGATAACACATTTATACACAAATTTATTCCTACATATTGCAAATAATGTACTTCACTGAAGGTTTGGAAAACCTTTAAGCAGATGATTTCCTAGTTTCTAGGAATAGGGGTAGCTTAATCCCATACTATACTTGAAAATATTTTAAATGAATTTTGTTCTTATTTTAATTTTGTGGCCAAGTATGCTAATTACTCATCTTCATGCAATATTTTTAACAAACAGATCTGTGTTTCATCAATTGGACCAACAAAGTCAAATATATAAGAACCAATAAAATATGTAAACTACTTATTTCAGAGATGGGTGGACTATTTTCATAGTGCTTTGCATTTATGAAAACTCACAATGCCTAAAAACACTCACTCCTTACAAATCCTGTGCAATTCCTTACAAAATCTATAACCCTCCTTAAGCATTTTTAATCAACTCTTTGAGTTAAAGCTAAAACATAATCATACATTCAATGGAACAATTGAAGATAAATGATAACACCATTAGTATTTTCATTCATAACTTGTGAGAAAGATACATAGGAGAGTATTTATTTCTGGACTAATATTTGTTTTTATGTCTGTAGCCTCTATAGAAATAATTTAAGACTATTACATACAAGACTCATACCCAAGACAACCTATTGTTCTATTCATCCATATTCTTTACAAAGTGCCTTTCTTGAACTTAGCTTTCACCTAAAACCCTGTTGAGACTTAAAAATCCGACCCCTTGTAATGAGCCCTGGAATCCCTTTTATAGAATAAGGGAGCAACACGCATTAGGCCTAGTTACATTTACATTTCATTTCATTTCATTATCATTTGCACTAGAATTTGAGATGTTCTTAGTTAGTTACCTGCACTCATTGCGGAAAATGGAAGAGTAAAAGACCAAATTCCACATCCTTTGCATGAAGACATGCCAACTCTTCAAAAGGAAAAGTTTGTTACTGCAACAACATCAAATCCTCATCCTTGTTGACCAAAGAAGATTCTGCACTCGTAGCTCTAGCAAAAAATTGCATACCACCCAAAAAAATCCTACATGCCACCAATGTTAGGAAGTCTGGCACTTCTCCAACACACCAGCCTAAATTTTTTTCACATCAACACTAGAAACAAGAAATCACATGAATGCTGAATAGGACAATCCTAAAAAAATGGCTATGGTGTTGTCAAAAACAAAAATGGGGCAGAGTCATCACTTTGAGTCATCAACCTCAGAGGATACTCACCCACGTTTTGTTCATGGTGGAACTGGAGGAACCATCACCACTTCCTCGTTAGAGTCTTTAGAAGGTACAAGGGAGAGTGGATAATGGTCACACTTCGAATTAGTGTCACCCCATTGTTTGAAGGGCTATCAGAAACCTCACTGGGAGAATTACGTCCTCCCAGATAAGCCTTACTATACTTGACCTTTTATTTTCCTTCTTTTCATATTCCACCAACTTTTCTCGTAGACCTTTGGACTGGCCTAACAAACTCTCCAGACTTACTCATCTTCTTAGTGATAAGAACGAAAAAAACCATCACTAATTTTTCTCTCAGACTCAAACTCAATTATTAGTGTCTGAATGCAAATTCAGAATGAAAACTATGGCCATCGGTCCTCATTATATCAATCCATGCAAGTGTGCCAACCATTAATACTCAAATAAAGTTTGAGTGTGCGAGTTGACAACAATCTACTTTGATCTTTTTTAATCTCAACCGTTGATCATGTTTTTAAAGAAATAAATCAACAAATAGATTACCAATGCAACTAATTATGACCAAGTTTTAATTGTGCTTTTAGTGCCTTTTCTTAATAAAAAAAGCTCCAAGTGGATATACATCCACTCTGTACACATATTTCAACCACATACTTAGAATCAATTAAATTTTTTTATGCTATAATTACCCGCTTACCCGTGGGAATTAATACATTCATATTTCTTCATAGTAGAACAATAGGGAATGATCTTGATCTGATCTCAAAATATTGGTTCGTACATTTCCCTACTTTATTTTGACTTTCCCACATGTATCGATAACTGTTAGAATTGACGACCGAAATCCCAAACATGTGCTTCAAGGAATAAACTTAAAAAATGGCGCCATTTGGAAATAGTACCCTCTTGGATAATTTTAGCTACTTTCCAATTCCACTAGATTCCGTCAGAACCTTTTAAAATGTCCACGCGACACTTTCCTATTGCAAAATATAGCACACAAGCGGGTTGTCACGGGATGGCGGGGAGTGGTCAGGATTGACCCACGTCACCTGTCATTGACCATCAGTTTCCTTCCTTATGAAGCAATCACCTTCTTCAGAGCTTGGTGGATCCCAAAAAAGTGACAAGTGTCGTTCAACTTGCTAGCACGAGTAACTATCTTTCCTTACTACTTTAAACAAATGGGTATGTACGGAACAGTCCCGATGAGAACACGTGTTGCAATCTTCATTGTTGATCTTTATTAAAACTATGTCCACTAGCCCTATGGAGACATTGGTCCCATCGCCAAGCATGATACATTGCCATTGCCCGCTAGCCCGTCTATTTAAAATAACATGAAATAAACCAACACGGGCATGCGGGGAGTGGTCAAGATGTGGCCACGTCTCAGACTTGTAACTATTGATCCTCTTTGAATGGTACTAAATACCCTCACCAAAAAGAACAGGCCCACTAATATGCTAGACACATGGCTGAAGCCCGTTAGCCCATGTGAATAAAATAAGAAGGAATAAATCAACATGGGTGCATGGGGAATGACTAGGATCAATTCCTAATGATCAAATGACCATCATGAAATCCTAATTCTACACATGCTGCAAAAGTTAGCTTAAAAGGGGGCCATCTTTAGGCCAACGAGAATTTGACCCTTAGGAATGAGGATTTAAGACTTAAGTCATTAAAAGGAAAATCAAGCCCGACCATACAAAAATTTTAAACAATAAAATAAAATGATCAAGGTGACTGACAATCCTAAGTTCAAGGGGCCGGTGAATACAACGACATCGATGGTATACGAGGTAACTTAACCAACATGAGATTGGGAATATCAGGTAAATGAAATAATATAACAATCAAGGGTTTTTGGACTCATATGCCAATTCTGGAGGGTTTTAAATCATAAAGACCCTAACACAGTGAAGAAGACATGACCCTAAGTTAGAAACAAGGGTCCAAGCCAAATTTTGCACAATTATAAAATGGAACCAAATTTTTTTTGAGGGGTTCCATCATGTTCCATGCAAACTTATTCTAACTCACCATTCAAAAATGTAGACTTTACATCCATTTGATAAACTTTAAAATATTTATGAGCAAAAAATGCCAGAAACATTCTGACAACTTCCATTCTAGTCACCGGAGCAAAAGTCTCCTGGAAATCTATACCTTTTACTTGTGAGTAGCCCTTACACACAAGAATTGCTTTATTTTTGATCACTTCTCTATTCTCATTCAACTTGTTCTTGAATACCCATTTTGATCCAATTATGTTTTTATCTTTCGGCCTGGGAACCAATTCCTAGGTTTGATTCTTCTCAATCTACATAAGTTCTTCTTCCATAGCTTTCATCCAATTTTTCGTCTTTACATGCTTCGCTTATTATCTTAGGCTCAACTTTAGAAAGTAGACATAGATACATTTCTATAGTAGCAACAAATTTGCTTCTTGTTAATACTCCTTTACTCTTGTCTCCAATGATTTGATCTTCTGAATGATTCTTTTGAACATATTTAGGTGTCTTTGGGGACACCACCCGAGCTTCTTCTTCTTAATTCTTCTTTTCCTATTCTTCCACAACTTCTTCTACTTCTCTGTAATCAGGTTCATCTGATACATAGACATCAAATTCAATTGAATTCTTCAATGCTTCATCAACCTTGACATTTGTGCTTTCTACAATGTTTCTCAGTCTTTTATTGTAGCATCTATAAGCTTCACTTCTAAGGGAGTTTCCAAGGAAGATACCCTCATCACACCTTACATCAAACTTTCCTAAATTTTCTTCATCTCTTCTGATATAACATCTGCTTCCAAATACCTTGAAATACTTTACAGTAGGAATATTTCCATTCCACAACTCATAGGGAGTCTTAGTGCTGTTAGCTTTTTCTTGAACTCAGTTAAACACATAAGCAACAGTGTAAGTGCTTCTCTGTAGTAAACTTTCGGTAGATCGTGAACCGTTTTGTTCTTTCTTTTAGCAACTCCATTATGTTGAGGAGTTCTCAAAGTAGAAAATTGTCTTCTTATCCCATGTGCTTCATAAAACATATTAAACTCATTGGAGGTGAATTCTCCACCTTTGTCAGACCTCAAGCATTTGATTTTCATGTCCATTTCATTTTCAACCACAGCTTTGAATACTTTGAATTTTTCTAATGCATTGGATTTCTCTCTAAGAAAAGTAACCCATGTAAATCTAGAGTAATCATCAATCAAAAGCATAAAATACTTGTCACCTTGTAGACTTCTCACTTTTGTAGGACCACATAGATTTGTACGAATCAAATCCAGTAGTCTGGTAGTATATTTTTCCTTTGACCTAAAGCTGTTTCTTGCTCGCTTTCCAAACTAACAATCCCTGCAAAGAACATTAATAGGTTTTGTAATCCTTGGTAGATTTCTCACAGCTTGTACAACATTGATTCTCAACATATTGTAAAAACTCATATGACACATTCTCTGGTTCCATAGCCAACTGTCATTAATTTGAGACATAAAAAAATGTCCATCTTCACCCTTAAGTTGATAAATGTTTTCTTCAGATTTCTTTCCAACAACAATCACAGTTCTGGATCCTTTCCTTATTTCACATTTCTCATCCTTGAACACAAGATCATATCCTTTACTACACATCTATCCAACACTCAAGAGATTATTCCTTAAACCCTTAACATAGTATACATCATCAGTATTATGCTTTCCATAAAAATTGATTGAACATATCCCACAGATCTTAGCACTAGTATCATCTCCAATCTTAACTAAGCCTCCATATTTTTCAAGTTTAAAAAACTTAGCTTTGTCGCCATTCATGTGATGTGAATATCCACTGTCAACAACCTAGTAGTTATTTTCCTATTTAGCATGAAGAGCAAAAATCACAATATTTTCAACTTTCTCTAGAGCACTTTCCTTCACCTATCTTTCAGTGTTAGCAGGAGTAGATTCATCTTTTACAACCAAGAACACACATTCATTGTCATCAAAATCTCCATAATCAGACTCATCATTAGAAATACCAACATCTTCATTTACATAATAAGCTCTCTTCATCATCTTTTTTTTGTTTTCTTTTCCTTCTCTATGTTTATTCCTCTTAGCTCTTTTCGGACATCTTGAAGTATAATGACCTATTCCTCCACAACTAAAACATTTAAAGGTAACTTACCTTGATACTTACCAGATCCCTTTTTCATTCTTATCAAAAAGTTAGCTTCCACTTCATTGAAGTTCTCTTCATTTGGATCTTCAACCTTTGTAGCCCTGAAAGCAATTTCTGTCTTTGATCCATTTCTCAAGCTAGGCTTTCTCATTTCAAATGATGTTAGAGTACCCAACAACTAATCTTTAGTCTATGTCTTATAATCTATAAATTCCTGCAGATACCTTTTCACTATATGCATCAGGAAGAGTTTTGAGAATCTTCTTTACTATCCTGGATTCATCCACCATTTCACCAAGTCCTCGCATTCCACCTATTGGCTCGTCCACTCTCTGTACATAGGATTTAATGTTCTCATCTTCAGTTATTCACAGTATCTCAAATTGTGACTCTAAGTTCTGCAACTTTTTCTTTTTTAACCTTCTCATCTCCTTCATGAATCCTTTCTAGTGCATCCCACACTTCTTTAGCAGTCTTTAGATTTATGAATTTAATTAACTTAGATTGTGAAAGACTATTAATCAAAATATATTTTGTCTTATTGTTTGCTTCATGCACCTTGATCTCATCAGCAGTACTCAGACCATTCGCTAGAGAAGTGTATGGAGTCTTATAATCCTTCTCAACATCATATTCACAGTATTCCAAATATCCTTCCATTTTTACTTTACAAAAGGTGTAGTCGGTGCCATCAAACCTAGCGTACTCAATAATAATCTTTTTCACCATTCCGAACCTTAAGCAGTTAAGCTCTACTCCAAGGAACCAAGTTCTTATACTAATTGTTGAACAAGACAACTGAGAGGGGGGTGAATTGGTTGTAGCAATCTTTAAAAAAATTTCACTAGATGTTAGATCAATGATCATTCATAAATCCTTTACTCCACTAATGTGATTAATCATTAAGTGCAGAAGCAAAAAATGAAAGATGTAAAACCATACACATAATAACACATGGAAAAACCATAGTGAGGATTAAATCACAATATAAATAATTCCAGAATCAAATACAAAGGCTCACTGCCAAGACAACACTTACTTGTCCAAGACTGCTTCAAAAATAGGACTCACTATCCAAAAAGGGTTTACCATCTGGAGGGATCACTACCACATAATTAAAAAGAAGATAGAAGAGATTTGTTACAGAGAGAAAAAAATCTTAATACAATGAAGATTTCCACCACAGTTCACTCACACACTTGCAGACATGCTTAAATGATAGAGTACACCTTCAACTCACTGCCTCTAGACACTCACCACTTGAATTTCACACTGATCTGCTCAAACTCGCATCAGAAACACTCTATTTTGCATCTCGCATATATCTTGCTCTTGCATTCACTTTTCACAAACATCTCAACTCATATTTATACAATCTTCAACCTTGAAACCCATCCAAGGCCAGCCACACACCATTTGTATTTTCAAATTTAAATTAGTTCGGTGCCAAAACATTCTATGATGGAATTAGAATGAGGGAAACAAAAAAACATACTTAATGAGGACCTAAATAAGTCCCAACATGCCTCAACATGCTTCCATAAACTTCATGAGTAGTGTTTAACACAAGGTCAGCCAATACCCGTGTAAAACACATAAAACATTTAAGCACACACAACCTTAACATGATCCAATCTTTCTAGATAACAAAATTAACTTAAACATGATCATATTAGCTTATTTTTAGAACCACAAGTCATGAAACCACAATTCAGAGAAATTTGGAGCAACTACATTTCTCCCAGACCACAACCAGATACACAGAAAAGCATAGTACATATATGGGTGAAAATATCTCACACTGTACGACTATCCAGAAGCCCAAATTCTGGATATAGAAACCATCAACAACAATGAAGAATATTTTTGAACCACACAAGCATATTCATGAATACATCCTAGATCACAACCTAGATCAAACCAACAAACCTTCCTTATTACAATTTTCTCAATATCCTCGACATATACAATCAATATGACATCAATGACAACAACAACAGGTTGATAACCAGTTGACATCAATGATAACACCTTCATACTTGCAACAAGAGAGAACTCCAACTATCAAGTTTTGAACTAAAAATTGTCAATATTTTAAGTTAGGTCCTCACATCTCATGCCAAAATACTAAATAAAAATAAGAAATTCCGATGACCTAATCTTTGAGAGGAATGAAGACTTGTTGTCGATGATGGGAATCATTATGACCTTATGACTTATTCCTAGAGATCAATTCACGTAAGAGAACTTCAATAGTTGATGCCCAATAAAATTAGAAGAATAAAGTGTTATATTTTAGGGATTGGGGGTTGGAAGGCCTTGACCTCATACTCTAGGGTGGAAAAAGTTCAAATGAATGACTCAATTTTTTTTGAAGAAAATGTTTAAATCTCATGAAGGATTGGGGATGAAAGATTCCATCAATCTTATGCCATACCATATGAAGGATACCCAATCTTTAAAAGTTGAAAGAAATAGAACTTTAGTAAATCATCAAAGATCAATAATCAAGAGAACCTAATACCTTGATGATGAACTGGAAATGAAACATTAAATGGCCCAATATCTTGACAATGCATATATCTTGACAATGCATAGGACAACATCACAAATAACCTCGATTGACGAATCATAACCTAAAATGAATTTGATGAAGGTAAATAAAAGGAAACAAAGACATGATAAAATTAAAAAAAAAACCATCTTGAATCCAAAGGCCACACATGGGACCAAAATAGTGTTGGGAATAGGATGCCATTTAATTGTGATCCTAAACATTATTTATTTCATGTATCTCCTAAGTCCTTGGAATGTGTTCATCAACACTAGGATTAGGAAGAGATTAATATTTGATGAAATAATCATGTTAATTGAAATTTTTAATTAATTCTAAATGTTAGGAGCATGTGAGGGCATCCATTGTGAGTTCCTAAATAATAGGGGCACATGGGGAGCCCACATGGAAGGTGACACTCACCTTGAATTCAGTTAACTATTCAGAGTAAGAGATAACACTTTTGAATGCATGTAAAGATATTAGGAGTTAGGGTTTGATGTTTGCATGCATGAAGTTTAGTTTAGTTTAGTTCAGACCAGTTTAGTTTAGTTTAGTTTAGTTTAGTTTAGTTCAGAATTAGTTTAGTTTAGTTTAGTTTAGTTCAGTTATGGTTCAGTTATCTTTAGTTAGTTTTAGTTGAATGCTAGTTGACTTCAGTTAACTTGGAATGCATGGCTAATGACTTGATTTTCCTGACAGATAACAGGGACTACCTCCAGTTAACAGGGGATGACCATTCTTGCATGAATGGTGTTGAGAAATGTTTCAGTTAACAAGAAATGACTTGGACCCAACTTGGGCACCCAAGTTGGCTTCTTGGAATTAACTCCTTTGCATGTTGATATATTTCAAAAGGCTAAGTTAAGTGGGACCTCTTTAGGGTGCCTACTTTGAGGATGAAGCCTTGAAGATATTTATAGAAGAGAAGTTGAGTTGCTACTTCAGTTTGGGATGCCCAAATGCATGAAGATGATGATTTGACATTGTTCTTCACAACATAACTCTATTTGCAAGAGATAGGCGTACCTTTTAGGGATAGGGCTTGAGCATTGTAATTGTAACTCATGTTGAGTTTATAAAGCTGATTAAAGCCTATATATCTTAAGCAAGTTGAAGAGAGTTATTATCAATTTTATTGCAGGTTGTGAAGAAGATTTGGTGAAGGAAAAAGAAGCATTCTCAAGTGAGAATTGGAGCTATTGTAATCTACTTCAGAGATTGAATAATAGGTTAATTCTTGTTGGAGTTTTTTCCCGAAAGGGTTTCTCCATGGTATATGTTTGTATAATCTTTCTAATATCTTGACTAATTCTTCTACAAATTCTATCTTCATTCTACAAATAGTAAAATGGATTAATGAAGATAATCACCCACAAAGAATCTGTAACAAAGGAAAAGCATATTTAGATCAACAATATTAAAGTTTTACAAAGTATTAAGCTAAGAAAACACCTCATTTTTCAATATTTGGTATCAGAGCTGAGGTTGGGTAGAGTATTGGGATGCCTTTCTCTTAAAATATTGGAGGTTTTTGACTATAGTGGGAGATTTTATTTTTTTGTTATTGCTGATTTTGGAAAATAAGTTTGTTACAAGAGGTATATATTCTTGCTTTAGAGGATATTTATAATGTGTCATTGAGAGCTTGGATTCACAGGTTTAGTGTGAGCTTATGACATAAATGTGGTTTTGATTATGTGCATCATGATGCCATGGGATTGCTTAGTATCACGATTCAGTGGAAGTATTTGGAAATGAATTGAATTCTTGGTTGTAGGATGGTTTTGTTATTATGTCATGGTATACTCTTGATTAGCGGTTAAGAGTTGTGGCATGGTACATGTTATGATAATTTTGATCATGAGGAAATGCTTGAAATTCCATATTATTTTGAGAGTGATGGTTTGATGTTTATCTTGTTTCCATGTATAGCTCAGTATCATAGTTCAGTGGGAGCTTTGGTAGGATATAGCGATCTTCATGAAGAGGATGGTAGTCATGATGCCATGTGTGACTTGGTACCACGGTTCAGTGGGAGTTGTTGGAAGTGACGTGGATGCATCATTGGTAAGGTTAATCTCCATGTGATTGGAGGTATGGTTTCTTGGTTTAGAGTGTATTTGTTATGATGTCATGTTATACTCTTGATACTAGTTTACATTTTGGCATATTACATGTTCTCTTGAGACCAGGATGTATATATATGTTATGGTGCATGTGATCTCCTAGGAGGAGATGGTTAGATCATAGATGTCATGTTTATGTTCCTGATTCATGATTGGAGCTTTGACATTGATCTTGTGTAGTTCTCTCAAGTATTGGGTTCATTAATCATTTTGCTTGATTACTTCATGGAAGTGTTGTGTTGCATTTGGAGTTTGGCATGGATTGGTTGGTTATAGGTCCTCATGGATACTTGGAGAAATAGGTGAAGCTTGAGTTCTCTTATGGTTAGAGACATGTGTTGGAATAGATACAAGCAAAAAAATATTTTTCAACAAAAAAGACCGAGGAGCCTACACCTTGGTTGAATGTGAGTTCAACACACTCGGTGGTTTAACATGCCTCCAAAGAGGCAGTTTGGATATAAAGGCTTGGGAAAGGTATTGGTTTGGTTGATAATGGGAAGGTATTAATTGAGAAAGTTGACACTTTAATTAATGTTATAGATTATCTTTTGAAACCAGTTCCTACAGATAAGTTCTCTTGGTTTTAATCATTTTCTTGGAGCTTCATGATTATGTAGGTTGCATTTGAAGTTAGCATGGATTGATTAGTTGGTGCAGGAAGGCCATTGGCCTTGAGTCATGTACTTGATTTAAAATTATTATTCCTTGTTTAGAATAATTGCAATGTATAATGTCAAGTGGGAAAATGTTGGGAATAGGATGCCATTTAATTGCAATCCTAAACATTATTTATTTAATGTATCTCCTAAGTCCTTGGAATGTGTTCATCAACACTAGGATTAGGAAGAGATTAATATTTGATGAAATAATCATGTTAATTAAATTTTTTAATTAATTCTAAATGTTAGGAGCATGTGAGGGAATCCATTGTGAGTTCCTAAATAATAGGGGCACATGGGGTGCCCACATGGTAAGGTGACACTCACCTTGAGTTCAGTTAACTATTCAAAGTAAGATATAACACTTCTAAATGCATGTAAATATATTAGGAGTTATGATTTGATGTTTGCATACATGAAGTTTATTTTAGTTTAGTTCAGATTAGTTCAATTCAGTTTAGTTTAGTTTAGTTCAAAATCAATTTAGTTTAGTTTAGTTTAGTTCAGTTATGGTTCAATTATCTTCAGTTAGTTTTAGTTGAATGCTAGTTGACTTCAGTTAACTTGGAATGCATGGCTAATGACTTGAGTTGCATGATAGATAATAGGGACTACCTCCAATTAATAGGGGATGACCATTCTTGCATGAATGGTGTTGAGAAATGTTTCAGTTAACAAGAAATGACTTGGACCCAACTTGGGCACCCAAGTTGGCTTCTTGGAATTAACTCCTTTGCATGTTGAGATATTTCATAAGGATAAGTTAAGTGGGACCTCTTTAGGGTGCCTAATTTGAGGATGAAGCTTTGAAGATATTTATAGAAGAGAAGTTGAGTTTCTACTTCATTTTGGGACACCCAAATGCATGAAGATAAGGATTTGACATTGTTCTTCACGACATAACTCTATTTTCAAGAGATAGGCGTACCTTTTAGGGATAGGGCTTTAGCATTGTAATTGTAACTCATGTTGAGTTTACAAAGCTGATTAAAGCATATATATCTCAAGCAAGTTGAAGAGAGTTATTATTAGTTTTATTGCAGGTTGTGAAGAAGATTTGGTGAAGGAAAAAGAAGCATTCTCAAGTGAGAATTGGAGCTATTGTAATCTACTTCAGAGATTGAATAATAGATTAATTCTTGGTGAAGTTTTTTCCCGAAAGGGTTTCTCCACGGTATATGCTTGTGTAATATTTCTAATATCCTATCTAATTCTTCTACAACTTATGTCTTCATTCTACAAACAATAAAATGGATTAATCAAGATAATCACCCACAAATAATCTGTAACAAAGGAAAAGCATATTTAGATCAACAATATTAAAGTTTTACAAAGTATTAAGCTAAGAAAACATCTCATTTTCAACAAATAGACCCAAACCTACAATAAAATAATAAAAAAGAAAAATAAAAACACAACAAACCCTAAAGGAAATGACAAATCCAAAACAAAAGTGTCATTGAAATCAGAAGGCATGGTTAGAACTTGTAGACATGCAAAATTTACATTATGCATTTGATCAGGTTCATTCATCAACTGAACTGGATGTTGCATTAGATACATTCATCACCTTTAATCCATTCATTAAATAATCTCATTTATCAAATAAGCATTATCATTCAACCTTCATCTTGCATCATCCACTTAATTAAATAAATCAGGACTTCATTTAAATCAAATCTTAAATTATATTCCATCATTTTCTAATTCAAATAAATCAAATATCAAAGTCCAAAATGTCAACTCACCTAATCAGCATTAAATCAGCATAATCATCATCTAATCCTAATCTAATGCTAATCCCATCCCACTTGCATTATCTAGATTTAGCCACTTGCACAATAAATCAATTTTATTGATTTATTAAAAACCTCATTTTCTCTCAACATGACAAGTCAAACATGGAATTTATTGCTCTTCTTTCTTGTCCCCCTCTCAAAATTTATTGCAAATTTGAATTCAAAATTTCCCCCTCTTGGGCACTCTTCCCAAATCTTGCATATACATCAACTAATCACATGATGACAAGTGTCCTCAACTCATTGGCTTGTTTTGATCCCACATTGGTCCCTCTTCAACACTTGGCATTTTGAAAATCTTTAAATAGGTGCTTCATCTTTGAGCAAATCCTTCACAATTTCATGCAAGGTTACTCTCTTCATTTGAGATTTGATCTTGTTCATCATCAATCCATCATCTCCATTTGCATTTTATCATTTGAGCTTTGATCAAGGATTGGGAAAGGGTCACTAGCACATGTGACACCAATCCAACATGGAATAGGTAGCTTGCTTTTGTTTTCATAATGTTTTAGTCTTTATATTATCATTTGTTGCATTTTTGAAAGAATTTTCAATATATTCCATGGAGGTATTTGCAGATTTGTGTGTTATACTAACCCTTCTAATGAGTTTTTGAGGTTGGTCTTACATTGCAGATTTTGGGTACTTCAGAACCCTACCTAGAAACAACTCTAGGGAGGATTCCAAACACCAACAACTCCAAAAAAACATAGAAACACAACACCAACACCAATGCACACTCAAGCACCTCAAACATAACCGCAAACTCACACGCTTGACGAATTCAAAGCTGGGATCTAGTGATGCAGAAAGACTCAAAAGCAAAAAGGTAAAAATAACTCCAATACCAAGCCAAATGACACTAAAAACCACGAGGTAATTTCATTTCAAAGAATTCAATGCAACACTCAATGGTAGGTGGGACCAAAAGGCACCTCTTGCATCAAATATCAAAGCATTGAGGTTTCACCTTCTAGCATGCCATTAGGAAAAAATGAAATCTCGATATGGTAATATGCTTGAAATTTCTCAATCATCTTCATCAGAGGTCAAGGTGTCAGAGTATCTCACATCGTCATACCTAAATGAGGAACTCCCATATTTTAATGAAAGATAAACACATAGGGGGAAGGAAATGTAAACTTCATGGATCAGGATCAACATCATTGTCATATCAAGATGGAAAACCCTAAATCTAAAAATTAACACAAAGACAAGGGAAATAGATCAAACAAACACAAAAAAATGGAAACACAAATGAAGAAAATCAAGAAAATAAAAATGGGGGCCCTAATTTGGCAAGACAAAATGGAATGTGGGTGTAAGGAATAAAAAATGGCCCCCAAATGATGAAAATTCTTTCAACATTTTGTTACCAAAAATCACCACTAGTCAAGTTCTAGGAATACTTTGTCACTACCACTACAATGAGTTCAAGTCTGCCAAAGCCAAAGACACCATAAAATATTGTTCATAGAGTATTGAAATCCCATGGTGTGTTCATTTGGTTTATTCCTTCAACATAAGGTTTAGACTAAGATGGGAATAAGGCCTACTATAACCTTTATGACGATGACTTTCTTCCTCCAACCAATGGCCAGTTAGATTACAATATGTAATATGGCAGACATGGTCAATATAACCTATGCATAGATATGCTACTAGCCAAGTATCCATAGCCCCAACAAAGTTACCTCTAACTCCCTAGAGCATAGTTCAATTTCTAGTAGAGCATCCATATCCTTAGTAAAGGTTACTTGAATCACCAAAAAAATTGAGTTCTTGAGACTATCAATTGTTTCTTATTTTTTTATCTTTTTTTTAATGAAAAAATCAAGCTATCCCAATCCTTAGACATTACACCTTACTTTGGGTTGAGAATCACTATGTTCATCATTAAGGAATCATAATATTTAAATTTCCACTTAGCAACACTTTCTTTACCATCCTACTCCCACCTAGCCTTGATCATTAAGTTTAAGAAATTACAAGGTTCCAATAACCCAATCCATGTTTCTCTTGTCACTTCAGACTAGGAGAACAATATTTTTGAAACTTGATGATGAATAAGTAATCCTAATTCATGATAAAATGTTAGACTTTGATAAGAGAATTCCAACAAAAATTATGTCGTTTCCCATAATTAGCTTTATCCAAAGAGATGGCTTTAAAAAAACACTGACACAAAGAGGGAAAACAAGAGGAAAAAAAAAACACAAGAAAGCAAAGGAATCCCTAAAATGGAAATAAAAAAAGACCGCAAAAAACAAACAAGACCCAAAAAACCCTAACCTAACTATAGTACAAAGGGATGAGTTCTCAAACTCCTCAAGATCTAAAATAATTCTTTAGTTACTACCCACTGACTAGCAATGGGACATGCTCTCCATTCAAAGTGTTGATCCTAAATGTGATGTCTCCTAATATTTACGATATCTAATAAGGATGCATCCATAAATGTTTGAATTTTGAAGGGTTACCTTCTATTTTGAATTATCTCAGAGTAGGACAAGATTAGAGATCATAAAAGCCTTAACTTTCACCCTTTTTCCAAACCACCTTTTTACAACTTGATTTTTACCTACATGTTTTAAGGTTGTTGTTCTCCTCTCCTTTATTCTTATCAAGTTCATCAACCTATCTTGGACTTTGTCATCCATTTCAAGGTAATTTTTCATAAATTGAAATGTGGGGATTCTTAAATTCACAAGGAACACTAGCTCCAAGCCATATACAAGTAGATAAGGGGAGGTCCTTAAAGTATTATTAATCCTTGTCCTATCAACCCATGAAAGTGAACTTTAGTTGAGAGTGCCAATCCCCAGGGTTTCTCTTTAATAGTTTCTTGACAATATCAATCTAAGTTTTTATTAGTTGACTCCGCTACACCATTTCCTTAAGGATAATAGTTTAAAGAAAATTTTAAAATTACCTTATGTTAAAAATTCCATTGTAACAATTGTGTACAAGATAAAAGGGACCATTGTCACATACCAAGGTAAAATTGATCCCAAACATGGTTATTATGTGTTCTTCTAGAAACCTGATCACAACATTGATTATGCACCTCTTGCAAGTGATAAATTTGATCCATCTTGTGTAGTAGTTTGTTGTGGTTAATATGAATCTATTCCCTAAAAAGGAATGAGGGTTAATCATCCCTATAAAATATAAGCCTCATTTAGTGAATGGTCATACCTCATAAATTTTTTGCAAAGGTAAAGTTGGGTTTCTTTCCTTATGTGTGTAGTTTTGGAAAACATGGTAGGTCTTCACATGTTGACGAGTTTCCTTAAATAAAGTGCGCTAATAATAACCAACGCTCAATATCTAGTGCACCATGGATTCAATATATCCATGTCCTATCCCAAAATTGTCATAAAATTCCAATAAGACCTGAGTTGCATCCTTCTTGTCCAAGCACCTTAAATAGATCCCTTTATAATTTTTCTATAAAACACCCCATATTTGATCATTTGTGTAATTTTATTCATATTTAATGCTCGCCTTTTTGTCACGTTAAAACCATTAGGGTACTATTTATGAAGAAAATAGTAGATTATGTCCCAATACCAATCATCTATAGTGATGACCTCAACTGAGTAGTGTAAACAAACCAACTTCCCATCCACTCCTACTAAATTTTTAGAAGGGCCTTGGCCTCTCACCAACTTCATCAATTGTATCTCTAGATCAAAATATTGTAGAATAGTCATCCATTTCCACTTCTCTCCCTCATATATAATTTTGCATCAGCATAGATTTGACAACTAGGTTAGGGACGCGATCACTTTGCTCCTCAAGACATAATGCCTAAAGTTCTTCACTACTCTTACTAAAGTGAACACTTGTCTATCCAAATTTGGATATCCCACTTCTACATTTTTAAAATGGGAGATCATGAATGAAATTGGTCTCTTTCTCCCATCTTCTTCTTTTTGGGTCAAGAAACTAGCACACAAATGCTTGGAAGTGAAAGTGTATATATTAAATGGCTTTGTATATTTTGTGCTAGACAACATGGGCACACTAGCAATATATTCTGTTATATATTCAAAGGTACCATTTACCTTAGATTTCTATTTAATATTAGAATTATTTTTTAGCATATCTTTTAGAGGTTGGAATTTTTTTGTAAAACCACTAATAAAATTCCTAATAAATTTAATCTTCTTGAAAAAAGACTTCATCTCTTTCTTGTTGTTCAACAAAGAAAAAATCATGATCGCTTCAATCCTTTCAGGGTTAATAGAAATGGATTTCTTTGAAATGACATGACCTAATTTTTTTTCTCAATGATCCCAAAATACATTTCTTAGTGTTTAGGGAATACCTAATTATTTGCATTTATGGAAAATATTCCTAAGTCAACAATATGATCAGCCATGTTCTTTGAAAATACAGTTATATCATCCATATAAATGATAATAATTTTTTTGATTAGTTCTTTAAAATAAATTTCCATGTATCTTTGAAAGGTGGAACCAACATCAATGAAATCAAAGGGAATTATTCAATAAGTAAATGTACCTCACTTTGTAGTAAACATAATTTTTAGTTAGTCTTCCTCTTTTACCATAGCTTGATTATATCAAGCGTAACCATCTAGGAATGACATTATCTTGGATCCATTTATGATCTACAACACTTTATCCAATAAGGGTAGGGGATAGTTATCCTTTTCAAAAGCTCTATTTAAATTTCTAATGTCTACACATAGCCTAATTTTACCATTTTTCTTTCTCACTAGAACTAGATTGGTGGACCCAGTGGAATGTCTGATTGGATAGCTAATTCTAGAAGACAACAATTTTTTCACCTCTTTATAAATCAAGGGTTCTAGCAACATATTTATAGGGAACTCTCTTCCTAAAGGGATTTTTCCTAGGCTTCAAATGGATAGTGTGGGTGATGAATGATGTATCATATGTCTTGAGCTCTTAATACCCCAAGTGATCACTTCCTATAATATTTTAAAAATTTTATGATCTCATCCTTTACCTCAAGAGTACACACTCTACCAATAAAGATCTCCCTTTATCGTTCTCGTCCCCCAAGTTGTAAGTATCATACTTACCTCTTTATGAATTGGAAGAGGTTCTCATTTATTTGGCCCTTTCTAATTGTAAAAAATCCTCTTCAAGGATACCATTCCTTTGGGAATAGTATTACTCTTCAAATTGATGACCCCATATTCAGCTAATTTGAAGGGATATATGTCACTCTCATCTATAATTTGGGCTCAAAATGATCTAGTAATAGTAATAAATTTAAGACAACTGGTACTGATACTAGGTCTATCAAAAATATTTTCAACCGAGACCCCTTCATAGGCTCTAAAATATTGGCAAAGGCTACCAAATAATCCATAATTTGGTTCTTTCTT
The DNA here is from genome assembly GCA_007258455.2 of Sequoia sempervirens. Lineage (NCBI taxonomy): Eukaryota > Viridiplantae > Streptophyta > Pinopsida > Cupressales > Cupressaceae > Sequoia > Sequoia sempervirens. The sequence continues at coordinate 75,753,692 of VDFB02193867.1, read as the reverse complement.
CTAGGAAGTGAATGGATGCTAAAAGCATCAAAATCCTCAATAAAATCCCAAAATCTATTCTTGTATGTTGTCAACCTTGTCATGGCAAGAATATTGAATCCAAAATTTTCTAATCACTGGTTGAGAATATCCTTCAATTATAAAACACTTTACATTTTCTTGATGAACCAACAATAGACCTCTGATCAAAGACTCATATTTAGCCATATTTTTGGGACAAGTGAATTGCAATGTATATGATTTTAAAAATTCTTTGCTTGGGGATTGATCAAATCAACTCCAACACCACAACCTTGTTTACACTTAGATCTGTCAAAACTATGTTTCCATAGGAGTGTCTCCTCAAGAGGTCTGGAAGCTTGATTCACCATTGAATTGGGATCACTTGTATTCTAAAGCTCAACTCTAGTTTCATCTCTTCCTCTTCTGATTTTTCATGTTCCTTAGTCTTGAGAGGAGATTCTCCTATTTGAGATGCTTTTGGGAGTACGTCAAAATCAACGAGTTTTTTTGTCTTGTCAACAAAATATCCACCAACCAATCTTGATTTAGATTTAGCACCTATAATGAGAGACAATAATATGTGCTCCCGGTTCTTGAAGAGAGGTATCGATATCAAATAATTCAAATGTTTCCATTGTATACTTTCTAGATTTGTTCTTACCACCTTCAAGGGCTAACAAACTTTTTTGAAACTTTATAACCATTACTATATCCTTTGACATGTGAGGAAAGAAAAATCAGAATGGTCTTCATCATGTATTCTACACCATCCTAGGAGAAATAGAATAGACTTATATGGGCCATCATCCAAGTTTGATATGTTGGTAGCTAGTTTTTACATGAACAATTGAAATGCTTCATCAATCTAGGAAAATTCTTATGGACTTTGCATAGGGTTTTTATCTAACTTACCATTTCTCGAAAAATGGGTAAGTTGCCAAGATTTTTTTCATTTTATAAATCCCTAAATCTACATCCACAAAAAGAAACTTTGTTGATGGCATTGTATTTGGTTATGTAACATATATTTTGGGAACCTAAATGCTTACTCTTGCACTTCTAAGGGTTTTCACCTAAAAGGAGAGAGATCTAGGCCCAAAATGCTTATGTAACACTCAAATTAGGATGTGTGCTATGTGATATGATGTAAATTATCTTAACTAATTGCAATGGACTAACTTGAATGAATGGAAATGAATGCAAAAATGTAATTACAACTATGTTTGAAAACACATTGTGTATTGCTAAATGGATGAAATATGCAGAATAGAAAGAGATGGATAAAATCAGAGTGCACCTGGGAAAAATGTGATGAATATGGAATGTCTAGAATGTTGATTGATGGTGCTTCTCAAGCCTGATAGGACTCATTTTCTATCTATGGAGAATTGGTCCTTGTTCTGCTGAATTCTTCCAAAAATAGGATTTTGATTACAGAGAACTAATTTTTGAGAAAAACACTTTGTCAGGCCCACATATGGGACTAATTCACCATGATTGGTGAATAAATCCTCCTTCAGGGATCTGAAAATTTAGGGGATGATTCTGTAGCTTCAAATCTACAATTCCACCTTCTACAGGTGTCCGCTTCATATTTTGCTGGAATTGGGTCTGAAGATGCTTTTTTTTTGATATTTTGTCTTGAATGAAGAGGAGAAGACTTGAATGAATTTTTAATAAAATATTAAATGATTCCTAATCTTCCAAAGGACCTAAATCTACATACAAACAAAGCAAGAAAGAGAAATTGTTGATCGTTAAGGCAAAGGGGTTTGCCTAAGTCAAAATCCGTTTAGGTAATTAAACCAAAATGATGAAATAGATGAATGAAACATGCAATAATGGAATAAATTACCTTGTAATGATGATTGATCTTGTAATTCTATAGTAATACATGTAATTGAATGCTTTAGAATGCTAACTTGAAGACTTCTAATGGAGAAACCCTAAGTTACTTGACTTGAAATGAAAGATTGATGGATGAATAATGAATAATGAATATGAATTGAGTTGTTAGATGTTGAATGAAGATAAAAACACTTATTTATAGACAATCATGCCTTAGTACTTGATTATAACTCATCACAGGCTGACATGGAGTGAAAATAAACTTTAAATTTCACTTTTTCTCGCTCAAGGGTCAAAATGGGGGCTAGATAGGAATCATTTGCCACACATGGAGAATGGGTCCCACCTGGATGGGACTGATTCACTATTCATGGTGAATGGGTCCCATAGGGGCCATTTCGACACCTAAGAAGCCAAGGAATCAGGAAATAAGGTTTAAATTCATCTTGTTGGGTATTTGATCAATTAAAGCCCCGAGATGCACAATATGGGTCAATTAGGAGCTATTAGTGATGATGTAAATGTTGGATAGGGCTTGGGACACATAAATCAATGTGCAAGTGTGATTAAATACACTTTAAAACACTAAAATGAGGTCCACATAGCCTAGAAGGGTACAAAAGCCAATGCGAATGTGTAAATCACACTACAACACTAGTTTATCATTAAGTTTACATTAAGAACCTTCTAAATTGATGAAATAATGTTATTAAATACATTTAATAATGTTGAATTGGGGAGAAATAAGTTAATTAAGTCTAGAAAATCGTGAAAGTCCTTAATAAGACTTTACAACACCTTTACAAGACATCGTTAAAAGCATGTTATTTGATTTGCAAGGGTCTAAGACCTAGTGTGGACACATAAAATACCTCACAACACTAGATTAGGGCCTCATTAAGTTTGTTTAATTCCATGTCAAGCAAAGGGTCCTTTTTTCTATGACACATTTAGCCCCCACTTTAGTGAGAGGATGAACCTACTTCAAACTCACACTAAAGTAGCCATTCAAGAGAGATCCTCATGCATAGATGCAGATGAAAAAGAATGAAAAAGATTAAGGAGGTGGCCAAGCCCCCAAGATCCAAGATCCTAAGTCAAGTCCCCAAGATGCAAAATCTTGCAATGACAAGAATGAATAGAATGAAAGATGGGGTGAAAAAGATGTACTCACTTTGGGTTGATGGAACTTCTTGGTTGTCCGCTAGGCGAGAAAGGAAAAATTGTATACTCACTCTCGGGCCACGGAACTAGTTGTACGTAGGATGAGAAAGCCCAAAAGGTAAGATACATACGCTAGTTGGCATTCACTCACAAACAAAAAGGTGGCCATGGGGAAAAGTCATGCCGCTAGTTGGGCTTCTCGCTCAACCATGCCAAATTTATACTGCTTGATAAACTTAACAAGTCACCACAAAGAAAATGCCATGAAAAAAATAAAGGAAAGGTACCACAATCATGCAAGTTGCGTTATGCAAGGTGGAAAAGAACACAAAAAATGTAAAATGTGAAAATGTAAAGGATGTTCAAAGGAGTCTTGTTCAGTTTATGCAAGGTCAGTCACTTAGGGAACATTGTGTCTAATGTCTCCAAGAGAGGACCAATCAAAGAATAGTATATCCACAACTTAGGGAATGCAATGTGTCACATCAAACCACCAAGAGGAATGTAATATGCTAAGATAGATCACACCTATGAAGGAAATCACACCCAATGTCATCCAAAAAGTGATGAATGCATCCAAAAAATGACAAGGCTACACTAAGAATGCAAATGAATTATGGTAATGTATGCCCCCCACTTTAAAGGAATTGCTACACATTGTTCTGTGAGTAATTACTTGAAAGTAGAGAAGAAAAGAAAAATAAAAAGGAAAACAAGACACGAGAGCCAACTTGGAAAGCTCTATGCCAAGTCATATGTTTCGAAGGTAGGCTACATCATGTCAAGGAAAATGAAAGACAAAGAAAGAGAGTATGTCACATGCGAGTCAATCTTAAGATATGTCGTTCACATCTCAAGCTTGATCTTATATGTTCATGAAAGGTTTAATGAGTAGTTAAAAGAGACAATGACAAGTGACATAAAAGGAGAAGGTTGTCTAACTCCTTTTCCCCCCACTTAGTGTAGGACAAGAGTAAAGTGGATGATGGTATGCTGCCCCTTGCAATGGATGCAAGACATGTAATAGTGAGAATGTGCTTATCCTACAACTATTACATGGAAAGGAGCAACAAGTAAGGTTATTGATGTGAATAAGAAAGAGTTTTGGAAGAATCTTGTGTGATAGTATTGATGTTGCGTGAAGGCTTGTTGATCTTGATTAAACAACAATAACCAAGACCATGAGTTGTGTGTTGTGTGTTAAGTTCTATAGGGTTGCGGATACCTTGTTCTTGAGCACCACAACCTTTTCCATAATACCCAAGTTGTTTCATGAAGTCATATCCTTTTCCATAATACTTTTTCAGTGTTTTGGAATCGGGTGGTTGTTCGTTGTTGTGTTTGTCAAGGGTTGTGGCATTGTCTAGAGTGGTTGAGGTGGATGCTTTTGAAGGGTTATCCAAATGTTGTGTTGTCATGATGGTTGGTTGTTCTTGTTGGGTGTTCTTGTGTGTGAGTATGTATTCGCCCATAAATGAGGGTGTGAATTCTAAGGATCCCCAATCATCACCAAAGAATTTAGATTGCCATTCTTGATCCTTATGTTCAATTTCTATGTTGGAGGTGGGAATCGATGTGTTTAGAGGACTGGTAGCTCCTTGTTCAAGATGCAAGCAACTTTCAGGCTCAGGATCAACTTCAACTTGATAAATTTGATTGTTATAGACATATTTCATTATACGATGGAGAGTTGAAGGCACTACATTCATCTCATGAATCCATGATCTTCCTAAAAGAAGATTGTACGAGAGATTATAAGGCATGACATGAATAGGAGTTTGCAAAGTAACCACCCCAACCGTAATAGGTAAAGTGATTATACCAAGTAGTTGATTTTTTGTATTATCAAATCCTCAAATAGAGATAGAATTAGGTATGATGTGGGATCTATCAACTTCTAATCGATCAAGGAGACTCACTCCACACACATTAAGAGAAGAACCATTGTCGATAAGAGTTCTCTTTATGCCTGTTCGTTTGTATTGAACAATAATCATGAAAGCCTCACTTTGTTTTCACAACTCCAAAGAAGGGAGCTCATGTTGATGAAAATTAATGTCAAGATTAGTGTGATTTGGTTTATGAATTAAAGCTGCCACATCATTCAGAGTTATTCCATGAGGAGTTGTAATTTGTTGTAAGGTTGTTTGAAGAATATTGTTGTAAGCTGGTAAGGTCTGAAGTAAATCCCAAAGAGAATTTTTTGCAAGAGTATTCTTTAATTGTTCAATAAGATCATACTCCTTTGTTGGTGGGAGGTAACGAGGAGCACTAGGTGGATTAGGTAAAGGTAAAGAGGTTGGGTTTGGTTGCAGTGGTTGCAGATTATTTTGAGTGTTATATGTATGAGCAATAGTATCATCACTAGATTGCTGCGATACATTAGAGGGATGAAGGGGACGCGAAGGTGGGTAAAGGGTAAGTTTAGGTTTATTGGAAGGATGAAACAGATGTGAAGGTGGGAAAAGGGTAAGTTTAGGTTTATTGGAAGGATGAAGTGGATACAAATTGGGTAAAGGGTAAGTTTGGGTTTATTGGAAGGATGAAGTGGATGAGAAGGTGGGTAAAGGGTAAGTTTGGGTTTATTGGAAGGATGAAGTGGATGTGAAGGTGGGTAAAGGGTAAGTTTGGGTTTGGGTGAAGTTTTATGTGAAGGAGGATAAAGGGGGTAGTGAGGTTGAATATTGTTAACATCCCTTAAGTGAGGTTCCTCTGTGTCTTTGAAGGGTATGTTATTGTTGTCTTGGGTTATAATTTCCTCCTTAGAAGGAGATTTAGTAGGATAAAAATAAATGACATGTTTATGACAAGTAAGGTTTGGTTCATCCAAAATAACTTCATCACAACTAAGGGGGGATTAATGGTTGAATGTGTTTGATTATTGATAGTGGGGAGATTAGGGAAAGATTGTATTTGATTGTTGGGTGTTTCTAAGGTTACATTCTCTCGTTCCATGGTGTCTACCATACTAGGAGAGCTTGGAATATATTCATCTAAGGGTGAAATTTGCAAAGTAGCTTCATCACAATTATGAGGAGGATCAAGGAATGAATTGATTTTTTTGATAAAGTTTTTTGTAAATGAAAGGAGACAACGAAGATTCTCATGATTCTCATTGGTTATGTTTTCTAACAACATAGTATCTTTATCAAAACTAGGAGCGATACTAGGAGAAGAAGAAATGTGATTATCATGATCATGTATGACTTCATTGCCATGTTTCCTAATATATTCCAAAATAGGTGTAGGGGAAGGATCATAAAGAGGGTTATAGAATTTAAATATTTGATTATTTAAGACCAATCTATCATCCTCATCATTTACAATCTAATATTCCTCAAAGTTATTCACATAATGAAAATTAGGTAAAGTGATGTCTATGATTTCATTTTCTTGTGCTAAAATATCTTCCCAAAGGGGATGAGGAGAAGGACAAACAAAAGCCGCACAATTCTTAACGATTGTATCTTTTTTCGCCAAGATACCTTCGTCACTAAAAGGAGAGGTATTGGGAGAATTACAATCATGATCATCATGAGCGTCTATGTTTGTATACTCTTCTAACACATCATCCACACAAATAGGAGAGATAGGAGGGAATGTAAGTTTAAGACAAGCATTAACACTTTCATTCTTTTGTGCTAAGAGAGTCTCATAATATTGACATGTAGTGAAGAAATGACAATCATGCTTATTAACTAACATTTTGAAATAAAAATCTATGCTAACTCAAAATGCAAAATAAAAGGTTGAAATAAAGTTGAATTTTCAAAGAACAATTGACTAATTATGCTATGCAATAATATGAGAATGTAAATGTGAAATTTAAACTATGCATGAAATGAGCTAATTTAGGCTAGTTTCTATGAAATGCATGCTGCAGAAATGCAACTAAATATTATAGCTATGAAACGGTACCAAACAAAAGCCCAAAAAAAATGTTCTGAATTCTGTAAAGTGCTATTTCAGGGATCAAAAGGGACTGATTCACCCAGGGTGGCGAATGAGTCCTAGTATGGACTTTTTTTTCAGATTTTTCAAAAAAATTTGATTGATTTGTATGTTTTCAGAATGCTATTATGCAGGTCTAAATGAAAAATGCATAATTTTAGAGATTTTCAATGAGTAAAGGTGCAAAACTACAACCTATTAAGCACTTTTACACATGCAAAAATGAAACTCTAGAAGACAAGCTAACTAATACAAAATGCAATGTAAGCTTATCTAAGATGATCAATGGACTCCAAAATTAGAAAATAAGGGATTCAAATGTCAGGTTCACCAAAATGTGACATAGATTTTGGGAACCTAAGTGCTTACTCTTGCACTTCTAGGGGTTTTCACCTAAAAGGAGAGAGATCTAGGCCCAAAATGCTTATGTAACACTCAAATTAGGATGTGTGCTATGTGATATGATGTAAATGATCTTAACTAAATGCAATGGAATAACCCGAATGACTGGAAATGAATGCAAAAATGTAATTGCAACTATGTTTGAAAATGCACTGTGTATTGCTAATGGATGAAATAAGCAAAATAGAAAGAGATGGATAAAATTAGAGTGCACCTAGGAAAAATGTGATGAATATGGAATGTCTAGAATGTTGATTGATGGTTCTTCTCAAGCTTGACAGGACTCATTCGCCATCTATGGAGAATTAGTCCCTGTTCTGATGAATTCTTTCAGAAATAGGATTCTGATTACTGAGAACTGATTTTTGAGAAAAACGCTTTGTTAGGCCTACAGATGGGACTAATTTTCCGTGATTGGTGAATAAGTCCTACTTTAAGGATATGAAAAGTCAGGGGATGATTTTGTAGCTTCAGATGCAATTCCACCTTCTACAGGTGTCCACTTCAAATTCTGGCAAAATCAGGTTTGAAGATGCCTTTTTCTTGATATTTTGTCTTGAATGAAGAAGAGAAGGCTTAAATGACTTTTTAATGCAATTTTCAATGATTCCTAAGCTTCCAAAGGAGCTAAATCTGCATACAAACAAAGCAAGAAAGATAAATTACTAATTGTTAAGGCATGGGGGTTTGCCTAAGTCAAACCACGTTTAGGTAATTAAACCAAAATGATGAAATAGATGAATGAAACATGCAATAATGGAATAAATTACCTTCAAATGATGATTGATCTTGTAAGTCTGCAACAATACATCTAAAATCTTCCCTTGAATGCTTTAGAATGCTAACTTGAAGGCTTCTAATGGAGAAACCCTAAGTTGCTTGAATTGAAATGAAAGATTGATGAATGAATAATGAAGAATGAATATTAATTGAGTTGTTAGATTTGAATGAGGATAAAAACACTTATTTATAGACAATTGTGCCTTAGTACCCGATTATACCTCATCACAGGATGACATGGAGTGAAAATAAACTTTAAATTTCACTTTTTCCTGCTCAAGGGTCAAAATGGGGGCTAGATAGGACTCATTCGCCACACATGGCAAATGGGTCCCACCTAGATGGGACTTATTCACCATTCATGGCGAATGGGTCCCATAGGGGCCATTTCGACACCTAAGAAGCCAAGGAATCGAGAAATAAAGTTTAAATTGCCATCTTGTCAGGTATTTGATCAATTAAAGCCTCAGGATGCATAATATGGGTCAATTAGGACCTATTAGTATGATGTAAATGTTGGACAGGGCTTGGGACACATAAATCAATGTGAAAGTGTGATTAAATACACTTTACAACACTAAAATGAGGTCCACATAGCCTAGAAGGGTACAAAAACTAATGTGAATGTGTAAATCACACTACAAAACTAGTTTATCATTAAGTTTACATTAAGAACCTTCTAAATTGATGAAATAATGTTATTAAATACATTTAATAATGCTGAATTAGGGAGAAATAAGTTAATTAAGTCTATAAAAGTGTGAAAGTCCTTAACGAGACTTTACAACACCTTTACAAGATGTCGTTAAAAGCATGTTATTTGATTTGCAAGGGTCCAAGACCTAGTGTGGATGCATAAAATACCTTACAACACTAGATTAGGGCCTCATTCAGTCCGTTTAATCCCATGACAAGCAAAGGGTTCTTTTTCCTATGACATAGGTTATCATGTGCTTAATTTTTGTCTCAACATCTATTTTAATCCAATTATTCAAGCCTCTCTAAGGGATCCATAATTGTGTGAAGCTGATTGAGAAACAACCCTGAAGATATTTTTTCCATTCCTTTCTTAGGATCATTCCATACATTTCTAGGATATCAATTGCATGTATGTATTCTTGGGCTCAAGTATCATAGAGTAATTGAATATGTATATTTTTTAATTCCCTAACTAACTTTACTTTGGTCTTATCTAATTCAATACTACCTTATTGGTGGGTTTTGGAGCCATACCTAATTTATATCAAATAGAATAAGGCATGACATTACACGATGCCCTAAAATGAATGAGATAATTATGCAAATTCTTACCAAAACTTTTTATACTAAAAAAAATAGGGACAACAATTTTTTCTTTAAAGAGAGTAGCCATGTCTTTCTGTAAAATGGCTATGTTTTCACCATTTTGATCATTGAGGACCACATAAATGATTCCTTTTGGCTGGGAAAACTTTATAACATGCCATACATGGAAATATTAACTTTTTTTTTTTGGCTCCTCTACTACACTTTATTTCTCATTATAATATATGGTAGAAAATTTATTAAGAAAGGGTGTTGCATGTTTGAATTAGCCTCTAGGAGGACCTTTGAGTGTAGGAGGATTATTATCAACATGATGGTTAGGAGGAGTAGGAACAACCTTTGGTGGTATCCCATTTGTAAGTGGTTCCTTCTTGTGCCTCAGGTTGTAGTTATTCCTTTCTTGTTGGAAGGCATGCACATTCATGATCTCAAGTTTGTTTTCATTCTCAAACAAGAAAGTGAACTCTTAATTTTTTAAGCCTTGTCTTAGAATTTCTTCTCCAAAAAAGGAAAATGAGTCTACCATCATAGCATTCATACTACTAGGAACTGTTACTGATATGTTTGTATTAGTCTAGACATTTTGTGAATTTTAGGGCAATCAAGTTCTAGGTGATCTATGGTTTTTTGAAACCTATAACCATTCATAATCAAGTTCACATCATAATAATCCACTTTATTTTCATTTTCTAAGAGATTAACAACACCTTTATTGTTGATCTTGTATTCCATGGCCTATTAGGTCTCTATTGGTTGAAGTTCATATTTTGAAAATTTTGGATATTTTGATTACTAATTTGATTATTTTAGCTTTGATGTAGGAGAATCCAGGGTGTAAGAGCAATCTTGTATCACCCAAAAAAATGTTGTTTCTTTTCAATAAGGGCTAAATTTGGCAAGGTTACTATTTTTAATAAGTCTATATTTATTCACGTATAGACAAAAACTCCCACATAAACCTCCAAAATGGTGAATTGAAGCCAATTGTGAAGAAATCACTTCAATATCATTTGTCATTTGTGAGATTAAAATTTCAATTTTTAAAAATCCTATCAAAATAGTTGAAGTCAAATTTAAAGCACTTAGAGCCTCTAGATGGGCCCAAAAATTGGTGGAAAACCAAAATAGTCTATCTTTAGGTACTACTTTGCAACCAAGTGCCTTCTCGAGAGATTTTCAAAAAATATATTATAAATGAAAATCTAATGATCAAATCAAAATTTATGATCATGAGAAGTTGTACTACCAAAATTAATAAAATTTTGAAATATCTTCTTGAGGGGGTTACACTTTCTAGAATATTCTGGGGTAGTTACACATTCCAGATAGAGGAGGTGCATGGGGTTAGTTGTAATGTAATTTCATTTTCATTTTAGTAATAAAAATATTTGCTTCCTTCTTGAATTTTGTTTGTGTAATTCCATGTTGTTATTGTGAGTTTTAGATTGTAATGGGAGTACCCTACATCAAGTGGTATCAGAGTAAGAGTTCCTCAGTGTGTAGACCGATTGCTGAACATGAAGCAGTTTACACCAGGACTTGTGGTTGTGGGTCTGTGAGAAAAGATGCCTCCACGGAGAAACCATGGTGGGAGAATCATTGGGGTAATAGAAGAGGGTTTTAGAGACATCCAAAGACAAGTTCAAGCATTGCAAGAGGAGCTACGTCAAGGATTTGATGTTAGAAGAATAGCTGAAAGTGAATATGAAGTCAAAGAGGAACAGTTTGAAGAATAATTCGAAGAAGAATATATAAGTAGTGGTTAGAGATCCTGAAGAAGATTGAATTTTGAGGCTAACAAGGAGAAAGTTTCTCAAGTCCTGATCAGAGTAGGCCATTTTGAGGCTAACAAGGAGAAAGTTTCTTGTTACATAAATGGGTTGAAGTTGAGTATCCAAGAAGAGTTGAGTTTGGTGAGAATTTATACCATTGAAGATGCATACCGGTAATTTTCCTTGAAGGTAGAAGAAAATTTGAACAAAATATTTGAAAGAAAGCAAAGAGGTCATGGTGGAAAGACTGGTGGACGGTCATATGGTGGCCAAAGTGAAGATCAAAAGAAGAATGAAAGATCTAATAGTAGTCATCACTAGAAAGGAGATAACACCTATTGTGATCGAGATCAAAATAATGGTGACCAAAGAGGAAGACGAAGAGGACTGGGAAGAGGAGGCTTATGTGGAACCTATTTCCAGTACAAGGAAGGACATAGATCATTTGAGTGTCCTCAACATATGGGAAGGATAAATAGAAGACCTAAGGGTAATGCACGAGTTGCACATGTAGATGAAGATGTTGAGTCTTCACATTATGAAGGTGTAGAGAGAGGAGAGGCTCTTGTTATAGAAGAGACTTACTAAACGAAGAGAAAGAAACAACTCAAAGGAATAATCTAATTCACATAAGATGTAAGTGTGAAGGTAAATTTTGAATGTTATTATTGATGGAGGTAGTATTGATAACCTTGTTTCAAAAGAGATGGCTAGTAAGTTGTGGTTGGAGAGAAGAAGGAATTTGAATCCATACTAGATTGCTTGGTTGAAGAAGGACCATAAAGCTCTAGTAAATGAACAATGTTTGGTAAAGTTCAATATTAGAAATTACCATGATGAGTTATTGTGTGATATTATGCCTATGGATGTTTCTCATATGTTGTTAGGAAAACTGTGGTAGTTTGATCGGTGAGCGGTGCATGATGGACATGAAAACACCTATTCCTTGACAAAGGATGACGTTTGTCATAAGTTGAAACCCCTAAGGGAGGCAGAAGAAAAAGCATGCAGTAATGCAAGAATTTGTTTAGTTGATGGAAGAAAGTTCCTGGAAGGTATGAGGCATGAGCATATGTGTTTTGCATTGATCCCTAGAGTTGATAAAGAAGATATTGATGAGGTACATGTAGAGGTTTCAGATTTGTTGAATGAGTTTCAAGCTATTATTTATAATAACATACTTGAAGGTTTGCCTCTATTAAGAAAGATTAGTCATCAGATGGACCTGATTCCTGGAGCTAGTTTTCTGAATAAGGTAGCTCATTGTATGACTCCATCAGAGAGTGAAGAGTTGAACAAACTGTTGTCAAGAGACACTGCACAAGTCATCTGGTGTTGTCATTGATGGAAACCCTAGTTAGTAATCCCATCCACACCTCAGTATTTTCTTATACTGGAAGTTAGATTGAAGATATGTGTTAACTGTCAAAGCTAAAATAGGGCATCCGACATAAAAGGTTGACTAGATAAGTATAGCGTGTTGCGGATCTTTGTGGCATAATTGTTTAAGGTGTTTCATGTTCGAGACATGTTGTTTTGGGTCCTTACTATGTTTTGGCCGACATTGTTTAGTTCACATTGATAATTGTTTATGGATTGGGCCGACAGTTTGTACACATTTCATATTTTGTTAAAGACAACATGTAGTTGATGTAATCTCTAGTTACAGATATATATAATCGATTATTCATATTATTTTGATATATGATGTGAGAGTTAGAAGGAATATAGATCGATTTTCCGTAGTTTCATTTGAGCAGAATAAAGATTGGTGATTCAAATTAAAGTAGATAGACTTTCAAGAGCAGAATCAAACAAAATGTGAAGAATGCTGTCAATGTGCTTAACCAGAACTATAATCAAGAATTAGTAGATGCTATCTCATATTTCATCCACTCCAGTTGTCTTTCGAATGTGACTATAAGATAGTGAGTCTTCTTTTGGGTAGTAAGCCTTTTGTATTTGAGCAGTGAGCTCTAGGTAGTGTGCCTGAATGCATGTGCATTCCCCATTTGTAAACATTTATTTTGAGTATACGAATATTGAGGATTAGCCTCCATCGTGGTTTTTCCCCTTATATGGTTTCCACATAAAAATCCTTGTGTTATGGTGTTGTGGTTGATTGCCTTGTGTTCTTGCATCTTTCTTTTGGTTCAATGCTATAAGTGATTTAAACATCAAGTTAATAAAGTTAAATTTTGCAGAACACTAATTCACCCCCCTCTCAGTGTTCCTTTATTCCAACAATTGGTATCAAAGCCTATTTCCTCAGAAGAAGTTTAATAGCTTGGGGAAGATCCATGAAGGTGATTCAATGGATTCTGATAGTCTTGAAAAATAACTTTTGGTGGCACTAGATGATCTTGATCAGTCCAAATCTGAAGTCTGGGAATTGCAAGCAAGCCTCATGAATGCTGAGAAATTCATTCAATAATTGAAAGATCAAATCAATAAGTCAAGGGAAAAGAGAAAGGATCTCTATGATCAGCTCAAGTAGAAAGAGAGTAAAAGCATGGAAGCTCCAAAAAATATCATAGTCTTAGAATCTCTCATAATTGACATCATTGGATAGAGCTCGCTGACACGATCTTGACACAACTTGAAGGCCCAAAAGGAGTCCGTATAGAAGAAGTCAAAGGTTCGGTCAAATAGGTGAATCATGCATTCAAAAAGGTGAAAAATTGATTGTCTCAAATCCAAGCAAAAATGAGACCAAGTCATAGTGCTTGTCGCACTAATTCTGGAACTATCTTCGATTTCAAAAATGGAGTCCATATGAGCAAAAAAGAGCCAGTCAAAGTTTTAGTCAAATTGATGATGTCAACATGTGACATGGCAGTTGACTGAATGGTGACGTGGAAATTGCAAGTGATGTGGCAAAAATCTCACAAATTCACGTACCATGCTTTATTTTTGAAAATAAAGTGTGGAGGCTTATTTTATCTCACAAAAATCCATCGGATTTTGTGGGATCCCAACTGAATTTGGTGGGATCCAAGTCTCCTAAAAATCAAAGAAATTAATTCATTAAAAAAACCTAAACCTCCTAAAATAACATTAAATTGTTATTTTAATTTTAAATTAAAGCCCCTAAACTAAAATAGCTCGTGAATATAATAAGACAAGGGCTTAAAAAACAAATTCCAAATGTTTTATTAAGGGGTTGTTTATTGTTTTATTTGTAAAAGGGGAAGTTATTGTTTTTTTATAAACGGGTTAGTGTGTTTTTTGTAAGGCTTATGATTATAAAAGCCAAAGGAGGGGGTTAATTTTTTATTTTATTATGGTGGTTTTTTAACCCCATATGCAAAATTATGTATAAAAGGGGGGTAGGAGTGTGATTTTTTCATTCAGATGTTTTGAGAGAAAATTTTATGATCTTTTGAGGAATTTTTGGAGAACTTTACAAGGTGATATTACACCAAGAATTGTAAAGAGTTGTGAGTGAGATTGTGAGGAGACTATTGTAAGCTTGGAGAATTGTAAGAAGGCATTTTTACGTGCTTGGAAATCTTAATAAAGTGGTCCAATGTTGAGAAGCGGACCCAAAGATGCAATCCTCAAGGACGAACTCCATTATCAAACTGTTTGTGTCTCTCTTCCATCTCTTTCTTGTTCTCTCATTTATTTCAGTGTTATGTTCTCTCATGAAAGTTATTATAGTTAACTGATTAAAAGTGTTTGAAAGCATAACTCAGTTTCATGATCTCAAGAGTTTATTACATAATCACGCATTACTATTGTGATCGGGCATCAAATCTGTAATTGGATTAAGTTTTGGAAAACTTTAACATCCTAGTTTACAGATCATCATTAGTTGTTGATATTAAGGATAGACCCCACCCAAAATTAAAATGGCACCCGTTCAAATCCATTGAAACAGAACCATTAGGTGCATTTTCTTCTATTCCGTATGGTGTTTTGTACATTGAATATATTAGGGCATATATTCATGTGAATGTTGAGGAGTTAGGAAGCTCCCAGTTGTTAAATCTATACACAAATCACATTGTGGGAGAAGATCTCTATGTAAGGCCCAAATTTAAGACTTTGGAGGAGAATAAGTTCACACAAATTGTGAAATTTCTTGTGTTTGACAAAAATGAATGGGTTAGGTACGTTCTAAGTCGAGTGCATGTTAACTATAAGCATAACTATAAACACTTTTAATGGGTTAGGTACATCCTAAGTCGAGTGCTTATAAGCATTAAGCATTAAGCATTGTTACTGGTCTGAATTCATCCAGTGGGTTGCCCACATTGAAATCTGTGAAGAACCAAACAGTCACTGAGGCAATCAGTTCCACTTTCGACAAAAGAGCCATGACAATTAATGGCATCATTGAATTGGATGTAAAATTTACTTCTATGGTATTGATATAAAATCTATCACTCTAGCCAGGATAACTCTATATTTGGTACTACAATTTATGCAGCTTATCAAATGATCAAGGAAAATGCAAAATATGACTTATGTGAGTTACTCTGGAGCCAACTAATTGAAAATATTGGTAAAATCAAGAAGGACAAGAAGAAATTTTTCAAGTATGGAAATCTGTTGTTATGTCTATTCTTCTACTTCATGAATGAAGTTCTAGGAGTTGGTAAAGTGTAATGGGAAGGTGATAGATCGGTAGTTGTTCAAATCAAAGACATCTTATATAGAATTGGTGATAGCAAAGTAAGGAAAAATGCGATCTGGGGTCACTTCAAAAGCTTTTAGAGTGAAATGCAAGCTAGGTAAAGGATTCCTAAATCTATTGTGGAAAAATATAAGGACACTATTTGCTTCATGGTTGACATTGATCAGTGTTTGACGGAAGTAGTAGAACCTAGAACAGTTTGGATAATTCCTATGGGATATCTGGTTGAAGAACACATTTTGGAGTTGTATGCCCAACACTTATTGAGTAAACCTTGGGATCTAACAAAAGAAAGGTTTGGTACCTTTGAAGAGAAGAATATGCAAGTGCATGCACAACTGAAGAATCCTATGATAGTCTAGAAGGTGAGAAAGGAAGTTGAAGCTTTTGCAAAAAGCATCAACATATCAGTTGAAGCAATGAGGGAAGCGAGGAAAGAGAACAAGCTGAAGAAGGGGAACCTGCTAGAACTAAGTCAGCTAGTCCAACAACATCCTCTGCTAGATCTAGATCTACAAGGAGCTTTGCACCCTCATCCGATCCTACAAAGAAATCAAGCCCAGTAAAAGCTCAAGTCAAGACATCCATAAGAGAAGGAAAGAGGAAGAAGGATAAAAGCACAAGAGTCTATGTTGCTACTGAAGATGATGAAGAAACTAAATGAGATGAAGTAAGAGAAATCAAGCATAAGGGCACAAAGGCATCAAAATTATCTAAGGACAAGCCCTCCGGTGAAGAGAAAGCAAAGAAAAAGGTGAAAAATGATAGATCAAGTATGACTGTAAGGGAAGTGGAAAAAGGTTTAATTAAGGATGGTAATCTCAAACCACTTTCTGAATGGTATGAAACTTTTGATAGTGCCGGCTAGAGAAATCTTGAAGAAGCCACAGTAAAATAATTGAATATTTTCAATATGACTCTCATAGAAATAATGCCAGAGTTACCTAAAGGGTTATATGAAGTCTTAGAAATGAGGAGAGTAAATGCAAGAGATGAAGATGAATGAATGAGAGAACACATACTTTCCAATCTATGTTCAGTAATGTCAATAGAAGAAATGAAGAAAATACTCAATGATGCTAAAAAGGATTTTAAGAGAAAATCAAGGGTGAATAAGCTTATGATCGAGCAAACTGAGGAAGTAGCAAAAGATAGTGAGAAAATTCTTAAGGTAGTTCTGTTGAAGAACAGATATAACGTTGTCTCTGAATAAATTCATGATGAAGATGTTCCATCTAGTCCAAAAATTGAAGAAGTGAAAGAAGACACAATTGAGGACACTCAAAATCCTCTAGATATGTAAGATACTAAAATTCCCATGGAGACTGAAGCTCCTAAAGTTATGTCAGTTGAAGAAATAGAGATTCCCAAAGCAAAGCAAGAATCTATGATTGAAGAAAAGAAGGCTGAGGCAAATGAGGTTGTTATGGAAGCAAGAGACATTGCAAAGGAAGTAAAGAAGTTTTTAGAAGAATGACAAGAGGAGTTTGACCCTGAATTGGTTGAAGGTCCTATCAACTTGGCCACTCTATCTCCTATTTAGAAGCTGAAGGTAGCATCCTTTGCTCAGACCAAGGCAAGGGAGGAGATATTGAAATATCACATTGAGGATAGTGAGCTGCTAAGTCTTGCATTCAGTATCTTGGAGAAGATCATGCCCACACATGTCAAGGAATCATCTAATTCTCCCTCCGATCAGTTGAAGAATCTTATCAACTCTGTAGGTACTCACTTTGAGTCTCTTGAAAAGTCAACTGAGGACAAGGTCCAAAAAGAATTTGATGCAAACAGGTTCAATAGATTGAAGTGTATGATTGCTAATGATAAATCCTTATTAGCTACTTGTGAAAAGAACATTCAAGGTGCATTATCTGAGGGTGGAAATATCTACAATTCATGCTTATCCTTGTCAAAATTTACTAAGGTCACCGAGAAGAAAATTAAGGAATATGAGAAAAAATTAGCAGATATTTCTCAAACCTTTGATCCTCTAACCATTTCTATGGGTAAGCAAGAAGGTCAAGTCATATCCCTGCTTGAAAAGGTTAAAATTTTGAAGCATGAAAAAGATAGAATTGTTGAAAGGGTATGTGAGCTCAGAGGACTAATTGGTCCTAAAATGGAGATAATACTTAGTGCATTGAAGGAAGCACATGATGCTATGGTTGTTAGTGATCCGACAAATCTTGAGTTAGCAAAGATGCAATCCTACATGTTCTGTGGTCACATGACTATTTTGGAGAGTCTCAAAGAGGGTTGGGACACTAGTTTAAGCCTATTGAAGAACAATTTTGTCAACATATTCAAGTCCATGTAAGTTAGAAAAGCATGTCTGGACATATATGGTTTGTTCATAGAAATTTTGTATGCGGATTCCCATTTTTGCCATTAATCTCAAAGGGGGAGTGTGGGATAGTGAAAAATGTCATATTCATCTTAGGGGGAGTTGTGATTTTTTTATTTTTTTTGAAGTTTTGAGGATTACAGTGTATTCATGTTGGTAATGGTTTTGACACTTAGTCATTTTTCACTAAGTGTTGCCATCAATGCCAAAGGGGGAGATTGTTGGCAAGAGACACTGCACAAGTCATCTAGTGTTGTCATTGATGGAAACCCTAGTTAGTAATCCCATCTGAACCTTGGTATTTGCTTATATCGGAAGTTAGATTAAAGATATGTGTTAACTGTCAAAGCTAAAATAGGGCATCCGATTGAAAAGGCCGACTAGGTAAGTATAGCATGTTGTATATCTTCGAGGCATAATTGTTTAAGGTGTTTCATGTTTGAGACATGTTGTTTTGGGTCCTTACTATGTTTTGGATGAAATTGTTTGGTTCACATTGATAATTATTTATGGATTAGGCCAACAATTTGTACACATTTCATATTTTGTTAAAGCCGACATGTAGTTGATGTAATCTCTAGTTGCAGATATATATAATTGATTATTCATATCATTTTGATATATGATGCAAGAGTTAGAAGGAATATAGATCAATTGTGCACAATTTCATTTGACCAAAATAAAGATTGGGATTCAAATTAAAGCAGACAGAGTTTCAAGAGTAGAATAAGACAAAATGTGAAAAATGTTGTCAATGTGCTTAACCAAAACTATAATAAGGCATTAGCAGATGCTATCTCATAGTTCATCCACTCCAGTTGTCTTTTGAATGTGACTGTTAGACAATGAGTCTTCTTTTGGGTAGTAAGACTTTTGTATTTGAGCAGTGAGCTCTAGGCAGTGTGCCTGAATGCATGTGCATTCCCCATTTGTAAACATTTATTTTGAGTATACTCATATTGAGGATTAGCCTCCACCGTGGTTTTTCCCCTAATAGGGTTTCCATGTAAAAATACCTTTGTTATGGTGTTGTGGTTGATTTCCTTGTGTTCTTGCATCTTTCTTTTGGTTAATCAATGCTATAAGTGGTTTAAAGATCAAGTTAATAAAGTTAAATTTTGTAGAACACTGATTCACTCCCCCCTCTCAGTGTTCCTTGATTCCAACACAAACAAGTGCAAGATTTGTTGTAGAAGGGATTGATCAGAGAGAGTTTGAGTCCATATGTAGTACCTACAGTAATAACACCAAAGAAGGATGGTGAATGACTAATGTGTATAGATTCTAGAGCCATCAAATATATATTTCCCTTGCTGAGAATGGATGACATTATGGATTGTTTGAGTGGAGCTGAGTAATTCATGAAGATATATTTGAAGAGAAGATATCACCAAATATGGATTAGAGAAGGAGATGAATGGAAGACAACCTTTAAAACTAAGGAGGGCTTGTATGAGTGGTTAGTCATGCCTTTTGGGCTAACCAATGCATTAAACACATTTATGCAGCTTATGAATGAGGTATTGAAATATTTTTTAGGAAAATTTGTTATTGTTTATTTGGATGATATTTTTATTTTTATTAAGACATTGGAGGAGCACTTGATGCATATCCAAAGAGTTTTTGAGAAGCTAAGGGAGGAGAAGCTGTTGATTAATTTGAAGAAATGTAGTTTTGTGAAGAGTGAGTTGGTGTATCTAGGATTTATTCTCAGTAGAGGGTCTTAAAATAGATCTAGAGAAGGTGAGAGCTATCATTGAATGGCCTAATCTGAGGAGTGTTACAGAGGTAAGGTCATTTCATGGTCTAGCAAGTTCTTACAAAAAGTTTATTAAGAATTTTAGTAGTATTTGTGCACCTCTAGAATTGAAGCAATGAGAGGGGATAGAAAGGATTTTAAATGGACTATAGGAGAAACAAAGAGTTTTGATATGTTGAAGAAGAAAGTCACAGAAGAATCTATTTTGGCACTTACAAATTTTAATAAGGTATTTTAGGTAGATTGCGATGCTAGTGGCACTATCATAGGAGCTTTTTTGAGTCAGGAAGGTAAGTCTGTTGCCTATTTTAGTGAGAAGTTGAATGATGCTAAGAAGAAATATTCTATCTATGATCAGGAGTTTTATGCTATAGCTTAGGATTTGAAGAAATGGAGACACTATTTGTTTCCAAATGAATTTATTTTATATACTGATCACTAGGATTTTCAATATCTCAATAGTCAAGGAAAGCTAAATCAAAGAAATTTAAAATGGGTTGAGTTTTTGCAAAGTTATAATTTTCTTTTGAAGCATAGGAGTGGAAGGTCAAATAGAGTTACAGATTCCTTGAGTAGAAGGAAATTTTTTTTGATAGAGATGAATATAGAGGTTGTTAGGTTCAATAAACTCAAGATTTTGTATCCCAATGATACAAACTTTGTAGAAGCTTGGAAGGCTTATTTGGAACCTACTACATTGGATAGGACAAGGTGGTTGGATTTCCTAATCCAAGATGAGATGTTGTTTAGAGGAAGCCAATTATGCATTCCAAGGAATTCTATGAGAGAGAATCTAATCAAGGAGAAGCATAGTGGAGGATTGGCTGGACATTTCGGTCGAGATAAGACCATTGCTCTTGTTAGTGAGAATTATTACTGGCCATAGTTACAACAAGATGTGAAGAAGTTTGTACAAAGTTGTAGAGTATGTCAGATGGTGAAAGGAAAAAGTCAAAATACTAGATTATATCACCCATTACTTGTACCTAAGAGGCCATGGGAGGATATTAGCATGGATTTTGTTCTTGGCTTGCCAAGGAAACAAAGAAGGCATGATTCCATATTTGTGGTGGTGGATAGATTTTCAAAGATGACACATTTCATTCCATGTCATATCCATGTCATAATACTAGTGATGTTGTTCATATTGCAGAGTTATTTTTCAAAGAGGTGGTGAGACTACATGGTTTACCAAAGAGTATAGTTTTAGAAAGAGATACCAAATTTGTTGGTTATTTTTGGAGGACATTATGGAAGAATTTGAAGATAGATTTGAAGTTAAATTTTGTGAACCATCCACAGACTGATGGACAAATGGAGGTGGTGAATAGGAGTTTGGGTAACCTACTTAGATGATTAGTAGGAGATAAGCCCAAGGGATGGGATTTGATTATACCATAGTTAGAATTTTCTTACAACAATTTTGTCAATAGGAGCATTGGTAAATCACCATTCTAGATTATGTATGGGAGTAGTCCAAGAACTACTTTTGAAATGAGAAAAGTGGATAAGGGGTAGAAGAGTAGTGTTGAGGTTGAAGATTTTGTTGAGCACCTGAAGAATTTGCATGAAGAGGTGAAGAAACATATCAATAAGATGAACTCACAATATAAGGCTAAGGTAGATCATAAAAGGAGGTATAAGGAGTTTCAGGTAGGAGATGAAGTCATGGTTCATTTGCAAAAGGAGAAGTTTCCAATTGGTACATACAACAAGTTACAGATGAAGAAGTTTGGACCATGCAAGATCCTAAAGAAGCATGATTTAGGAAATGCATATGAGGTAGAGTTGCTTGATGAAATTCATATTTGACTCGTGTTAAAATTTTTAGATTTAATAGAATATCATGAAGGAGGAATTGATGAAGAAATAATAGAAACATAGTGGAATATTCCATCACCTACTTCAAAAAAGGAAGAGATAGAAGAAATTTTGGTAGCACAAGAAATAGGCAATATGAGAAGTACTTGGTGAAATGGAGAGGAAGCTTGCTGAAGATTCATCATGGTTGCTTGAGGTTGAGGTTAACCATCTTGGTTTCCCTCTAACTCCTAAGAAGTGACATGGTCATTTTTCAAATTACCCTAGGTGTCTGATGCAGGAACATCCAATGGTTTAGGGGTAATCTTCCATCACCCAAAAAGATGTTTTTTCTTGTTTTCTTTAGTTTTTTGAGTACCATGATGGCACTTAAGAGGTGTAAGACAGTCAAAATCTAGAAAAGGTGGAAAATGGTCACTTACTATTTTTAGTAAGTCAGCCTAAACATGCTCATATGGACCTAAAAATTTACCCTAAGGAGTGGAATTGAAAAACATTTCCGATCGTGAAAGAATCATCTCAATACCCTATACGATTTGGGAGATATTAAAGTTTTTGTCCCAAGAAATTTCTCCAATGCAACTTCAAATTCAAATTTGAAAACCTTAGATGCCCCAAAAAAATTTGAAAAGTGGGTGAAACGATCTTTGATAGTTTCAACATTATATATCTCTTTCATAGCTTTCCAATGATTTATTATAATAGCAAATTAGACACCCAGATCAAAAGTTATGGCCTCGTAAAGCTGCCCCACTAAAAAGTGAATTTCACTAAAATATATTCCTAGGAAAGAAATCAATTGGCGGGACTTTTGGTGCCAAAACAAAAAGGGAAATTTACACTTTATAGAACAATCTATGGTAGTTACTGGGTAAAATAAAAAGGGTTATTTGGAGGTTGTAGAAGGTGGATCCATTAGTGCAAATTGTGGCTTTGAATAATATATTTTCTTTTAGAGTTGATTTTGTTGTAATGAACCAAGCCCATGAGGCTGTAGCATTGTAATTTTTGAATCTATAATCTCACTTTATGAAAGTAATTGAAAGTGGGTTATTTTCTGTCTCACACCTTCTGTGTTGGTATCTATTGTTGTGTTTTGTGTGGGTTTCAAGTGGTGTAGCCCTCATTAATCAATGGGCTATTTCCAACATCTATTGCCTACCTTCACCAATATATTAGCAGGAAGGCCATTAGCTAAATCCATTTCAACACAAATTCAAGCACATGTGGAGTTTTGATAGCTGATCGTTTCCTTGGAAGAGCAACGATATCTTCCAAGGGAGTTTCCAATGGTCCTTAGCCAATCAAATTCCAAAAATTGAATGGGAAGATATGGAAACCTTACCCACATATATGTTGTGTTAAAAATTTATGTTCATGGATCAAACTCCAGAAACCAAGGTTTCATACACAAAAAATCACCTTGAAAAATCCAAAGGCCACACTCCATTACAAGCTCCTTATCTTTTTGAGAATTAAATTCTAAAATAAAAAACCCCCTTACACAGGGGTAAATGCTTATTTCCCCACCCATGAACTCCTGCCAAATCTCTATGACCTAAGCATATAGAAGAATTCTACCGAGTCCTGATCAGAACAGGCCATTATGAGGCCAATAATGAAAAAGTTTCCCGTTACATAAATGGGTTGATGTCGAGCATTGAATAAGAGTTGAGTTTGGTAAGAATTTCTACCATTGAAGATGCATATCAATTTTCTTTAAAGGTAGAAGAAAAACTGAACATAAGGTTTGAAAGCAAGCAAAGAGGTGGAGGTTGTGGTGGAAAGATTAGTGGATGGTCATATGGAGGCTGAAGTGAAGATCAAAAGAAGGGCGAAGGATCCAGTACTAGGAAAAAACATAGAGGAGATAACTCATATCATCCTCATGATCAGAATAATGGAGACCAAAGAGGAAGATGAAGATCTGGACAAGGACTGGGAAGAGGAGGCTTCCATGGAATTGGTTTCCAGTGCGAAGAAGGACATAGAGCCTATGAGTGTCCTCAACATCAAGGAAGGACAAATAGAAGACCTGAGGGTAATGCATGAGTTGCACATGTAGATGAAGATGTTGAGTCTTCACATTATAAAGGTGCAGAAAGAGGAAAGGTTCTTGTTATAGAAGAGCCAAAATAAATGAGGAGAAAGAACCAAATCAAAGGAATATTCTATTTCACACAAGATGTAAGTGTGAAGGTAAAATTTTCAAAGTGATTATTGATGGAGGTAGTACCGATAAACTTGTTTCAGAAGAAATGGTTAGTAAGTTGTAGTTGAAGAGAATAAGGCATCCAAACCCATACTGGATTGCTTGGTTGCAGAAGGACCATAAAGATTTGGTAAATGAACAATGTCTGGTAAAGTTTAAGATTAGAAATTATCATGAATGAGGTACTATGTGATCTTATGCCTATGGATGTTTATCACATGTTGTTAAGGAGACCATATTAGTTTGATCGGCGGGTAGTACATGATGGACATACCAACACCTATTTTGAAAAAGGATGGAGTTTGTCATAAGTTGAAGCCCCTAAAAGAGATGGAGGAAAAGGTATACAATAATGCCATAATCTGTTTAGTTGATGGTTTTTTTTTTTTTAGAAGGTATGAAACACAAACATATGTGTTATGCTTTGATTCCTAGAGTTAATAGGGAAGACAATAAAGAGATACCTATAAAGGTTTTAGATCTATTGGATGATTTTAAAGATATTGTATCTGATAATGTACTTGAGGGTTTGCCTCGAGTGAGAAAGATTAGTGATTAGATGGACTTGATTCCTAGAGCCAATTTTCCAAATAAGGTAGCCCATTGAATGACTCCAATAAAGAATGAAGAGTTGAACAGACAAGTGCAAGAGCTGTATGCAGAAGGGATCAATTCAAGAGAGTTTGAGTCCATGTGCGGTACATACAGTACTAGCACCAAAAAAGTATGGAGAATGGAGGATGTGTACAGACTCCCAAGCCATCAATAGGATTACTATGAAGTATAGATTTCCCTTGTTGATGATGGATGACATTATGGATTATTTGAGTGGAGATGAGCACTTCACAAAGATATATTTGAAGAGCGAATATCACTAGATATAGATTAGAGAAGGAGATGAATGGAATACAACATTCAAAACCAAGGATGGTTTGTACAAGTGTTTAGTCATGCCTTTTGGGCTAACCAATGCATCGAGCACATTCGTGCAACTCATGAACGGGGTATTAAAGAGTTTTTGGGAAAATATGTTATTGTTTACTTGGATGTATTCTAATTCTCAGTAAAACTCTAGAAGAACATTTGATGCATATTAGATTTTTTTTGAGAATTTAAGAGAAGATAAGTTGATTAATTTGAAGAAGTGTAGCTTTGTGAAGAGAGAGTTGGTATAATTTCAATTTGTTGTCTCAGTAGATGGTCCTAGGATTGACCCAAAGAAGGTGAAAGCTATCATTGAATGGACTACACCAAGGAGTGCTATGAAGGTGAGATCTTTTCATGGTTTAGCAAGTTTTTATACAAATTTTATCAAAGGTTTTAGTAGTATTTGTGCACCCCTAACTAAAAGAATGAGAGGGTCCATAGGAAAGAGTTCAAATGGACTACAGGGTGTTGCCAGTATGAGTAGTTGGTGTTTTCATTGATGTCAACAAGCTTATGTTTGTGTTATCATTGATGTCAACTGGTTCATACTATTGGTAGTTTTTGGAATACTATGTTATTGCATTGATGAGTTTGTGATGATTCTTTGATTAGTTGCATTATGTTGTCATCAGTAAGTGCTACTGGTGTCAACCTCTAGTGTTGCTTTGACAAGCTCCTATTGAGTTGGCTGGATATATTGATGTGTTGTAGTTAGTTTTTTTGTGATGAGGAGATGTTCTAGATGATGAGAATGTTTTTGTGGTGCTTGGTTTCCAAGTTATTTGAGGAAAACTTGAATAAAAGAGGAATTGGTGTGGTCGAGTGGTGCTCTGGCATATAGAGTGGTGTACTGGTTTTTCTCTACATTTCTTCTATGATGAAGAACTGCTTGTGTGGTTTGGATATGTTGATCAGAGGTGTTCATAGGTGTTATATCCAAAGTTTCTTCATTTGGATTATTGTGCAGAGAAAGTTGTGTTCATGAATGTGTGAACTAGGTATTGCAGTGGTGTCTGGGAGAAATGGTTTTGCTCCCATTTCTCTGTAGTTTGGTTTTTGGTCTTGTGATTTTGGAAGTGTGTTGATAAGGTCCTTATCTACTTTAAGTTGAAGTTTTTTGTGGCTTGGTTCTCCACAAGTTGATTTCTTGAGTTATAGTGTGTGGAAGATTATCTAGGTGAACATGATTAGTTTGTTCTTTAGGTGAAATTTTCTGCAAAGGAATTTGTTGGATTTCAAGGTGTTGTGTAATATTCTTATGGATTGTGTTCAAGTGATGTATGTTGACTGTGAGTCATATTTAGATCAAAAGAAGCATGTACTTAAAAGGTTAATGGTGTTTACATAGGTTTGGTCGAGCTTGGGTGTTTACACTAATTGCATATTTTCTTTGGTGATTGTGGAAGCATGGCATGATGTTTACAAGTGGATTTAGGTCCAAGTTAAGGTGTGATTTGGTCCGCCTTCATTCATTTACATTGCAAAAATGTTTTGGTGCCGACGTAATTTAAATTTGTATGGTTTAGGTGCATAGCTAGCCTTGGAGAATGTGTTCAAGGTTGAAGAAGATATAAATAAGTGCTATGTTGATGGAGGATGTGTGTGTAGTGTGCATGATGTGAATTGCAGTTGTGAAGTGTGAACTTGTGAAGTGGAATGCAAGCTTCAATGAGTTAGACTACTGGAAGCAATGAGCAGAAGGTGTCTACAATATTCAAAATGGATATGAATGTGTTGGTGATACTGTGGTGGAACTTTTGTTGCATTGAGATGGATTTATCACTGTAACAATCTTCTTTTCTATAATCCGACAGTGAGCCATTGGAAGTGAGCCCTTTAGTAGTGAGCCTATTATATTCGGTGTTGCAATTACTTTATATTGTGAGCTAATCCTCACCATGATTTTCCTTTTTTGGGTTTTCCACGTAAATCTGGCGTTCTATTGTGCATGGTGTTGATTTGTTTTAGTTTTTGTTATTTTCTTTCATGATAAATAATTCTAATAGATTAAACGTTATTGTGGATCTAAATATTAATGAGGGTTTTGATGTTTTAATGAACAATTGATTCACCCCCCCTTAGTTATCTTGTGCATTCAACAATTGGTTTTTTGGTATCCCTTGGATATGGAGTTTGGAAGTTTGTTGTGACTAGATACACTATGCCTACAAATGGTTCGAGAGTATTGATGATGAAATTAAGTCCTATGAAAACAATGGTAAAGCAAGGTATTCTCTTTTAAGTGGTCTTTCTAATACTAAACTTGTGAAAGTTATGAATCTGAAAATTGCTAAAGAAATCTGGAAAAAGTTGGAAAATATTTATGAAAGAGATGATAAGGTCAAGAAAGCTAAGATGCAAATATATTTAAAAATATGCAAATGTCAGAGGATGAAAACATTACAAGCTACATGCAGAAAGTGGAAAAATTTGTCAATTCCATCAAAGGTCTTGGAGGAAATCTTGAAGATGATGAGGTGGTAAAAAAGGTACTGAGAACTCTTCCTCAATCCTATAGTCATAAGGTTTCTACTATTGAGGAATTTCAGAATCTAAATAATTACTCTTGAGATCAACTACTGGGCATTTTAACGAATTTTGAATTAAGAAAGTTTGGTTCAAGTGATTCAAAGAAAGAGACTACTTTCAAAGTCGACAAAGCAAAGAATAATGAAGAATTAGATCCATGTAGAAGCAAGTTTTGTGAGAAGAATAAAAAAGGGTATTGGAAAATACAGAGGTAAGTTACATTTGAAATGTTTCAGTTATGGAAAGATAGGTCATTATGCTTCAAGATGTCCAAACAAAGCTTTAAATGACAAGAATAAAGAGAAAAAAGATAAAACAATTAAGAAAAGTTATTATGTTAGAGAAGATGCCACTATATCTGATGATGAATTTGACTATTTGGATGATGAGGATAGTGAATGCTTGTTCATGGCCCTATAAAAGTTGAATCTAAGTATGCTAACTTTGAGAGATGTGTGAAGGAAAGTGCTCTGGATGTAGGTCATAATGCTATGGTGACTTCTTTTCATGCTAGAGAGGAGAAGAACTACTAGATTATTGATAGTGGATGCTCAAATCATATGACCAGTGATAAAAGTAAGTTTTTAAACTTGAAAAGTATGAAGGGGGTCTAGTTAAGTTTGGTGATGATACATCTACTAAGATATGTGGAAAAGGTTCAAACAATTTTGATGGCAAGCATAATACAAATGATGTTCTTTATGTTAAGGGCTTAAGACATAACCTCTTGAGTGTTGGACAAATGTGTAGAAAAGGATACAATCTTATGTTTCAGGATGATGTATGTGAGATCAAAAAAGTCTCCAGAATTGTAGTTGTTGCTGAACAAGGAAAAATGGAAATGTTTATCAGCTTAAAGGTGCTAATGGTCATTGCTTTATGACTCATATGAAAGAAATTTGGATATTGAATAAAAGGATGTGCCACATCAATTTTGATAGCCTAGTGAGAATTGGTTCAGTTCATGTTGTGAGAGATCTGTAGGAGCAAGATTGCAAAGCCTATTAATGTTATCTATGTCAAAGAATGTCAAATTGGGAAGCAAGCAAGAAGAAGTTTCAAAGTCAAAGAATAGTTTACTATTGGATTGTTGGAACTAGTGCATACAAATCTTTTTTGTCCTACTAGAGTAAGAAGTTTTCAAGGTAACAAGCATTTCATACTATTCATTGATGATTACTCTAAAATGTCATGGGTTAATTTTCTCAAAGAAAAATAAGAAGCTCTAGATAAGTTTAAAGTATTCAAAGTTATGGTTGAGAATGAAATGAATGTGAAAATAAAATGTTTGAGTTCTGACAAAGGTGGAGAGTTCAACTCCAATGAGTTTAACAATTTTTGTGAAGATCATGGAATAAAAAGGTATTTATTTTCCCCCAGGACTCCTCAACATAATGGAGTGGTTGAAAGAAATAATAGGATTGTTTAGGAAGTTGCGAGAACAATGATAAAAGAGGAAAACCTACTAGAAGTCTATTAGAGAGAAGCAATTCATACTACTATCTATATACTTAACAAAGTATAAGAAAGAGAAAATAGTGCAAAGAATCCTTATAAGTTGTGGTATGGAATGATGCCTGCTGTCAAATACTTCAGTGTTTAGAAGCAAGTGCTATATCAGAAGAGATGATGAAAACTTAGGAAATTTTGATACTAGATATGATGAAGACCTATCTTTCTCGAATATTCTACATGAAGCAAAGATTACTTGTGCTACAACAAGAGACTGAAGAACATTGTTGAAAGTGCAAGTGTCAAGGTGGATGAAGACTTATAGAAGAACTTAGTGGTGATAGATGGAAATGGATTAGATGAGTCCTCTTGTAAGAAAATGGAAGAGATGAAGGCAAGGAGAAAGAAGTATAGATTGAAGAGGAATAAGCTCTAAAAAAGATCCCTAAGACTCCTAAGTATGTGCAAATGAATCATTCTAAAGATCAAATCATTGGTGACATGAACAAAGGTGTTTTGAAAAGGATAAAAGCTACTATGACTGAAGAATAGGTAAACATATGTTTTCTTTCTAAATTTTAACCTAAAACAATGAATGAAGCATGCACAAATGAGTATTAGATCAAGGCTATGGAAGAAGAACTAAAATAGATTGAGAAGAATCATACTTGGGAACTTTTCCTAAGACCAAAAAACAAGAATGTAATTGGAACTAAGTGGGTATTTTGGAACAAACTGAATGAGAATTGAGAATTAGTGAGAAACAAGGAAAGAATTGCGTGTACGAGCTACTCACAAGTAGAAGGAATATATTTTGAGGAGACATTTACTATGATGGTAAGAATGGAAGCTATCAAAATGTTTTTGGATTTTGTAGCACATAAATATTTCAAAGTTTATTAGATGGATGTGAAGTCTACTTTCTTGTGTTGAGAAAATGTGTCTCAACCTTGCAATTACATAATGTACTATTGATACATAAGGTACTGCTCAATCGACGATGACAAGGGGCATGGGGGAATCCCCCCATGAGGGGTCCGGGGGGATCATCCCCCTGGCTAGGGTCCAGGGGCAACATGCCTTGGTGAGGGCTCGGGGGAAGCACCCTTGAAAGGAAAATTTTATTTATATTTTATTATTGTAAATCTGAACCATTCATCATTATGTCTCATTTGATGATTGATATTTTATTATCTTGACTTGCCCTAGAAGGCAACCCTATTTTATGAGGGCATTGTATTACGACTATGTATTGCAATGCATTTTTAGAGTTTGATAGAAGCTGTGTTGCCTCTAGATCTCTGAGTGGTGATACTCCTATGAGAAGCTTGCTCTGCATGTATATTGTAATCTTTGTGATTTTTGAATAATATATTGGGTGGATTTTGGAGTGTGGGGTTTTTCTCTTGAAAGGGTTTTCCCCATGTAAATCATTGTGTTGTGGTATGCATAATATGTGTGTTTATTTTTATTTACGTTTATGTAACTATTAAATATTTGTAAAAGATTTGCATTATTCTCCTCTCAAGATTAGTGTAGGAAGTTATTCCACTACCTTAGTTTCCTTACATCTTGAATGGTGAGTTGGAAGAAGTAACATTGAACAACCAGAAGGATTTTAATTATTATATAAACCAGATATGATGCGCATATTGAAGAAGACACTTTATGGACTCAAGAAAGCTCCTAGAGCTTGGAATGCAAGGTTGGATAGGTACTTGATACAACAATGATTCAATAAAGGTACTATAGATAGTAATCTTTATTTCAAAGTTGAAAAATATCAAATATTGATTGTGGTTATGTAAGTTGATGATATAATCTTTGGAGGAAATGAAGTTATGGGTAAGATATTTACATAAGAGATGTAGAATGAGTTTGAAATGCCAATATTTGGGGAGATGAATTTCTTCTTTGGACTACCAATCAGGCATAAAAAGGTATATTCATTTCACTGTCAAAGTATGCCAAGGAAATTTTGAGGAAGTTTGGAATGGAAGACTCTAAACTAGTATATACACCTATGGTCACTGATTACAAGCTAAGAAGGAATGATGAATCTCCTAAGGTTGATAAGAGAAAGTACATATCAATGATTGGAGGACTGCTATACCTAACTGCTACTAGATTAGATATCATGCATGCAATTTTTCTTGTGGCTAGATTTCAAGAAGATCCTAGAGAGTCACATGTAGCAGTGAAGAGGATATTCAGATACTTGAAAGGCACTATGGAGCATGGTTTATGGTATACAAAGGATACTAATTTTTCTTTGAGTGCTTATACAAATGCAGATTGGGCAAGTTGTGTGGATAACAAGAAAAGTACAAGTGGTGGTGTATTATTTATTGGATGCAAATTGGTGTCTTGGTTAACCAAGAAGCAAGATACAGTGTATTTATCTACTATAGAAGCATAATATATTACAACAACATCTTGTTGCACACAAGTGTTGTGGATGAGGCAAACCTTGAAGGATATTAGAGTTATATATGATTAACCAATTTCTATCTTTCAGGATAATACAAGTTCTATTAACATTTCAAAGAATCCAATGACACACTCAAGGACAAAAAATATCTCAATCCAGTATCACTTTTTGAGAGAGAAGGTTGCAAAGAATGAATTGAAACTAGAGTATGTGCCTACAAAGGATCAAGTTGCTGATATATTTACTAAGGCTCTTCCTAAGGATAATTTTGAGTATCTTTGGGAGAAGTTAGGGGTCATTACCCCTCCTTTGAACTAGATGCATAAGGATATGCATCAATCTAGTGGATTTCAAGATTCATTCTTTGTTTTGGATTGATGTTGGAGGCTACCTCTTAAGGGGAGTA
Organism: Sequoia sempervirens; assembly: GCA_007258455.2. Classification (NCBI taxonomy): domain Eukaryota; kingdom Viridiplantae; phylum Streptophyta; class Pinopsida; order Cupressales; family Cupressaceae; genus Sequoia; species Sequoia sempervirens. Next base: position 75,721,944 of record VDFB02193867.1, on the reverse strand, counting down.
GGTAGTGGCACTATTGGTTGTTGCAGTCAGGGGGATTAATTACTGGGGTAGGTTAGTGTTTTCCTTTGTCAACTGAGTCAAAGTATATGTGTAGTGGTTGCTAGTTGATATAGTTTGTTGTGTGCTCCTAAGGGGGAGTATGCAGAGCAGTGGTGAGCAGGTACAAGTATGATTAATGTCAAAGGGGGAGAATGAGAGTGAGAGAAATGTGTCATCCTTTACCATTCATGTTAAATGGGAAGAGAAAGTAAGTTGAAAAAGGATTAGTTGAGAAAGGGAGAGAGAGTAAAGTGAACAAGGAGAGTATGATGTAAGGGGGAGAAAGAGAAAGAGTTGATATAGACCAGTGTGTCAGTGATTAGAGTTGTTATATTTGATGTTGATAGTTTTTTACATCATGTGTTGCCATCAATGAAAAAGGGGGAGATTATTGCTAGTATGAGTAGTTGGTGTTGTCATTGATGTCAAATGGTTCATATTGTTGGTAATTGTTGGGAGACTATGTTATTGCATTGATGAGTTTGTGATGATTCTTTGATTAGTTACATTATGTTGTCATCAATAAGTGCTACTAGTGTCAACCTCTAGTGTAACTTTGATAAGATTCTGTCGAGTTGGCTATATGTATTGATGTGTTGAAGTTGGTTTTTTTGTGATGAGGAGATGTTCCAAATGATGAGAATGTGTTTGTGGTGCTTTTTTTCCAAGTTCTTTTAAGAAAATTTGAATAAAAGAGGAACTAGTGTGGCTAAGTGATGTTTTAGAATACAAAGTGGTGTGCTGGTTTTTCTCCACATTTATTCTGTGCTGAAGATATACTTGTGGGATTTAGATATGTTGATTAGAGTTGTTCATAGGTGATATGTTTAGAGTTTCTTGGTCTGGATTGTTGTGCAGAGAAAGTTGTGTTGTATTATAGTGATGTCTAGGAGAAATGGTTTTGCTCCACATTTCTTCGTAGTTTGGTTTTTGGTCTTGCAATTCTAAAAGTGTGCTGATAAGGTTCATATCTACTTTTAGTTGAAGTTTTTAATGGCTTGGTGCTTCACAAGTTGATTTCTTGAGTTACAGTGTGTGGAAGATTATCTGGGTGAATAGGATGAATTTATTCTTTAGGTGAAAGTTGTTGCAAATGATTTTTTTTGATTTTAGGTTGCTTGTGGAATATTCTAGATTGTGCTCAAGTGATGTATGTTGTCTGTGAGTCATCTTTGGATTGGAAGAAGTGCACAATTAAAAGTTTGATGGTGCTTACAGAGGTTCAAACGACCTTGGGTGTTTACACTAATTGGATATTTTCTTTGGTGATTGTGGAAGCATGGCATGACATGTATGGGTGTATTTAGGTCTAAGTTAAGGGGTGATGTGGTCTTCCTTCATTTCTTTCCATCGTGGGAATGTTTTGGTGCCGACCTAATTTGAATTTTCATGGTTGAGATGCATAGCTGACCTTGGAGAGTGTGTTCAAGTTTGAAGAAGGTATAAATAAGTGTTGTGTTGATGGAGGATGTGTGTGTAGTGTGCGTGATGCAAATTACAAAGTTGTGAAGTGTGAACTTGTGAAGTGCAATGTGAGCTTCAATGAGTTAGACTACTGGAATTAGTGAGCAGAAGGTGTCTACAATTTTTAGAAAGGCTGTGAATATGTTGGTGATGCTGTGGTGGAGTTTTTTGTTGCATTGAGATGGATTTATCACTGTAACAATCTTCTTTTCTTCTTTTTTGTAATCTAGCAATGAGCCCTTCTTTCTTTTGGGTAGTGAGCCCTCCGATAGTGAGCCTATTGTATTCAGTGTTGCAATTAATTTATATTGTGAGCTAATCCTCACTGTGGTTTTTTCCTTTTTGGGGTTTTCATGTAAATCTAGTGTTCTATTGTGGATCTAAATATTAATGAGGGTTTTGATGTTTTAATGAACAACTGATTCACCCCCCCTCTTAGTTATCTTTTCAACATAGGGACAATGAAGAGTTTTGATTTGTTGAAGAAGAAAGTCACAAAGCAACTTGTTTTGGCACTTCTATATTTCAACAAGGTATTTTAGGTAGATTACGATGCTAGCAACAATGCCATTGGAGCTATTTTGAGTCAAGAAGGTAAACCCATTTCTTATTTTAGTGAAAATTTGAATGATGCAAAGAAGAAGTATTATGTTTATGATCAGGAGTTTTATGCTAAAGTTCAGGCTTTGAAGAAATGGAGACACTATTTGTTGCAAAAAGAGTTTGTTTTATTTACTGACCATCAAGCTTTACAATATTTGATGAAATATAATATAGCTTGTTGGTTCATAAAATTTAGCAACCCTTTTAACATGGCCATTAAGCATAAAAAAACTTGCTTGGTAGTAGATCCATGTGTTTCATGAGTTTCATAGCATAACACGACTATCTATCCTTTTGGAATCCATCATATTATATGGACACCTAGTGTAATGCAACTTGCTAGATAGTAGATCCATGTCGCTCATGAGTGATCTACATCCTTGTGAGAGCATGATTTTGTTTAGATAGGGGTGATACCACAATACTAGTTTAAATTTTTTTGGCTAGACTGGACATTTAACTGATTTTTTTAAACTAAATATTCACTTTTGGACACCTATAGTGGCTAAACCGTGATGAATTTGAAAATGATACAAACTAGTGATTTGTGACTAGATTGCACTTCTTTTTTCATCTCCTTTGAAAAGTATTTTTTAATAGTAAACACAATTTTTAAAGAGTGACGTGTACTTGCTAACACATAAATTTTTTTCTATAAAGGATAAAATTCTATTTTTTTTAATTTAGATTCGTAACTATGATACCTAGTGCATGAAATTGGTTTCATAGCATTTCATTGAATATTTTTTTCTTAATTAAGTTTTGAAGTCAAACCAATTACAATTTAGACATGATTTACTTGCTAACACATTATTTTTTTTGTATGTATCAAAATTCAATTTATTTTTTTGTTGGATTAGGGACATCAATGTCTAGTGCACTGGTATTTTTCAATTTTTTTTGATAATATGCTATTTTTCCATGTGTAGAACAAAGAGCTTGATTTTCAGTGAAAAACCTATGTTTAGTCAAAATATAAAAAAAATACATAATAAAACCAAAATATATTAAAATTATATTTGATGGATAGCTCGTTTTGAGGACTACAATCATCCAATTGGGTCTATAAATTTTTCCCCATTTTCATCCTCAACTTGAGCTTTGAAAGACAATTTTTTGTAGAAATTTGGTGCAAGAGGGGGAGAAGGGAAAAAAAGGGGGGTTCACTTGAATGCCCCTTTGAGTGAACCCCCCTTAACCCTTTCGAGTGGAGGGGTTTGGCTCAAACCCCCTTTTTTCAAAATTTCCCTTTGTTTCCATTTTGAAAAAAGTGAAAAAAGTGGGTCTCATCATTAAAGGGGGTTCATTCGAAGGGGGGTAGAACGAACCCCTTTTGGGTTAGAGTTAACAACCCCTTCGTGTGAACGCCCAAAAACTCAAAATTTTCTTCATGGGGGCATTTTTGCAATTTTCCTTCCTTTAACAGAATTGTAAACTGGTTTTGTTGGATCACCCATAGCACATTCAATAGATAAAGTTTGGTATTTGACATAAATTTAAGACTAAGATCTCTTTTCCTTATCAACTCAAATCCCTTTTGGTACTGACCTTGTGTTTTGTTCATGTTTACATCATTTTTTGTTTTCATTTTGTTGTCATCTTTATGTTATGTTATACAATGTGATGAGTCCAAATAATAGCTCAATTTTGATAGGGGTTATCATATATTTGTTGTTGTTACTATATACTTTAGCACTCGGTTATTGAAACTTTCCATGTTATTTCCCTAAATTTATGAACCTTGGGCATGAAATTATCCTTGTGACTTTTCATAATATTAACCTGCTATGTGAATTATCTATGTTAATTGTACATGTGGTTGAATGGATGTTACTTAAGGTAATTATGGATATGCAATTGTTTTGTGCGTGCTAATGTCATTATGCAAGTTCACATTAAGTTGGAGATATAAATGAAGCTTGCAACATGGAAGAAGTTCATGCTAGCTGGTTGGTTGCTAAGAAAGTCAAAAAGATGGTCATTAAAGAGGTCAATGGAGGGAAAATTCCAATGGAGGGGAATTCCTAGCTCGTGTGAAAGTTGTAACTACCTTTTAAATGATCATGTTTGTTAGTTGATCAAATCTAGGAAGTGTTACTGTGTTGGATCCTCGTTGAGGCAAGTCTGCTTTGACTAAATCTGGCACATGCATAACTTCCTCCCTCTCTTTTCTATGCTTTCAATAAATGGCGTCCTCCTATTTTGTTGGAGTTAAATGCCTAGTTAGTTAGGGTTAATTAGAAGCTTTTCCCTCTATAAATAATAGTCAGATGCCCCTTTTCATAAGGTTGGATGTTCTAAGATTATACTTGCATTTTCAAGTTTCAAGTAATAGTCATATTGCTAATATGATGCAATCATGTTTTCAATGAATAAAATGATATTATGATTTGTTGCATCTGAGTTAGCTTAAGGAAGACTCACTCAAGGGGGCCCACTTGGTGAGAATTCCATCCATTTAGTTTAATAGTTATTTTTTGTTTAGTAACTAGTTTCGGCCTCAACAGTTGTTTGTTCCTACAACCATTGGAACTCTATTCTGTGACTGTTCCTGCAGTCGAAGGAAGCAGACCTAGAGTCCATCCTTCTGACTAATCAAGGTATGCATGCAATCACAATAAATATTTTTACTTTTGTGGGAATCAATTTCTCCATCAATAAATCCATCTGCCCATCCATCTCCATCCTTTCTCTCTCTTCGATAACTCCACCATCACTTCATTCCATCACCACTACATTTAGTAAGCTCAATTTTACTTTTAAAGTAACCCATACTTCCTTCCGCATTCTTTGAAAAATACACTCCAAATTTTTAGGTACGTGCGTAAAAAATTGTTGTATCTTAATTATCTTAAATGCATTTTTTTAATTACTGTATATTAATGTTGATATTTCACATAGCACATATTTGTACTCTATCTTGTCACATCATAATTACATCCCAGCCTATGTGGAAACATGCTCTATTTAGGTTGGGGGGAGTGTAAACCCACATGTCCACATGTCATACATGTCATCCATGTGTCAGCATGGCAAGAAATTTGAAATGACCTAATATAGTTGAAATGACGACTCACATGTATGATGACACTGAACCACTGCCATTTTCCTTGATGATATCCCTCATTTATGCTTTCTTTACTGACTTAGTCATAGTCATAACGTCACCAAAAAGGTAAATTAAAGAGTCACTTGACAATGGCGTTAGCACTGAAGAAGAGTTGTAGGAAGCAAAAGAAATTGGGATTTCAGAAGAAGGATTGCAGGAAATAAAATTTCACAGAAGTGTTTTCTTGATTGTGGGTAGAAATAATGGGAGGTCAGCTGATCAGAAATGAACCTACAATTCATGAGGTGATACTGCAGGATGCACTCTCTTTGGCCAAATTCAGAAATTGTGGATGGTTGGACTACTTTCTGAAACTAGATAGTTTCAATTAGGACATTGCTCTGGAATTTGCACAAACACTTTCTGACAATAAGGCAATGGTAAAAGGGCTAGAAGTTATAGCCACTAAGGAGAGAATTTCTAAAGTAACGGGTTTGCCTGCTGAAGGAGAGCCCTACCCTGCTTCTAGAGATCCTAGGTTAGCTAGGACAGAATTCACTAAGCCTAGTGATCCTCCACTTGTTGTAGATAAGCAAGGAACAAGGAGAACTTCCCTGCTAGAAAAGTGAAAACAAGTTGTTGTCTACAATATTAAATACATTACCTATGAAGGCCACCAATCATGCCTTCATTCTGTGCATTTTAAGCTCCTGAACCATATGAGACATGGAAGAAGGATGAATGTGCCCAATGTGTTGTACAACCTTCTTGCAATCATGGCAGTTGAAACACAAAAAGGTAGGGACAATTCTGTCTCCCATCACTATTTGATAAAATTGTTAGTAGAAAAATCTTTACAAGAAGTGTTTGGTATGTCATGGGAGGAATTTTTAAGCATTGACTAGTTCAGATTAGAAAATGTGGGGTAACCCCAAGCTCGTAGGGTTAGTATGGGTGAGAGGGTTATTAAAACCACTCTTGGAGCTTCAAATTATGACAAAAACCCTAGAACAAACCCTCATGGAGTCGAATCAGCAGTAGAGATTAGCTCCTTTGAATCAGAGTATTCGAATAAATAAAGTTCATCCTCAAACCATAATGTCAATGTTCTCCATAAAACTCAAATTCATACTAGGGCTGCCATTAGAAAAGAGGAAGCAAAAATGAGAGAGACAAAAATTAGAAAAGAGAAGGCCAAGAAGAAAACATCAGAAAAAGTAACACCAAGCCCTAGGAAACATAAAGCTGATGAAACTGGTCATGTTGCAGCCACTGAGAAACATAAAAGCCCTCAAAATAAATAAAAAACAACTGATCCAACTACTGATATGCCTCCAAAAAGAAGCCCTAGACTCAGAAGAACACCTAGGAAGGAGACAAAATCTCCTAAGGGGCAGGTAAATGTTGAGGTGAAAGAAATTTTTGAGGAACAAGCAAACATAGGATTAGTAGAGCTTGCTACTATTGTAGAGTAGGTTGAAAATCATGAACCACTGCAACTGGAGCAAGATAAACAACAAGAACCACTGGAACCAAAGCAATTTGAGCAGTATGAGCCGGTGTGAGGAAAGATATTGGTAGGGAAAAATAAACCTCCAAATTTTTCATGGAATCGCGTAGCCTTGAACTTATGGAATGAAATGCAAAAGAGAGAGGAGTGGAAAAAGGAAAGACTCAAGCTATAGGAAGAAATCAAAAAGAAAAATGTAGAAATTGAGGGAAATAATGTAGAGATTTTTGCATTGAAGGGTAAGGTAGATAATGTGGTGGAATTGGTACCACAAATAATGGCATGCAGAACTCCTCCAAGAGTATATGCACTAAATTTGAAGGAGCGTCATCTTTCTTTCAAACTGTTAAGGGTTATTTCTAGTTTAAACCCTTCTATTGAAACCCCACATGAATTCTTCCAAGCCTACCAATCCTCTCCTCTTGAAGTTAAAAATATGTTGTGAATTGTACTTACATAATTATGTTATTTCTAATGTGTTGGAAAGAGACATTGCACAAGTCATCTGGTGTTGTCATTGATGGAAACCCTAGTCAGTGATTCAATCCACACGTCAACATTTGATCAGACCGGAAGTTAGAATGAAGTTTTGTGATTAACTGTCAAACTAGAACATAACATCCGACAAAATTGTGTTTATCGATTCATATGCAATTTTTTGTTATCATTTTGAGTTGTTGATCTCAGGGAAGGTTTTTTGATGTGTGATCTATGTTATCCTTGAATCTTAGAGCCTCGTATCAATTTATGTGCAATTTAGAAGATACAGTTGATTGATTTTCTGCTTAATAGTGCAAAAAGGCTGACTTGATGAATGTAGCATATTGCGGATATTCGAGGAGTAATTGTTTAATTTTTTTTTGTGTTCGAGCATGTTAATTTGGGTCCTCACTATGTTGTGGCCAACTTTGGTTGGTGCGCATTGAAAATTATTCATGATTTGAGCTGACAGTTTGTAAATATTTTATATTTTGTTGAAGCTGACATGTGGTTGATTAAATCTTTAGTTGCAGATATATATAAGTGATCATTTATATCATTTTGATGTATGTACAAAGTGTGTTAATGTGTGTTGTGAAAGTTAGAAGGATTGTAGAGGGATTGTGCATAGTTTCACTTGTGCAGAAAAGGATTTGTGATTCGAATTAAAGTAGACAAAGCAGAAGAAAAAAATCAGACAAAAGGTCAAAAAAGCAATTGATGTGCCTTAACTGGAACTGTAATCAGGCATTAGCAGATGCTATTTTCTTAGTTTAAAATATTTTGGATGTAATCCAAATATTTTGTAAGAAAGCGAGTCTTGCTTTTGTATTTGAGTAGTGAGCTCTAGGCAGTGTGCTTGAATGCATGTGCATTCCTTTTGTAAACACTTTTATTTGAGTCAACTCATATTGTGGATTGACCTCCACTGTGGTTTTTCCATGTAAAAAATCCTTGTGTTAAGGTGTTGTGGTTGATTGCTTTGTGTTCTTGCATCTTACTTTTGGTTCAATGCTATAAGTGGCTTAAAGATCAGGTTAATAAAGTTAAATTTTGTAGAACACTGATTCACCCCCCCTCTCAGTGTTCCTTGATTCCAACAATTGGTATCAAAGCCTAGTTCCTCAGAAGAAGTTTAAAATCTTGGGGAAGATTTGGGAAAGTAATTCAATGGAGTTAAGTAGTCTTCAACAACAACTTTTGGTGGTGCTAGATGATCTTGATCAGTCCAAATCTGAAGTCCGAGAATTGCAAGCAAGCCTCATGAATGCTGAGAAATTCATTCAATCATTGAAACATAAAATCAATAAGTCCAAGGAGAAGAGAAGGGAACTCTATGATCAGATCAAGCAGAAAGAGAGTAAAATCATTGAAGATGAACAACTGAGTCAAGCCCTGAAGGAAAAGACAGAAGAATGTGAAAAGTTTACCAGAGATAATGCTGTCCTAAAGCATGAGATGGAATCTATTGTGATGAGGATGAACAAGGAGATTGACGACTGAAAGAAGAATGAAGAGAATATTGCTCAGTCCTTGAAAGAAAAAATTGAAGAATGTAGCGGAATTATTGATGGATTCAATTAGTTGGAGCTTGAATTGGAACAATCTAGAAATAATGAAGAAGAGCTTGAAAAGCAGATTGTTATTCTCAGAGATGAACTTGCTACTGCAAATGAATTCAAGGAGAAGTTCAAGATTAGCTCAACCAAGTTTGATGAACTGATTAAAATTCTGAGGACTGGAAGTGACAAGCGAGGTCTTCGATATTAGTAAGGAGAAAGCTCTGGATCTGGACAAAGGATATTTAGGCAAGGAAATCAGATGAACAAAGCTGGAAGGTATCCAATAAGACAACCTAATGCTCAAAGGTTCAATGGTTACTATTTTGTTTGCAATAAATTTGGTCATATGGCTGCCCAATGTAGAAGTAGAATGAATTCAAGTGGTTCATCATTCTCAGGTCAATGTTTCAATTGCAATAAGTATGGTCATAAGTCAGTTGAATGCAAAAATATGTCAAACAAAATTTTCAATAGAGATGTCAAATGTTATACGTGCAATAGATTTGGCCATATTGCTAACTAGTGCAGATCAAGAGAAAATCAATGGAACAACTGGTCTGGACAAAGAAATGTGGTGTGCTATAATTGCAACAAATCCGGTCACATTGCAAGATTTTGTAGAAGCAGAAAGGGTCTAGTAAATCAAAGGAAAAACATGTAGAAGGATGAAAAGGGAAAAGGAAAAACTACTACATATGAGATCAGGAAAAAAATGAAGAAGACATGGGTGAAGAAGAGTCCCTTTGATGCAAGAAATAGTTTAGCACCAGAATTTGGTTATGGTAATTCCTCCCGGAATTAGTTTAAGGCCTTTGGCCTAGGGGGAGTTCTCAAGAAAATATTTTAACCCCCTTGTCGGTAGTTGGAACCGAAATGTGGTAGACTACAATTAGTGATGTGTAGATATTTTGGGATCTCTTGTAAGGGAAATTTATGCAAAATTGAAGGTCCGTAGAAGAATTTTCTTTCACAGTCTGTGAGAACAAGGTATCAGGAAGACCTAGGGTAAAAGCATTTATTGCGATTAAAAATTTAGGTGTGTGAATGATAAAAAGTCATTTCTATCTGTCATTTGTCACATTGCATTTCAAGGAGAAGAAGTTTGAAGAGCTCTGAAGTGAACTTTGGAAAAGTTTGGCGAAGATTCAAGTTTGAAGGTGGTTTAGCAATGAAACCCTAATCCAATGAAAGGTATTTATCTGCAAACTCATGAATTTGAAAATTTTGGAAATGGCTGCTCCCTTGGTTGTTGATATTAAGGATAGACCTCATCTAAAATTCAAATGGAACCCATTCAAATCCATTGAAACAAAACCTTTAGGTGCATTTTCCTCCATCTCGTATGGTGTTTTGCTTATCGAAGATATTAGGGCATACTTTCATTCAAATGTTGAAGAATTAGGAAGCTCCCAGTTGTTGAATTTGTACACCAATCACATTGTGGGAGAAGATCTCCATGTAAAACCTGAATTCAAATATTTGGAGGAGAAGAAATTCACCGAAATTGTGAAGTTTCCTGTATTTGAAGAAAATGAATGGGTTCGGTATATATTGAGTTGAGTGCATGCCAAGTTTATGTGGTTAAGTCAGCCTTTTAAGATCACAAAGGAAGCTATAAGGATTGTTACTGATTTGAATTCATCCGGTGGGTTGCCGACATTGAAAGCTATGAAGAATCAAACAGTCACAGATGCAATTGGTTTAGTGTTCGATAAGAGACCTATGACAATTGATGATATTATTGAAGTGGATGTGAGATTTGCTTCTATGGTCATTGGGTACAAGATTTATCACTCCAGCCGAGATAATTCAGTATCTGGTACAACAATCTATGCACATATTAGATGGTTAAAGAAAATGCAGATTATGACCTGTGTGAGTTACTCCAGAGCCAGTTAATTGAAAATATTGGCAAAATTAAGAAGGATAAGAAAAAATATTTCAAGTATGGTAATCTGTTGCTATGTTTATTCTTTTATTTCATGAATGAAGTTCCAGGAGTTGGAAAATTTCAATGGCAAGGTGATAAATCGATAGCTATTCAAATTAGAGATATCTTGTATGGAATTGGTGACAACAAAACTAGAAAAACTACTATCTAGGGTTATTTGAAAAAAATTCAGAATGAGATGCAAGCCAGGGAAAGGATTACCACATCTAAATTGTGGAAAATTATAAGGATACAATTTGCTTCATGGTTGATATTGATCAATTTTTGATGGAAGCTGTTGATCCTAGAATAGTGTGGATAATGCCTATGGGTTATGAGGTTGAAGAACACATTTTGGAGTTATATGCTCAACACTTGCTAAGTAAACCTCGGGATCCAACAGAAGAAAGGTTTGGTACCTTTGAGGAAAAGAATATGGAAGTTCATGCACAATTGAAGAAGCCAATGATAATCGGGAAGGTGAAAAAAGAAGTGGAAGCTTTTGCAGAAAGCATGGGGATATCAATTGAAGCTGTAAGGGAAGCTAGGAGGAAAAGAGAACAAGATGAAGTAGGAGAGCTAGATAGAACTGAGTCTACTAGTTTGGCAGCATCCTCTGCTAGATCTAGATCTACAAGGAGCTCTACTCTCTCATCTGGTCCTACAAAGAAGTCGTCCTGTGAGAGCTCAAGCCAAGACATCCGAGAGAGAAGGAAGGAGGAAGAAGGACAAGAGCACAAGAGTATATGTTGTTGTTTCAGAAGATTAAGAGGTAAGAGAAATCAAGCATAAAGGCTCTAAATAATCTAAATTCTCTAAGGACAAGCCCTTCGATGAAGAGAAAGCAAAGAAAAAGGTGAAAACTGACAAATCAAGTATGTCTATAGAAGAAGTGGAAAAATCCTTGATTAAGGATGGTAATATTAGGCCACTCTGTGAATGGTATGACACCTATGATAGTGCTAGTCAAAGAATTCTTGAGGAATCCACAATAAATTATTTGAATAATTTCAATATGACTCTCATTGAAATAATGTCTGAGTTACCTAAGGCTCTATATGGAGTTTTAGAAATGAGAAGAGTGATTGCAAGGACTGAAGAGCAAATGAGAGAATGAATACTTGATGATATGTGTTCGGCGATGTCTATAGAAGAGATGAAGAATATTCTCAATGAAGCAAAAAAGGATTTTAAGAGCAAGACAAGGGTGAATAAGTTGATGATTGGGTAAACTGAAGAGGTGGAAAAAGACACTGAGAAAATCCTTAAGGCAATTCTGTTAAAGAATAGATACAATGTTGTTTATGAAGAAGCTCATGTTGAAGATATTCCATTTGGTCTGGGAATTGAAGAGGACACATTTGAGGATAGTTTGAATCCTCTAGATATACATGATGCTGAAATTCCTATGGAGAATGAAGCTCCTTAAGTTGTGTCAGTTGATGAAATTGAGATTCCTGAAGCTAAGGAAGAATCAGTGATTGGAGAAAAGAAGGATGAGGCGAAGGAGATTCCTGTGGAAGCAAGAGACACTGCTAAGGCAGTAAAGGAGTTTTTGGAAGAACAACAGGAGGAATTTGATCTTGAACTAGTTAAAGGACCTATCAACTTGGCTACTTTATCTACCATTGATAAGCTAAAAGTTTCATCATTTGCTCAAGCCAAGGCAAGGGAGGAGATTCTGAAATCTCATATTGAAGACAGTGAGCTATTAAATCTTTCATATGGTATTTTGGAGATCATGCCTTCATATGTCAAGGATTCATCTGATTCTCCATCCATTTAGCTAAAGAAACTTGTTAATTATGTCAGTACTCACTTTGAGTCATTTGAGAAGTCAGCTATGGATAAGGTTCAGAAGGAATTTGATGCTAAAAGGTTCAGTAGGTTGAAGGGAATGATTGATAATGATAAATCTTTGTTAGATACCTATGTAAAGAATATGCAAGGTGATTTGTTTGAAGGTGGAACATTTATAAGTCATGCTTATCATTGTATAAATTCACTGAGGACATTGAAAAGAAAATGAAAGAATATGAGAAACAGTTAGCAGATATCTCTCAAGCATTTGATCCTCTAACCATTTCTGTTGGAAAGCAATAAGGTCAAGTAATATCCCTGCTTGACAAGATTAAAATTCTGAAGCATGAAGAAGGAAAAATTGTTGAAATAGTATGTGAGCTAAGAGGACTAATTGGTCCTGAGATGGAGACAATGCTTAGTGCATTGAAGGAAGCACAAGATACTATGGCCGCCAGTGATCTGACAAACCTTGAGTCTACAAAAAGGAAATTTTACTTATTCTGTGGTCACATAACTATTTTGGAGAGTCTCAAAAAGAGTTGGGACACTAGTTTGAGCTTGTTGAAGAGTAATTTTGTAGATATACTCAAGTTTATGTAAGTTGTAGAAGCATGTTTGTACATATGCAGTTTTTTCATAGCAATTTTGTTTGATCTTTGGTATGCAGATTCCTGCCTTTTCCATTGATGTCAAAGGGGGAGAGTGGGACAGTGAAAAATGCCTTAATCATCTCAGGGGGAGTTGTGTTTTTGAAGTTTTGAGGTTGGCAATGTAATTTATGTTGTATTGATCCGACACTTAGTCATTTTTCACTAAGTGTTGCCATCAATGCTAAAGGGGGAGATTGTTGGCAAGAGACACTGCACAAGTCATTTGGTTTTGTCATTGATGGCAACCCTAGTTAGTGATTTGATCTGCATGCCAACATTTGATCATACCAGAAGTGAGAATGAATTTTTGTGATTAACTGTCAAACTAGAATAGAGCATCCGACAAAATTGTGTTCAACGATTCATATGCAATTTTCTATTATCATTTTGAGTTGTGGATCTCAGGGAAGGTTTTTTGATGTATGATCTATGTTATCCTTGAATCTTAGAGCCTCGTATCAATTCATGTGCAAGTTAGAAGATCCGATTGATTGATTTTTTGATTAATAGTGCAAAAAGGTCGACTTGATGAATGTAGTGTATTGCGGATATTCGAGGAGTAATTTTTTAAGTGTTTTTGTGTTCGAGCATGTTAATTTGGGTTCTCACTATGTTGTGGCCGACTTTGGTTGGTGTGCATTGAAAATTATTCATGATTTGAGCTGACACTTTGTAAAGATTTTATATTTTGTTGAAGCCGACATGTGGATGATTAAATCTTTAGTTGCATATATATATATAAGCGATCATTTATATCATTTTGATGTATGTACAAAGTGTGTTAATGTGTGTTGTGAAATTAAAAAGGATTGTAGAGCAATTTGCATAGTTTCACTTGTGCAAAAAAGGATTTGTGATTCAAATTAAAGTAGACAGAGTAGAAGAGCAGAATCAGGCAGAAGGTCAAGAAAGTGATTGATGTGCCTTAACTGGAACTGTAATCAGGCATTAGCAGATGCTATTTTCTTAGTTCAAAATATTTTGGATGTAATCCAAATGTTTTTTAAGATAGCGAGTCTTCCTTTTGTATTTGAGTAGTGAGCTCTAGGCAGTGTGCCTGAATGCATGTGCATTCCTTTTGTAAACACTTTTATTTGAGTTGACTCATATTGTGGATTGAGTTCCACCATGGTTTTCCCCTTAACAGGGTTTCCACATAAAAAATCCTTGTGTTATGGTGTTGTGGTTGATTGCTTTGTGTTCTTGCATCTTACTTTTGGTTCAATGCTATAAGTGGCTTAAAGATCAGGTTAATAAAGTTAAATTTTGTAGAACACTGATTCACCCCCCTCTCAGTGTTCCTTGATTCCAACATAATGATCATGACTGGAACCCATTTCTATACATTGGAGATATATCCATTTGAGGGAATTCATGTCGTGGATCCAAAATGAAGTCAGCTAGGGGCAACAGTTTAAAATATATATAGAGAGAAATCCATACCCCTTGCCTCTCAGAGCTGAATCCAGTAACCCTTTAGACATTTACTACACATGGCACATAGTTCTCTATAATTCGGACTACAAAAATAGGATTATGTCTGCTAGGGATGAAGCATACCAGGAATATGAGCAGGTAGATGCTACTATAGGGAAAACAGTATTGGGGTACCTATCACAAAGATGGAATAGTTTGCTAGATTAGTTAAAACAGGCTGAACCCCATTCCTTGCAAAATTATTTTGCAGCATGTAAATGAAGCACTAGGTACATATAGCTTGGAAGGATGAAGCAAAACTATTGGCTTCCATTGACATTCCAACCACCTACTCTATTGTGGCCAGTACTAGATTACAGGTACTATTAGTATGACATAGATACAAAAAAGCCAAGGTGGGGCAGATTGGAAAACAAACATGGGTTCTACTGGGATCCAAATTTAGATACTGCAGATACTGATAAGGGACATATAGCAATTTGTGACTTCAGAGCTTTGACAAGGAGAAAGAATAGAGCTCCCTCTGCTAGAGGACCAATAGATCATTAGGTTGGGGAGAGGTGACGAGTCCAAATAATGACTCAATTTTAATAGGGTTTATCATATATTTGTTGTTGTTACTATAGACTTTAACACCTGATTATTGACACTCTCCATGTTATTTCCCTAAATTTATGAATCTTGGGCATGAAATTATCCTTGTGACTTTTGATAATATTAACCTATTATGTGAATTATCTATGTTAATTTTACATGTGGTTGAATGGATGTTACTTAAGGTAATTATGGATATGCAATTATTTTGTGCGTGCTAATGTCATTATGCAGGTTCACATTAAGTTTTAGGTATAAATGAAGCTTGCAATGTGGAAGAAGTTCATGCCAATTGGTTGGTTGCTAAGAAAGTAAAAAAGATGGTCATTAAAGAAGTCAATGGAGGGAACTTCCAATGGAGGGGAATTCCTAGCTCGTGTGAAAGTTGTAACTACCTTTTAAATGATTATGTTTGTTAGTTGAGAAAATCTAGGAAGTGTTGTTGTGTTGGATCCTTGTTGAGGCAAGTTTGCTTTGACTAAATCTGGTGCATGCATAACTTCCTCCCTCTCTTTTCTATGCTTTCAATAAATGGCGTCCTCCTATTTTGTTGGAGTCGACTGCCTAGTTAGTTAGGGTTAATTAGAAACTTTTCCCTCTATAAATAATGGTCGGATGCCCCTTTTTCATAAGGTTGGATGTTCTGAGATTGTACTTGCATTTTCAAGTTTTAAGTAATATAGTCATATTGTTGATATGATGTAATCATGTTTTCAATGAATAAAATGAAATTCTTATTTGTTACATATGAGTTAGCTTAAGGAAAACTCACTCAAGGGGTCCCACTTGGTGAGAATTCCATCCATTTAGTTTAATATTTATTTTTCTATTCAGTAACTAGTTTCAGCCTTAGTAGTTGTCTGTTCCTACAGCCATTGGAACTTTGTTCTATGACTATTCCTGTAGCCAAGGCAGACAGAGTAACTTCCTGTCTGTTTGCTAAGATTTCTATTTCTATAATCCATTCCAATTCAGTTGTTAATGCTCAATGTAGTTGTTGATTCATGCTCAGTGGTTATGTTAATTTCTTTCCAGCATTTTATTTTTAGTACTGTTTCTTTTCTAGTTTAAGGATGACTACAGTTGAGTCCTAGTGCACAAACAATGCTGACCCATTTCAAGTTCACGTCCCTCAGTTGACAATGAAATGAACCTTCATGATGAGCAAGATAACTACTTAGTGAAGGTGTCTAATCTCTAAGTTACAACTTTAAGGGATTAGTTATTGAACCATTAGAGGATGTCAACAACATGTGATTTTGTCATGTTTTCATCAGGTATGTTCTGTGTTGTCTTGCTACATTACATACATGTGTGTTCCTTTGTGCTTATATTGGTTTACCATCGGATCTTGAATCCCAAGAGCTTGTGCACTCCCCTTAGATTCATTAATCTTATATCTTCAATATTGGGACAATTGGACCCCTCTTGATGTACTTTCTACTTTAGTGTGAGTGTTAGTGTAAGTTCATACTCTCACTAAAGTGGGGGCTAAATATAGCATCATAAATTGTCACCCATGATAGTTTCATATTATGTTTTGCTCCTGCTAAGTGCATGGACCTAATTGTACACCTAATTTTCTAAATTATGCATTATATAAGCCCATTTGAACAATTATCAATAAAATCCATGTAAAAATCCAATGCATACATTTAATACTTTGCCACCAATACCTTAGGTCCCAAAAATAGGTCCATGACTTAGTCACCCTAGGCGACTTGGTCCCCCTATTTCGCCTCCAAATTTAAATATATCGGAGTCGACATTTTATTATTTGAATTTCAAATGTCAAATGTCAACTATCGAGATTTAATTTTTGAGAAATTAGAATAATTGTGTATAAATACACATTCATGTTATCATTTGAAAATATCTAACATTAACAAGGATAATTGAGGAAGAATTATTGTCAAGAGAATTATCAAGCAAGTTAAGAGTAATCAAGAACATGTTTATTGCAGAAATTCAATACCAAAGTATGATGTCAAAAATTATTTGAGTTTTTTCATGTTTATGATATCATATTTTTTATGAGATCTAACCCTTGTAGGTCTTCAAGCTAATCATGCCAACAATAATCAATCCTTGACGAGATTTTATATGACTTAATTACTTCAAGGAAGCCATTTTTAGGTTGTGAGTTGGAGTCTATGGTTGATTCATCATTCATTTATCATTTAGCCTCTCTCCCTTAAAAGGATAACCTCTCTTTCATCATAATTGTCATTGTGGAGGTGGAAACACCAACACAATTTTTGACTAAGGCAAGCCCCTATATGGAACAAACCTTCCTCTCTCTTTGAATGTGTAGGTTTTAGATATGAAGAAGATTGGGAGAAGCTTGAAGGTCAATTATTTATTATTGCATTCAAATACTAGGTAAGTGCACAAAGTTGAGTCCACAAAACATGGAAGTTTTTTCCTTAGCCAAAAAATTGAAATCAACTTTGATAAAACGGGATCCCAATTTTTAAAAATCGGGATCCCGTTTAGCTTCGGGATCCTGAGCCTGAACACGAAACAAGATCCTGCTTTTTAAAAATCGGGATCCCATTTCCCATAGGATCCCAAGCCAATGGAAAAGGAACGAGATCCTGATTACTACGAAACAAGATCTCGATTTGTAGAAATCAGGATCCCGTTTTATATTGCTATTTATTTTTTTAAAAACAAACAGAGTTCATTACATAGCGGACGGGACCTCGAGTACTGGTGACAAGGACCCCCAAAAACAGCTACAGGTACCCTCCCACGCCCCCTTTTTTTGCATTTTTCTATTTTTAATTGAAATTGTGAAGAAAATAAGTGAATTTAGCATGTTATTTTTAAATTTATTTCATGTTTTGAGCATTTTTTTAACTGTTATAGTAGAAATGAATAATTGTAAAAATAGACGAAAAAATGCAATGAAACCTGAAGGTTTTTTAATAAAAATGAAAAAATGAACCTTGAATTGTGTTTTACAAACAAAATTTAACTTTTGAAACCTAAATTGTTCGATTAAACA
>VDFB02193867.1:75691487-75703713 GCA_007258455.2 Sequoia sempervirens | reverse complement strand
AATACAAAGTGGTGTGCTGGTTTTTCTCCACATTTATTCTGTGCTGAAGATATACTTGTGGGATTTAGATATGTTGATTAGAGTTGTTCATAGGTGATATGTTTAGAGTTTCTTGGTCTGGATTGTTGTGCAGAGAAAGTTGTGTTGTATTATAGTGATGTCTAGGAGAAATGGTTTTGCTCCACATTTCTTCGTAGTTTGGTTTTTGGTCTTGCAATTCTAAAAGTGTGCTGATAAGGTTCATATCTACTTTTAGTTGAAGTTTTTAATGGCTTGGTGCTTCACAAGTTGATTTCTTGAGTTACAGTGTGTGGAAGATTATCTGGGTGAATAGGATGAATTTATTCTTTAGGTGAAAGTTGTTGCAAATGATTTTTTTTGATTTTAGGTTGCTTGTGGAATATTCTAGATTGTGCTCAAGTGATGTATGTTGTCTGTGAGTCATCTTTGGATTGGAAGAAGTGCACAATTAAAAGTTTGATGGTGCTTACAGAGGTTCAAACGACCTTGGGTGTTTACACTAATTGGATATTTTCTTTGGTGATTGTGGAAGCATGGCATGACATGTATGGGTGTATTTAGGTCTAAGTTAAGGGGTGATGTGGTCTTCCTTCATTTCTTTCCATCGTGGGAATGTTTTGGTGCCGACCTAATTTGAATTTTCATGGTTGAGATGCATAGCTGACCTTGGAGAGTGTGTTCAAGTTTGAAGAAGGTATAAATAAGTGTTGTGTTGATGGAGGATGTGTGTGTAGTGTGCGTGATGCAAATTACAAAGTTGTGAAGTGTGAACTTGTGAAGTGCAATGTGAGCTTCAATGAGTTAGACTACTGGAATTAGTGAGCAGAAGGTGTCTACAATTTTTAGAAAGGCTGTGAATATGTTGGTGATGCTGTGGTGGAGTTTTTTGTTGCATTGAGATGGATTTATCACTGTAACAATCTTCTTTTCTTCTTTTTTGTAATCTAGCAATGAGCCCTTCTTTCTTTTGGGTAGTGAGCCCTCCGATAGTGAGCCTATTGTATTCAGTGTTGCAATTAATTTATATTGTGAGCTAATCCTCACTGTGGTTTTTTCCTTTTTGGGGTTTTCATGTAAATCTAGTGTTCTATTGTGGATCTAAATATTAATGAGGGTTTTGATGTTTTAATGAACAACTGATTCACCCCCCCTCTTAGTTATCTTTTCAACATAGGGACAATGAAGAGTTTTGATTTGTTGAAGAAGAAAGTCACAAAGCAACTTGTTTTGGCACTTCTATATTTCAACAAGGTATTTTAGGTAGATTACGATGCTAGCAACAATGCCATTGGAGCTATTTTGAGTCAAGAAGGTAAACCCATTTCTTATTTTAGTGAAAATTTGAATGATGCAAAGAAGAAGTATTATGTTTATGATCAGGAGTTTTATGCTAAAGTTCAGGCTTTGAAGAAATGGAGACACTATTTGTTGCAAAAAGAGTTTGTTTTATTTACTGACCATCAAGCTTTACAATATTTGATGAAATATAATATAGCTTGTTGGTTCATAAAATTTAGCAACCCTTTTAACATGGCCATTAAGCATAAAAAAACTTGCTTGGTAGTAGATCCATGTGTTTCATGAGTTTCATAGCATAACACGACTATCTATCCTTTTGGAATCCATCATATTATATGGACACCTAGTGTAATGCAACTTGCTAGATAGTAGATCCATGTCGCTCATGAGTGATCTACATCCTTGTGAGAGCATGATTTTGTTTAGATAGGGGTGATACCACAATACTAGTTTAAATTTTTTTGGCTAGACTGGACATTTAACTGATTTTTTTAAACTAAATATTCACTTTTGGACACCTATAGTGGCTAAACCGTGATGAATTTGAAAATGATACAAACTAGTGATTTGTGACTAGATTGCACTTCTTTTTTCATCTCCTTTGAAAAGTATTTTTTAATAGTAAACACAATTTTTAAAGAGTGACGTGTACTTGCTAACACATAAATTTTTTTCTATAAAGGATAAAATTCTATTTTTTTTAATTTAGATTCGTAACTATGATACCTAGTGCATGAAATTGGTTTCATAGCATTTCATTGAATATTTTTTTCTTAATTAAGTTTTGAAGTCAAACCAATTACAATTTAGACATGATTTACTTGCTAACACATTATTTTTTTTGTATGTATCAAAATTCAATTTATTTTTTTGTTGGATTAGGGACATCAATGTCTAGTGCACTGGTATTTTTCAATTTTTTTTGATAATATGCTATTTTTCCATGTGTAGAACAAAGAGCTTGATTTTCAGTGAAAAACCTATGTTTAGTCAAAATATAAAAAAAATACATAATAAAACCAAAATATATTAAAATTATATTTGATGGATAGCTCGTTTTGAGGACTACAATCATCCAATTGGGTCTATAAATTTTTCCCCATTTTCATCCTCAACTTGAGCTTTGAAAGACAATTTTTTGTAGAAATTTGGTGCAAGAGGGGGAGAAGGGAAAAAAAGGGGGGTTCACTTGAATGCCCCTTTGAGTGAACCCCCCTTAACCCTTTCGAGTGGAGGGTTTGGCTCAAACCCTTTTTCAAAATTTCCCTTTGTTTCCATTTTGAAAAAAGTGAAAAAAGTGGGTCTCATCATTAAAGGGGGTTCATTCGAAGGGGGGTAGAACGAACCCCTTTTGGGTTAGAGTTAACAACCCCTTCGTGTGAACGCCCAAAAACTCAAAATTTTCTTCATGGGGGCATTTTTGCAATTTTCCTTCCTTTAACAGAATTGTAAACTGGTTTTGTTGGATCACCCATAGCACATTCAATAGATAAAGTTTGGTATTTGACATAAATTTAAGACTAAGATCTCTTTTCCTTATCAACTCAAATCCCTTTTGGTACTGACCTTGTGTTTTGTTCATGTTTACATCATTTTTTGTTTTCATTTTGTTGTCATCTTTATGTTATGTTATACAATGTGATGAGTCCAAATAATAGCTCAATTTTGATAGGGGTTATCATATATTTGTTGTTGTTACTATATACTTTAGCACTCGGTTATTGAAACTTTCCATGTTATTTCCCTAAATTTATGAACCTTGGGCATGAAATTATCCTTGTGACTTTTCATAATATTAACCTGCTATGTGAATTATCTATGTTAATTGTACATGTGGTTGAATGGATGTTACTTAAGGTAATTATGGATATGCAATTGTTTTGTGCGTGCTAATGTCATTATGCAAGTTCACATTAAGTTGGAGATATAAATGAAGCTTGCAACATGGAAGAAGTTCATGCTAGCTGGTTGGTTGCTAAGAAAGTCAAAAAGATGGTCATTAAAGAGGTCAATGGAGGGAAAATTCCAATGGAGGGGAATTCCTAGCTCGTGTGAAAGTTGTAACTACCTTTTAAATGATCATGTTTGTTAGTTGATCAAATCTAGGAAGTGTTACTGTGTTGGATCCTCGTTGAGGCAAGTCTGCTTTGACTAAATCTGGCACATGCATAACTTCCTCCCTCTCTTTTCTATGCTTTCAATAAATGGCGTCCTCCTATTTTGTTGGAGTTAAATGCCTAGTTAGTTAGGGTTAATTAGAAGCTTTTCCCTCTATAAATAATAGTCAGATGCCCCTTTTCATAAGGTTGGATGTTCTAAGATTATACTTGCATTTTCAAGTTTCAAGTAATAGTCATATTGCTAATATGATGCAATCATGTTTTCAATGAATAAAATGATATTATGATTTGTTGCATCTGAGTTAGCTTAAGGAAGACTCACTCAAGGGGGCCCACTTGGTGAGAATTCCATCCATTTAGTTTAATAGTTATTTTTTGTTTAGTAACTAGTTTCGGCCTCAACAGTTGTTTGTTCCTACAACCATTGGAACTCTATTCTGTGACTGTTCCTGCAGTCGAAGGAAGCAGACCTAGAGTCCATCCTTCTGACTAATCAAGGTATGCATGCAATCACAATAAATATTTTTACTTTTGTGGGAATCAATTTCTCCATCAATAAATCCATCTGCCCATCCATCTCCATCCTTTCTCTCTCTTCGATAACTCCACCATCACTTCATTCCATCACCACTACATTTAGTAAGCTCAATTTTACTTTTAAAGTAACCCATACTTCCTTCCGCATTCTTTGAAAAATACACTCCAAATTTTTAGGTACGTGCGTAAAAAATTGTTGTATCTTAATTATCTTAAATGCATTTTTTTAATTACTGTATATTAATGTTGATATTTCACATAGCACATATTTGTACTCTATCTTGTCACATCATAATTACATCCCAGCCTATGTGGAAACATGCTCTATTTAGGTTGGGGGGAGTGTAAACCCACATGTCCACATGTCATACATGTCATCCATGTGTCAGCATGGCAAGAAATTTGAAATGACCTAATATAGTTGAAATGACGACTCACATGTATGATGACACTGAACCACTGCCATTTTCCTTGATGATATCCCTCATTTATGCTTTCTTTACTGACTTAGTCATAGTCATAACGTCACCAAAAAGGTAAATTAAAGAGTCACTTGACAATGGCGTTAGCACTGAAGAAGAGTTGTAGGAAGCAAAAGAAATTGGGATTTCAGAAGAAGGATTGCAGGAAATAAAATTTCACAGAAGTGTTTTCTTGATTGTGGGTAGAAATAATGGGAGGTCAGCTGATCAGAAATGAACCTACAATTCATGAGGTGATACTGCAGGATGCACTCTCTTTGGCCAAATTCAGAAATTGTGGATGGTTGGACTACTTTCTGAAACTAGATAGTTTCAATTAGGACATTGCTCTGGAATTTGCACAAACACTTTCTGACAATAAGGCAATGGTAAAAGGGCTAGAAGTTATAGCCACTAAGGAGAGAATTTCTAAAGTAACGGGTTTGCCTGCTGAAGGAGAGCCCTACCCTGCTTCTAGAGATCCTAGGTTAGCTAGGACAGAATTCACTAAGCCTAGTGATCCTCCACTTGTTGTAGATAAGCAAGGAACAAGGAGAACTTCCCTGCCAGAAAAGTGAAAACAATTTGTTTTCTACAATATTAAATACATTACCTGTGAAGGCTGCCAATCATGCCTTCATTCTGTGCATTTTAAGCTCCTGAACCATATGAGACATGGAAGAAGGATGAATGTGCCCAATGTGTTGTACAACCTTTTTGCAATCATGGCAATTGAAACACAAAAAGGTAGGGACAATTCTGTCTCCCATCACTATTTGATAAAATTGTTAGTAGAAAAATCTTTACAAGAAGTGTTTGGTATGTCATGGGAGGAATTTTTAAGCATTGATTAGTTTAGATTAGAAAATGTGGGGTAACCCCAAGCTTGTAGGGTTAGTAGGGGTGAGAGGGTTATTAAAACCACTCCTGGAGCTTCAACTTATGACAAAAACCCTAAAACAAACCCTCATGCAGTTGAATCAGCAGTAGAGATTGGCTCCTTTGAATCAGAGTATTCAAATGAATAAAGTTCATCCTTAGACCCTAATGTCAATGTTCTCAATAAAACTCCAATTCATACTAGGGCTGCCATTAGAGAAGAGCAAGAAAAAATGAGAGACGAAAATTAGAAAAGAGAAGGCTAAGAAGAAAACATCAGAAAAAGTAACACCAAGCCCTAGGAAACATAAATCTGATGAAATTGGTCATGTTGCAGCCATTGAGAAACATAAAATCCTTCAAAAAAAATCAAAAACAGATGAGCTAACTACTGATATGCCTCCAAAAAGAAGCCCTAGACTCAGAAGAACACCTAGGAAGGAGACATAAGCTCCTAAGGGGTAGGTAAATGTTGAGGTGAAAGACATTTTTGAGGAACAAGCAAACATAGGATTAGCAGAGCTTGCTACTATTGTAGAGCAGGTCGAAAATCAGGAACCACTACAACCATAGCAAGATAAACAACAAGAACCACTGCAACCAAAGCAATTTGAGCAGTATGAGCCGGTGCGAGGAAAGATCTTGGTGGGGAAACATAAACCTCCAAATTTTTCATGGAATCTCGTAGCCTTGAACTTATAAAATGAAATGCAAAAGAGAGAGGAGTGGAAAAAGGAAAGAATCAAGCTATAGGAAGAAATCAGAAAGAAAAATGTAGAAATTGAGGGAAAGAATGCAGAGATTGTTGCATTGAAGGGTAAGGTAGATAATGTGGTGGAATTGGTACCACAAATAATGGCATGCAGAACTCCTCCAAGAGTATATGCACTGAATTTGAAGGAGCGTCATCTTTCTTTCAAACTGTTAAGGGTTATTTCTAGTTTAAACCCTTGTATTGAAACCCCACATGAATTCTTCCAAGCCTACCAATCTTCTCCTCTTGAAGTTAAAAATATGCTATGTGAATTGTAGTTGCATAATTATGTTGTTCCTAATGTGTTGGAAAGAGACACTGCACAAGTCATCTGGTGTTGTCATTGATGGAAACCCTAGTCAGTGATTCGATCCACACATCAGGATTTGATCATACCGGAAGTTAGAATGAAGTTTTGTGATTAACTGTCAAACTAGAACATAAAATCCGACAAAATTGTGTTTATCTATTCATATGCAATTTTTTGTTATCATTTTGAGTTTTTGATCTCAAGGAAGGTTTTTTGATGTGTGATCTATGTTATCCTTGAATCTTAGAGCCTCATATCAATTCGTGTGCAATTTAGAAGATACAATTGATTGATTTTTTGCTTAATAGTGCAAAAAGGCTGACTTGATGAATGTAGCATATTACGGATATTCGAGGAGTAATTGTTTAATTTTTTTGTGTTCGAGCATGGTAATTTGGGTCCTCACTATGTTGTGGAAAACTTTGGTTGGTGCACATTTAAAATTATTCATGATTTGAGCCGACAATTTGTAAATATTTTATATTTTGCTGAAGCCGACATGTGGTTGATTAAATATTTAGTTGCAGATATATATAAGCGATCATTTATATCATTTTGATGTATGTACAAAGTGTGTTAATGTGTGTTGTGAAAGTTAGAAGGATTGTAGAGCGATTGTGCACAATTTCACTTGTGCAGAAAAAGGATTTATGATCTGAATTAAAGTAGACAGAGCAAAAGAACAAAATCATAAAAAAGGTCAAGAAAGCAATTGATGTGCCTTAACTAGAACTATAATCAGGCATTAGCAGATGCTATTTTCTTAGTTCAAAATCTTTTGGATGTAATCCAAATCTTTTGTAAGAAAGCGAGTCTTCCTTTTATATTTGAGCAGTGAGCTCTAGGCAGTGTGCTTGAATGCATGTGCATTCCTTTTGTAAACACTTTTATTTGAGTTGACTCATATTTTGGATTGACCTCCACTGTGGTTTTTCCCTTAACAGGGTTTCCATGTAAAAAATCCTTGTGTTATGCTGTTGTGGTTGATTGCTTTGTGTTCTTGCATCTTAATTTTGGTTCAATGCTATAAGTGGCTTAAAGATCAGGTTAATAAAGTTAAATTTTGTAGAACACTGATTCACCCCCCCTCTCAGTGTTCCTTGATTCCAACAATTGGTATCAGAGCCTAGTTCCTTAGAAGAAGTTTAAAAGCTTGGGGAAGATTCGGGAAAGTAATTCAATGGAGTTAAGCAGTCTTCAACAACAACTTTTGGTGGTGCTAGATGATCTTGATCAGTCCAAATATGAAGTCCGAGAATCGCAAGCAAGCCTCATGAATGTTGAGAAATTCATTCAATCATTGAAACATAAAATCAATAAGTCCAAGGAGAAGACAAGGGGACTCTATGATCAGATCAAGCAGAAAGAGAGTAAAAGCATTGAAGATGAACAACTGAGTCAAGACCTGAAGGAGAAGACAGAAGAATGTGAAAAGTTTACAAAAGATAATGCTGTCCTAAAGCATGAGATGGAATCTATTGTGATGAGGATGACCGAGGAGATTGAAGACCGAAAGAAGAATGAAGAGAATCTTGCTTAGTCCTTGAAAGAAAAATTTGAAGAATGCAGCCGAATTACTGATGGATTCAATTAGTTGGAGCTTGAATTGGAATAATCCAGAAATAATGAAGAAGAGCTTGAAAAGAAGATTGTTATTCTTAGAGATGAACTTGCTACTGCAAATGAATTCAAGGAGAAGTTCAAGATTAGCTCAACCAAGTTTGATGAACTGATTAAAAGTCTGAGGACTGGAAGTAACAAGCGAGGTCTTTGATATGAGCAAGGAGAAAGCTCCAGATCTGGACAAAGGAGATTTAGGAAAGGAAACCAGATGAACAAAGCTGGAAGGTATCCAATAAGACAACCTAATTATCAAAGGTTCAATGGTTACTATTTTGTTTGCAATAAATTTGGTCATATGGCTTCCCAATGTAGAAGTAGAATGAATTCAAGTGGTTCATCATTCTCAAGTCAGTGTTTCATTTGCAATGTCCTTCAATTTCCATGTGCTTTGCTTCCGCTTTCTCCTAGAGAATAATGGATTCCACCTTCATTAGCTTTACAAAGAGCTTCAAAGCTTGCCAGCCTAGCCTTGCCTCTTCTCTGCACCTATTTTTAATTTCATCCTCCAGCCAACACATAAAAGGAATGCATCCTTTTTCCCCTTCCAATTCCTCATTCTCAATACCTTCTTGGATGTCCAAACCTTCACATGGAATTTCCCATTCAAGAATTGATTCCAATCCTTCCAGAAAATCTCTATGCACTATCATTTCCATCACTTCTCTTACTGTGTTTATCGATTCACCCAAGTCTAGACCCCATGCTACTATCAAAGAGTATACATCCATGTTTGTCCTGTATCAGTGCCTTAGATTTCCAAAGGATTTCCCCAAAATCATCCAAACACTTTGCACCAACCTCCCATCAGTGAATAGGAACATTCCCATTAATCATTGATTAGAGGCATCACCATAGAATGAATTCAATTGCCTCCTTGATCGTAGAGTGAAATTGGCCTCCATTTGAGTCTTCTTCACAACTGCTACCACCACCACCACCACATTGTCTTTGAGCCTTCTTCAACACGCCAAACTCTATTAATTCTTCAATAATCAAGGGTTGAGAGGTAATAAATCTCTTAACTTGCACACACCGATCTTAATTACCCCTCATACTGCGAATTCCACCACCAACTTCCACGTCATTCCTTCAATCATGTCCACTTACTTCAATCTACCCTCAAACTCATTTCATTAATGTCGCATCCTTGCCATCTTTTCAATCTTACTCCATTAAAATAACATTTCTCAAATTTTCAATTCTTAGTTCACCAACCTCTCTAAAATTTATTGCCCAATTCGACAAGATGTCGGCCTCCGAATTACTAGCTATCCTTATGTGACTTACAACAAAATCTTCACGAGTTTAATTCTTCTCTAAATTTTACAATTGTATTCTAAATGTGCCATGCACCTATTTCCCCTTTCATTATTGCTTGGACTATAATGAGTGAATCACCTTCTAAATGTATTCTTGAGGCTCCCAGTTTCTTACCAAGTTTAACCACCAACAATGCAATTGAGGCTTCAACTATGTTATTTGTTCCTTCCATCAACTTCTTAGCTCCAAATGCTACTACATTCCCTTCCCAGTCTCGGATAATGAATCCTACACCTGATGGGCTAGGATTCCCTTTTGATGCGCCATCAAAGTTAACTTTCCACCAGCCTTCCCTTGGCTTTTCCCATGCAACTACCATTGAAACCTTTGTAGTTGGTTTAACCTAACTTGGCTCCTTAACGGGCCCTATTTAAAAATTTATTAGTAATATATAAAAACTCTGAACTATAAAAAGCACCGCAATGGTCTTTTAAAACACACCCTAATTAAAAGATTATGCTAAAAAAATTACTACTTCAAAACTTCCCAAAGTTGTAGACTTGAATATGGAAAGCCATGAACGAGGAGCACAAATGGGGAAAAGAGATAGAAAAGGTCACACAAACAAAGGTGGTTGCAACATAAATGGAAAACATAATGTATATAAGTCTTGACCTAAAAGGTCAACTTTGAGAAATTTTAATGGAAGAGCTCTTCTAGCATTTTGTTTTCTTCCTAGCTTCATTCAGTAAATTGGTAGAAGCAATGATATTAGTAATGAAGTGTATGTTGGATGGTTGACAATGGTATCCCATAGGGTGGTTGTAACCCTAGCTTTCTTATCATTCTTGTGGCATGTGTGTATCTATGTATGAAGGTTTTTAGATAAAATTTGTGGTTTTAGAGACTTGATGAAGGCTTGTGAATATTCCATTTGTTTCATCCTAGTTTTTGAGTGATTCCTTGTGTTTCCTTGGGGTTTTGAATAATTTTTTGTGTAGAAATTCAAGCCTTGTGTTAATAGGGTGGCTAGTCTAGGAGTTAGGTGTGTCATTAGGTTCTCTCCTACCTCTCCATCTCTCTTAGAATGTGATCCTTAGATCAACATGTCAATCCACATCTTAGTGGTCATGTGATCTTGTTAAGTGTAATGTTTGAGATGATGTGCTAGTAGGAACTTGTGTGGCTAGATTTCTAGAGCTTATCTTCCAATTTCGATGTGTGTATTGTTTTGGAGAATCAAGTTCTTTGCATGAGAACCCTTGGAATAAGTCCACTTTTAGGTCCTAAGTAGTCTATTCTAGATTTTTTAACCATAACTACAATGCAACTATGGGACTAAATTCCAAGAGCAATATAGTCCTCCAATATTTCTTGAGTCCTAGAGGTGCATTATTATCCAATTGTGCATTATAATACTAATACATTGGATAATGGGCAGTTCCCAAAAAAATTGAGAAAGTTTTATAAACAAGAGTTGTTCCCCTTGCTCCTCTCTATATTCTTATCATCTCACATTGGAGAAATATGTTTTTTTTGCACGTTATCCTCTCTTTTGCATTGGGATGCATGTTGATGTGAAATCGGCTAGTCATTAATTCAATTGATTGAAACCATGTACCTCCTAGTTGATATACCTTTTATGTAGGTATTTCTAAGTGTTTGGATCAATGATTTTTTAAAGGAAACTTTTTATGAAATAAAAAAATATTTGAAATTGGGGCCACCATTTTTGGTGAATAGAACAAGCTATAAAAGGGACTAAATTGTCACTTTTTTATGATTAATTATTTGAGTGCTAGTTATATTTCCTAAGCATTGGGTAAGTGCACCAAGATGGTTCCCAAAAAGGGGGCTTAAGTGGCCACTTTTTTCTTTTCTTTTCTGAAATCAGGAAATACTGACCTTGGACGTGAAATTGAGGATAGATACACTCAAAATTTTGAGATGGAACAAAAAAAGGATCGAAGTGCTCCGAGTCTACTTTCTAAACTACTAATTTATTTTGAAAATGGTTGACATTAAGGGGTTCAAAAGAGGGATGTATAGAAATTGTTGTTGTTTTTGTCAGAAAAACATAACATAGCAACTCTTGTATGACCCTAGCACGGTGAAATTTTTTGTAGTATTTTTAAAATTGCTATAGTCAGAAGTTATCTAACAATATCTAGTTGATGCATGATTTTTCTGATATTTTTTTAATGAATATTTGATTTTTTACTAATTTTCTAAGTGGGCACTTCCTAAAAAGTAGAATTTTGGCCGTGCTCCCCCTACAAATTTTGGAAAGTAATAGATTTTTTTAATTTTTATTTTCTAAAATTTGTAGAATGGAGTCTAGTTTCTAAAAATGTAATTTATTTGAAATTTCAATAAACGGTTAATTTATAACGAAAAAAACACCAAACATTGCTTTTTGACAAAAAACATACATACAAACAAAATAAATTATGGATGAAAGGCCTAACATTGTCAGAAAGTGAAAAAAATTACATTGTTGGAAAGCTAAGAGAGAACTTAACATTACCCATGTGTTCGATTTTGTTGATATTGAACCAGATGCAATCCTGATGGTGAGCACGAACCCGATTATGTGAAAAATTGTAGAAATTGCAAAAAACACATCTCTAGTCGTTGGGAATTCCCTCCAAGCCTTTGGGTTGGTATTCCAAGGCAAATACCAAAGCTAAGGCTCAGGTATTCCCAAAGAAAAATATAATGCGAGTGTGTTATAACACTCTCACATTATGTGTTAGTTTTGACATTTTTTGCTTCTCCGGGGAACATGTCTAGCAACACATAACACGCTCGCGTTATGTATTCCTTTAGTTAAGTTCCACTTTATTGAATGCTTGTTGATATGTTTGTATGTATATGTATGTTGGTGTGTCATGTATGTATGTATGTATGTATGCATGCATGTATGTATGCCTATATGTATGTATTTATGCTTGTGGGAGAG
>VDFB02193867.1:75509797-75683321 GCA_007258455.2 Sequoia sempervirens | reverse complement strand
AAAATCTTATACTTTTGGTTTGCCGATTTTTTCCCCAAAAGATTTTTGCTGCTATGGTATAAACACATATCTTTTTGTAATATCAATGATAATTTTTGAAACTTCCATGCATTGCTAATCTAAAAGGAAAAGTCTTTTGCCTAATCTGTATGCAGCCATGCTTTTGACATTGTCAAAAAGAGCAAATATGGACACCATCGATAAAAAAAGATTTGTATTAACCAAATAGCCATGTACACATACATCAATATATGTCGATATAAGTATAAAATATAGTTACAAAATAGCCATATAGGCTTATGAGAATTCCATATAGGCATACGATGTCAAATATATCCAATACAAGATATGTACAAAATTGCCATGTCTAGGCATACAACAAAGGGATCTGGAATCAAAATTCATTTCTCTCCATGCTCTGGAAATAAATTTTTCCCTTTGTTTGGCGATCCGATGGCGATAAGTCTGTCACTCATTTTTGTTGTGCTCGAGGAGTGCTCTGCTGCTCCTCCTATGGTTTTGCTCCTGGTGAAGTTTTAACTATTACAATAAGAAGTAAAGACATTAATATATAGAAATTACATTATAAAAAATAATATATTTAACAAAATAATCACTTATGGCCATCTCATGATCACTCTCCATGATGGAAATATTTGCATGTTGATGCTCAGGCATGTTCAATCCCTATATAAACCATCCAAATAAGAATTAAACTATGAATCAATAATGGTTTGATTTTTCACTAGAATTAACATCTATAACAACAAATGTAAATTGAAATTTAGTAATTTTCCTCATACCTCCTCTATCAGAGCCATTGAGGATTGTATAGCAGATGAAACACCGATATCCATTGCCCTTGTAACATTTGGAGGTGTTTCCACAACCAACATTTGAAAATAAAACAACAAATTATTCAATCACAAAAAAGTTACAATAGCAATCCACGTCATGACTTATAATGTATGAGACCTAATGAACAAAATTTTGAGTACAAGTATTAAACTATATATTTTTGGTAGGCCTTGGCAGTTTGATAGGAAGACCAAGCATGATGGGGAGAAGAACACATACTCCATTGTGAAGGATGGGAAGACTTACAACCTTTCACCTCTCCTAGAAGAAGACAAGGAAAAGCATGAAGGGCCTAGTGTTTTGATGGTGGTGAGAAGGAGTTCATGAAGACCTTGAAGGAAGGAGGAGGAAGAGGATTCTTCCTTATTATGAAGCCAAAAAGTGAAGCAGATCTGCCCACAAAGAAGGAAGATGCACCAAAGGAAGTCCAAGAGTTATTGGAAAGGTACAAGGACATAACGATGAATGAATTACCTAGTTCCCTACCTCCCATTAGGGATATAAGCCACCATATTGACCTAATTCTAGGGGCTACATTGCCTAATAAGGCTGCATACAAGATGACACCTGCTCAAAATGAGGAGATTGCAAGACAAGTGTAAGAGTTTGAGCCCATGTGTTGTTCCTACTATCCTAGCACCAAGGAAGGATGGGAGTTGGAGGTTTTGCACTTATTCAAGAGCCATTAATAGGATCACAATCAAATATAGGTTCCTGATGCCAAGAATGGAGGACCTCATGGATTGTCTATCAGGAGCATCTTACTTTTCCAAGATTGATCTAAAGAGCGGGTACCATCAGATAAGGATCATAGAGGGGGATGAATGGAAGACAACTTTTAAGACTAATGAAGGGCTCTATGAGTGGTTGGTGATGCCCTTTGGGTTATCAAATGCCCCTAGTACATTTATGTGCCTTATGAATGAGGTATTGAGACCTGTCATTGGAAAGTTCGTTGTAGTTTATTTAGATGAAATCCTTGTGTTTAGCAGGTCTAAAGAAGAAAATTTGAAGCACCTTGACATGGTACTAAGGTGGTTACAAGAGGAGAAGTTGTTGATCAACATGGAAAAGTGTGAATTCATGAAGGAAGAACTAGTCTACCTTGGTTTTATCATCTCCAAGGGAAGTTTGAAGATGGATCCTTCAAAGGTGGATGCTATTCTTACTTAGCCAACACCAAAATCCATGGGAGATGTGAGAAGCTTCCATGGACTTGCAAGATTTTATAGAAAGTTCATCAAGAACTTTAGCCAAATTTGTGCACCAATCTTGGACACCATCAAAGGAGGTAACAAAGGTAAGTTTTCTTGGACCAATGAGGCTGATAAAGGGTTTGAATATCTAAAAATGAGAGTAGCACAACAGCCTATACTTGTGCTCCCTAATTTTTATAAAGTTCTTACCATTGAGTGTGATGCTAACAATCAAGCAATAGGGGTTGTTTTGAGCCAAGAAGGCAGACCAATTGCATTTTTCAGTGAGAGGTTGAATGAAGCAAAGAGGAAGTATTCTTCCTATGATTTGGAATTGTATGGTATGGTCCAAGCCCTCAAAAAGTGGAGGCACTACTTGTTACCTAAAGAATTTGTTGTTTATACTGATAATAATGCCTTGAGTTTTTTGAATGCACAGGACAAACTCAGTCACATGCACATGAAGTGGGTAGAGTCTTTGCAAGCCTATACTTTCACAATAAAGCATAAGAAGGGCCAAGCAAATAAGGTTGCAGATGCTCTCAGTAGAAGGGAACTTGTAGTGCAAGAGATCCAACTCCAAAGCATGGGGGTTGAAGCATTGAAGGATATGTATCATGAAGATTCAGATTTCAAGGAGGTATACAATGTTTGGGAGAAACATTTGAATTCTTTTCATGGTGAATTCTCTAAATTTTTATTTCAGAATGGTTTACTCTTCAAAGGAAGCCAATTGTGTGTGCGTAAATGCTCAATGAGGGAGAATATCATAAAGGAGAAACACAATGGGAGTCTTGGAGGTCACTTTGGCCTTGACAAGACCTTGGAACAAGTTAGGATATTTTACTATTGGCCAAAGTTGCAGGTGGATGTGAGAAGGTATGTGGAAGGTTGCACAATATGTCAAAGGGAAAAGGGAACTTCATCAAATGCAAGACTCTATCAGCCACTGCCCATTCCCAATAGGCCTTGGGAGTGTGTAAGTATGGACTTTGTCTTGGGGTTGCCTAAAACCCAAAGAGGTTTTGATAGTATCTTTGTGGTAGTTGATAGATTTAGTAAGATGGCACATTTTCTTCCTTGCAAATGCACCAATGATGCATCTCATATATTAAGTCTCTTCTTTAAGGAGGTTGTTAGGATACATGGACTGCCTCTAAGCATTGTTTCTGACAGGGATTCTAAATTCATTGGTCACTTTTGGAGGACCTTGTGGAAGAAACTCAAGGAAAAAATCTATCCTTTAGTTTAGCATACCATCCACAAACTGATGGAAAAACTGAAGTGGTGAATAGATCATTGGGAAACCTCTTAAGATGCCTTACCAAGGAGCATGGAAAATCCTGGGATAGGATTTTACATCAGGCTGAATTTGCATATAATGACTCCATGAATAGGAGCATTGGTAGAAGCCCTTTTGAAGTAGTCTATGGTATGCACCCTAGAGGGGTATATGAACTAAGATATCTACAAGGAGTTGCTAAGAGAAGTGCTCAAGGTGAGGACGTTGTTGTTACAATTAGGGATATTCATCAACAAGTGAAGGAAACCCTTCAAAAGAATGTTGAGAAGTATAAGGAAAAGGAAGATTTAAAGAAGAGGAATGCCCAATTCAAGGTTGGATACTTGGTGATGGCACACTTGAGGAAGGAGAGACTTCCAAAAGGAAATTATACCAAACTCATGATGAAGAAGATAGGACCTTGCAAGGTGGTCCACAAGTTTCGCCAAAATGCTTATGAAATAGAGCTACCTCCTAGGGTGGCAATCTCTCCTATCTTCAACATTTCTGACTTGTATCCTTTCAATTTTTTTGTGAATGTAGGTGATGGAGTAGGTACAACAGTAATGGAGGATGAAGATTGGGTGAAGGAACTACCCCCCAGCCAACCTATGACTCTTGAATGCATCCTAGACACCAAGGAGACAAAGAAGACTAGAAGGAAAGTTTACAAGGAATACCTGGTCAAATGGAAAGGTTTACTTGAAGAGGATGCAACATGGATGTCAGAAAATGATATTAAACAACATGGAACTACTGTAGAAGACCTGATCTCAAAGAGGACTTGAGATCTTTTTCTTGCTTGGGAGTATGGTGCAGGAGCACCCATGGGTCTAAGGGACCTAGAATAATTTGTCATATTTTTTTTCTTGGTTTATGGATGGAATAAGGTCTTATGGACCATTTAATTTCTTTGTAGTAGGTCTTCTAGGTTTTTGGTTGAGGTTTTGGTCTTGGTGACCAGCTTATTTGTACAACAAGGTCTCCATCCTCCTTTGTAAGTCTAGTGCATCTTGGAAAAATAAGGAAAAAGGATGCCTTGTTGTATCTAGACACCTGAGGGGAGTCACCTTACTTTTTGACAAGGTTTTAAATTCCTTTGACACAATTTGGAAGGCTCTTTGTGGTCGAGTTGGTAGAAGTTGCTCACATTGCCTTAACTAGGCAATTAGAAGTCAAAGCATGAGATTAGTTGTTTTCCAATGTCTCTCTTTTCAAAAGAAAGTTGCAAGAAGTTGGAGGGAGTTTGTAAGACTTCAAATATGCCTCTGTTGGTCAAGGCAAGGATGATTTTGATGTTTTGAAGAAGTTTCAATAAGAAGTTTGTTGTTTTTCCTGTGTTTTTCTAAAGAATTTGTTGATCATGTACTTGGTACAGACTATATGTTCACTTTCATGCTCCAAGCCCATAATGGTTGGATAGGTAATTGAATAATCTTTCCTTTGGTGTTGTAGTGGTGAGATTTCATTGAGTATCAAGGGAGATATTCCAATTTCTATATCGGGTGGTCTGAAAACCCCTAAAATCAAGGTTTTGGGTGAAAAATGTATATTTCTTCCATTCCCTCATTGTAAAATTGCTAAATCTCAGTGGGATGGAATATATAAGGCTATACTATCATGTCCTCAATGTTTTGGAGAATGGCAGGCTCATTGTTGGAAGTTGTGCATGAATTTTGGCTTGACATCTCCATGTGGCAAGCATAATTGACAAGCAAAAAAAATGAGTTTTTGATTAATTTTGAAGAATCTATTTAAGAGGCACTTAGGAATGGTGGAAATAGGTGTGGAGAACTTTTAGGAGTCTAAATTTGGTCTTTGGGGTGAAGGGGAGAGCCTAGATAGTCAAGACCTAGGTGTAGGTCTATGAATTAGGCCTTTTGGAGCAGTGGTAGAAAGGGCCATTGTGAGTGATGTTTTGACAGTCAAGAGCAAGGGTTTTGGAACCTTGTAGGGGTCCATCTTAGGGGTCTAAATCCATAGGTTTGGTGTCTTAACATTCTTCCTTTTTTTTTTTTTAATTCTAGTTGTCCTATCGGACAAGGGCTGCAAGTCTTAAGAGAGAGTTGAGGTCTAAGTCACCATAGTGATGGGTGTTTGTTGTAACCTAAATGTTAGAGGGTTGTTAAACCTTGTTTTGAATTAATGAGACATGATCCAAATTTTTTCAAGATTTGTGAGTGGTCTGAGTTGTGAACCCTAAGTGTGTGGGGTTGATCTCTTAAAGAATAGTGGAGTTTAGGACTCCTCATAAGAGTATTTGAGAGAAGCATTCAGTGGTGTGACTTTTCCATTTGTGATTGTGAGTTTTCCTTCCCCACCACTCTGCATCATTTCTAAAGCTTATGTAAGCTATGTCCATGGTGTTTGTGGTGGTGGAAGGAGTATTTAAGGTTTGTAAATTGTACCTTATGCAATAAACCCTCCTTTGTAGGGCTTGATTTGTGCATAGAATAAGCTTAGTCAATAACCATGATGTGAGTAATGTCTTGGAAGTCAGATGAAATGATTGAGGTGTAAATGGTTGATTGTAGTATCTTGGTCTTGAGGAACTAGTTGGTAAAAGTGAAAATTTGGTGAGTTGTTTAAGGAATTGAAAGATTTAGAGCTCTTTATCAGGTTTTTGCTTTGAATTCAGATAAATTGATGATGACAAAGGTGTGTTAGGATTTGATGGATATAGGTTGTAACATGAAAGATTGGTTTTTGGTTATTTTTCCTAGGTAAATAAAATTGAGTGGAAGGGTTCCTTGGTGAATGATGAAAGAGTGGATTGTTTAGTGACTCTAATTAGGTTTCTTGTGCACGGATCAGTCATTTTTGCTAATAAATAAGATGTTTGAAGCTTGAGGATGATAAGAAGTATTGAGATGAGTTGGCTTGTTGTTGCCTTGTAGTTTGAAAATGAAACAATTTGATTTTTGATGAAAAGAGAAAGAAATTTTAGTTTCTTATTCAATTTCATCTTCTCCTGATTCAATTGGGTCAGATGTTGGTGCAAGAGCACCTCGGTCATCAAATACTTTTCAATTTTGCAAAAGGGATGAGTGTTCAAATTTGTATTAAGTCAATCACAAAAGGTCATGGAAAAATGATGTAAAGCATGTTCAAGGTCATATGAGGTCTTATTTGAATGTATTTAAGGTTATGGGTAAGTTCTAGGTGGTCAAAGTGGGAAAATGCAAACAATGCAATAATGTAATATTGTTAAAAGTTGTTAAATTGAAAAAACAAGGAAATCATGCATATTAAGGGTTAAAAGGGGTAGTTTCAACTGATGGAAAGATAGTTATGGAAAGGAAATATCTTTAAAAGGAATTCAAAGGCGAGAAAAAGCAGAAGTTTGTGTTCTTGTAATTAGATTTTGAAATAAAAATTCCTATTTCTGAGTTTGCAGCATTACTCCATTGTTTTGTTTTCTTGTGTTGGTAATTTAGGAACACCCAAAGTTAAATCATAGCATGAATACATGTAAAGAGGAGTTAGTTTCCAATTTCAAGAGTTGGACTTGGTTAGTTTTAGGAAACAAAAGAATAAGAGGCAGTTTTCAGTGCCCGACAGAGTCCTTTTAGAAGCAAGTTTGAAAGTCCAATATGATTTTTTTTCACTAATCCACCAATGTAGGTCAAGTAAATTGGTGGAGTAGGTTAATGTTAGAATGTTTTTCATGTTTTGATGATTGTAAGTGCAGGGAAAAGAAAGAATACCATGGTGGAGTTGCTGCTACACTGAAAAATAGAGGATTTTCCTACACAAAGTGATGCTACAATCATGGGTCATGAATAAATAAATCTTGCAGAGGCTTGGAAATGATGTAGAAGGTCTTGGAAGACATAAACAATCATGTTCCAGGTGGTGGCTAGAGAAATAGAGGTTTGCAAGAGTATTTTCACAAAACCCTCCTTGATTTGTGCTTTTACACCCTATAAACGAGGGTTTATTGGATTAGAAAATTTTCATGGTTCTCAATCCCTATAAATGGTGAAATCTTGAGTTATAAGACATGCTTGAAGACTTTTTTGAGGTTTTG
Source organism: Sequoia sempervirens (assembly GCA_007258455.2). NCBI lineage: Eukaryota > Viridiplantae > Streptophyta > Pinopsida > Cupressales > Cupressaceae > Sequoia > Sequoia sempervirens. Next base: position 75,675,955 of record VDFB02193867.1, on the reverse strand, counting down.
AGTGATTTGGAATGTTTTTGAAGGGGTCTCCTTTGTAAAACAAGCCTAATCTACTAGCCTTTCTTCATAAGACAGTCTGAAATCTGATTATTTTCTTTATGTCAAACATCTAAGAACTTTGATATGTTATGATGTGTTGGAAAGTGTTTCTAAATGCACATTGAGGTTTTTAATAAGCTTTGAGATAGGAATGTAACTACCCGATTCAATGGTTGATAGACCTACTAGAGGAATATGATAATGTCTGATCAAAACAAAGATGTTTGTTTAAACAATGGAAAGGATGATATTGAGTGCTTGGTTACTATTAAACTAATGATATGATTGATGTTACTAAATTTGGTTAAGGTGTATAAGATAGGTTTGGTGACTTTGATGGTTGGATGGGTGAGTATTATGAAGCCTTTTGAGAAAATTGGTGATTAACCACAAGATGATAATTAAGATTCTATTGTAGTAGGAGTTTGTAACCTATAAATAGACTACTGCAGTCAAAATATGGTGAGTACAGTGCTTGATAATGGACCGATAACAGTGAGGTATGGTTTAGTTGATTTGTTTCCTTGGTGAATAAATGAAAGGACGAATTGTTCAAGTGCCAATAATCAGGTTTATGTTGTTTTTATGGTGGTTGAGAATGATGTGAATCTAATTGATTAAGTCAAAGTTTTATTTAATATGGTTTTTTCTTTGAATGAGTCAATTGGAATACTGATTAGTGGAATGATGAATGATGGCCTATGAAATGGCTAAGAGAATTTGAGTGGATTTTGGTTGAATGAAAAGTAGATTTCTGATGAAATTATATTTGATCTTCTCTTGATTCTATTTGGGATTGAAATCCCTTGAAGAAATGATGTTGATGGTGTTTGTTGCATGCTCTGCATCAGATGTACCCTGATGATTGAGTGTTTTGATATGATGCTCTGCATCACTAACTGCCTTGTCTATGCTATTGCTTACTATTATGGTTTCATAGATTTTTTCCAAGCATCCATAGTTTGTCATGTTGGTGCACCTTTGCAAGCACATGCCTCCATGTGAAGTAATTGCATCATGATGCTTATGTTGACTTTCTAAACAACTATATTGTACAGTTGAAATTTTGTCATCTATCAACTTCTAGTTATTAGTTATGGAATTTGAAGTAATGCTTTGAGTTTGAATGATGTGTAATGCAATGTAACCAACAATATGAATATAAACTACACAAATCTATTAAGTAGAATTCATTAGTTAAGTTTTCTTTATTCTATTACCTCCGTGTACGTTTGAGTAAATCCACTGGCACTAGGAGGTGTTTGCTTGAAACCACCAATATTAGCCTGTTTAACATCCAAAATCACATGTATTAAAATACCATTCATAAAACAATTCTATTAACATGTAATAAATTTATAATTGTTTACTAGTTACATACCCCACTAATAGGTGTACTGCAGAAATAAGTAGGTGGAGGACCGGTGTATCCAGTCTCAACACTATGACCCTGCAATTTTATTAAAATAATAAAAGTAAATTAGTTAATCTTGCATTTCATAATCGAAATTTAATAAATTAAATTCAATGAACATGTTGACTTTTTCCTAACTATCAATGCCATATGCATGATGCAAAATATCAGCTATCCTCTCCATCCCCGTAGCAACATATAGATCCTATGTAGCAACATATGGATCCTATGTAGCAGCATATGGATCTTGCATAGCAGCCTCCTGAGTGTCGGTGGGGTCATATGAACAAGTCACCCCGCAAGATTGACACACATGGGTTCGAAGGCCACCACCCGAAGACTCCCCTGGATGGCATTGTACTACAATAGGGCTAGTATGATGGATGACACTCCGGGTCAAAGTGTTGATCGCCCGCAATGTCTCTACGTCGACACTCTCCTTCGCAACGACAGGCATAACAATGTGCTCACAAGGCAGCCTAGTGAGAGGTCATCTCCCTTGCCGCTCAAGATCTGGCTGTGCACCGGGCCTATCCTAAGCCGACCCCCCACGTCTCCCCTAGAACTCCCTCATATCAAAATAATTTGGGATTTGGTTCAATACGAACTCACTATATAGTTTCCTAAGAAAATATTGGGGGACTTTACAGTTGTTGCACGGTGGGTAATGAAAGACCAAGTACCACCTATCATAAAAATGGTTCCTAATCTCTTGGTGGTGGCACCAATGAATAGGAAACCTCTTCGCATTGAGGCTAAGATTTTGATTTGTTCTAGGGTTAGTGAATAAAGAGCACAAATCACCTTTAGTAATTTTAAAATATTTTACTTGTTTATATGATAGTTTATCTGCATAATATGCCCTAGCTGCTTGCCTCCTATCTTGCCATCCCGTTATTTGTTGGGTTATTGAATCTACATTTTTTAATATCTCTTTCATTGAATTTGCTAGTGTCATTCTTTCTGCAGTTGAAGCATTTGGATCACTCAACCTACTGATAAGATCCTCAATTTATTTTTTGTTCTCAATTTCACTCCTCAAATTTTGTTGAGTGCCAGGAGGGTGTTGAGTGATTGGTGGGGGAGGTTGATTTTGTTGAGGAGGATTTGCCTGCTCTTCTTGTTGAGGATTTTGAGGATTTGTAGGATTATTTGCATCTCCTACAAATTAAAAAAAAAACAATCAAATCTAACCTAAAATAAACAAAATCAACTTGAAACTAAGAAATTCAAAACAAATAGCAAACAATACTTACCTCCTGCACCTCTTTGTAGTCGTGGCGCCATCTTTGCAAAGGAAAAGAAACTATTGTTAATGAATTTTGTAGAATGCCTCCTCCTAGAACGTGAGTGCGAAAATGTGGGTTTTTGGCCGTGGGCAGAGCAAAAAAATAGACAAGAGAAAATGAATAGCTTTCACTTCTTTTTTTTGCTTTTAAAATGACATAATGCGAGCACGTTATAACGCGCTCGTGTTATGTCATTTTCAATTTTTTTTGAAGTTGGCCACAAAATTGTAACCCAACTTCATGCACCCGCCCCATTATTTTAATAAACTTTTTAATTGAATTGTCCCATCACAATAAAAATATGTAATTGGATCATATCACAAACAAATTATAATATCATTGCACATATTAGTCATATTTGTCATTAATATTATATTCTTGCTTATTTTTTGGGGGCATATCACCATTACTATTAAATTCTTACTTTCTTTTGGGGCTATAATCTCTTTGAAATTAACATTTGTTGGGATTTCCACTTAGAAATTGTATATAATTTGGTTTGAGAAAAATAAAACCATTGAACAATGAACATGACTCTTTCTCTCCTTTATTATCATGGCCTTTAAAATCCAAGGAATATAGAGCCTCAAATAGGATGATTACAAAGAATAGAAGTAATATAGGGCTTATGACTAATATTAATTTTTAAAGTATACATGGATAAGAGATTGAGATCTTGTATAAAATATATGGCAAGTATTCACCTTATATAATTCTTGCAATGGCTCTTTTGTTTGGTAAAGCCCACCTAAGATGACTACGATCTTAAGCCTTTGCTCCTATTATGCACAAATAATAAGTGGGAGCATGTGAATTTCTTGTAGTGAATGTGACCTAGATTCTATCGATAATGCAATCTAAACTTTCTATTGACTCCTATGGGCATGTAGATTTCATTTGTTAGTGAGATCCCTAAATACAATAGGGCATTTTTATAGTTTGAATGTGTAAAGGAATAAAGCATTCGTTTTCCACCATTGATTTTCACTATCTAGTGGTTGTGATTTGATTATATGGGTTTATAAGCACATCATGAAAATTGTTTACTCTACCTAAAATTTAATTTAGGTCATGTAATTAGATATTAATGGATGGTTGTTATTTAATCATGTGGATTTATAAGCACGTGTCACAAAAATTGTTTACTTTTATCAAATTTTATTTGGGTTGCATGATTAGATATTGATTGACAACCCAAAATAAATTTTATGTAGAGTACACAGTTTTCACAACATTTGCTTATAAACCTACAAAATCAAATCATGACCATATGTTGAATAGGGAAAAATAAAGTGTAGATTCATTGATATTTTAGAGTCTTAATTTTATGGCATGAGAGTTTTACAAAATTTAGTCCATGTGTGTTCCATAAACCCCTATGTGCATAAATTTGAGAGAAAACATTGTTTTTCTCAAAACAATAAAAGATTCACCATGAAAATTAATATCCTTATCCAATATTTATAGAAATTTTTAGAGGCACCTTTTCTTAAAGTAGGGGCCTACTTCATGTGTTTGCAAGAGAATGAGATCATGGGCTAGTTTTTTATCTTTATTGTGGAGAAAGATATATCTCTTGCATTGTCATTGTGGTAACTTGTCCCACACTTTTTTAAGTCTTCCACTTGTACCACCATGGTTGGTGCATTGGTAGTAGGCCTTGTGTGTCATTGTGCCATGTCACAACATTTTGTGCACATGAAAATATACAATGTGACATGTAACTATCATAGTTGTAAAGTATAAAATATGTTTGTTAATGTCTTGAGTGAAAACTTGGGACGTTACAACAATCTATATATTAATGCTTTATATTCAACCACATTATATGTATAGTCTAAATTTTGATAGTACAACTTTCCTTTAAGGTTATAATCAAACCTTATTCCACCTACACTACATACTTTCTTTGACGTGCAACCATCAAACCTAAGTGTCCATATTATATCTTTTATTATTTTTTCTTTACCTCAAGAGTATAAACTCCACGCTCATGTTCCATATATACAATTTCATTGATATTATCATACTCTATTGTGAATTGATTTAGTTGTAGTTCCCTTCCTATCTTGATCTAATCAAGCACACCATGCCATGGAAGCAACATGTACGAAAAAATTGTTGTCATATATCCTGTGACACCCCTCTAATTTGTTATGTTTTCTATGACAACTCAGATACTTTGTTAGACCATATTTTATGTTATTGTTATTTTATCACTGGCAGTGGAGCGATGATAGACTATATGGATGTGATGATACATTATATGCATGGTGATTATGTTTGACATGCTTTATGTTTGCATAGATGCTTAGTTGAAATGACATTGTTATGCATGCTTATTGTAGTTTAATAGATATTTTATCTCGTCAGTTGATGTGATATTGTATTGGTGAAGAGAACGGTATTGCATCACTCGCTTGCGAGTGCCCTGTGATTTCCGTAATTCTCTCTTCACAGTGTGTATGAATTATTATCTGGATACATATACAACATTTGTTTTGTTTGTGGATTTGCAGTACAGGACAACGACTTCACCTGGTTTCATAGGTCTAAGTGTGTCCACTACCCAACAGTAATGTTGATTGGGAGATAGTAACGGATTAACCTAGTCAAACCTTTACCCTAGTATAATGTGTCATCAGTCTGTATTTTGGTTGTATTTTTTATCCATGTTGGTCTTGGTATTTTATTTATTGTGCAAGTTTAAATTGTAAGGATTAAATTATATGTTGTGATTAAGTATTTAATTAATTTGTATTATTAATATGGAGACTTTATAATAAATAAATTAATAAATTTAATTTAAGTTATTATAAAGTAATTTTAATTATTAGATTAAATGTGGATTTAAATAAATAAGTGATTTAAATGTGATTTGAATTAAATAAATTGTTTTTAATTTTAAATGCATATATTGGGAAAAGATCTTAGAAATATCTTGGTTGTTAAAGGAAAATATATTTGTTGTGTTAACTGGAAGTTAGAAGGTTTTGTTTTCTAATTGTCTTAAAATTGATTTCCAAAGAGATTGATTGAAATTGTGAGAAAAGAGGAAGTTGTTTTCACAGGAAAAAAGAGAGAGGTTTTTGGGAAATGGTAGAATTGTTTTGAGGTTTGAGAAAATTATAAATCTTGAAGCTCTCTGATAATTTTAGGAATCTAGTTTGTTGTATTATTGGCTGTGGAAATATGCTCATTACATTTCTATGTGTTAGATTTATTATGCAATGGTTTAATGTTTTGATGTATGTTGTTGTTTATCATGAGTTAATTTTTATATGCTATGGTTAGATTAGTTTTGTAAGTTTTGGAATTCACATGTAGACGTGTTGTGTGGCCTAGAGGATGTATGTGGTTAGGACAAATTACTTTACTTATTATTGTATTCTTTTTAAGAAAAAAAAATTAGTTGCGCTTTCGCAGTGTTGCATCATCCTCTAGGTTGCAGGATGGGGTTGTACACTCCATTGGGATATTTAAACCAAACCCAGCTGAGTAGCATGGCATATGCTTTTAGGATATCCACCACTTGCATGTATATATGTTGTATTTAAATCAGATGCTAATTGCGTAGGAATATGATTCAACTCACTTGACAATACTAAGCTTTGTTTTATCTAGCTGAATAACCTTCTTGCTTGACTTTGCAGCCATTAAATCCAACTTTTGAATATACTAAATAAGCCATGATATTACCTGGCGCAACTAATCAATAGGACAATTAATTTAGTTTTTTCCCAAATATTCTTATTGTCATTGAAAATGGAGTCTCAATTTTTTACATAAGAACACCTTAGCATGTGCTACGTTATACATTTATTTATTATCATTAGAGGGTAAAGTTTAAGTAATAATTCTTGTTGACCACTCATCTGAATCACATCAAACAGAGAGAAGTTTGCTTTGTTCTATTAAGGTCTTCAACAATGTCATAGCCAGATTGTTCTAATCTAGTATTTTTTCTGTAGATGGTGGAAAGGTATTTGGCGTGTGCTAAATTGACTGTGGGTGCTTTTAGTGGCACTACTTTCTTGCTTTCCTTTGGATTAGATGGTGTAAGTATTGTTTAGGGGCATGGACATGGTGAGTGGTTGTTTCGTTTTATTTCTTAAGGTACAGTAGTTTTTTTTGAAAATGTTGGTTATGTTGAGTTAATCATGTAATAAGAACAACAGAAAATAAAAAACAAAACAGCAATAACAATTTATTTCTTGTAGAAATAAAGATAAGAAATTGACATAGTTATTTAACGTAGTTCATCATTAAAATGGCTACATCCACCAAGAAAAGCAGGTCACTTTGTTTTATTGATTAACAACAAAACTCTGTTACATTGTTTTTCCAACATCCCAAAAACAAACCAAATTGAATTATCTGCAACTCTTCCAATAAATAAAAAGACATGAGAAGAGGAAAATGAAAGAACTTCACTTCCAACAGATTAGTCTTTCAAGCTATCTTCAACTTCATTGTCATCTTCTCATGGAAATTCGTATGTTTCCAACACCATTGCTGTCCTTGTATTTTGATTAGTATTTACAAGATTTTCTCAATTGGCAGGACGTCCAATATGTTTATTTCTTTTTGGACAATGTCTAGCACCAAGCAAATTTGGAACAGTTTGTTGCTTTGTGCTCTACAGTTGAATGATCTTGCACCAATTGTTAAGGGCAAGTTCAATTAAATTATCCATGTTTCCTTGACTAGAGTTCAGTCTTTCATGTGATATTTCGGTGTAGCAATGCCACCATTATTGGGGCCCAATGTTCCTCAAACGATTGGTTCTTTGCAAGTTGAAATGTTTTCCTCGATTATTATTACTCGCTTGCTAGTTTGTGAGTTCTACCTTTGTAAATTTAGCATATCATTGCTTAAACTTCGAACCATATTTTGAATGATCTCAAAGTTTTAAATTTGAATTGACACTAATTCTGTCCCATTTTTCCAATCATCCTACTTGTATGCATTTGGGTATTTAGAAATAGGGTATTACGAATTGATCAAGTGTCGGCATTATCTGATTATCGATTAAAAAATATGGGACCAATCAATTGGTTGTTTTTTGGGACAGGATTAAAGGTGTTGTTTGGAACCACAATATTAAATAAATGCTGGATAATTCACTAATCATTAGTTTGTGGAAACAATCGACTGAAAGATGCATGGTTAATGAATTGGTTTGGATCATAAAGAGCACCTAGAATTGGATTTAGTAATGGTGTATTGTGTATAAGTATTTGGTTAATCATTGAAATTTGGTTATATGGAGTTAGTTGTTTCAATGAATGAAATGATCTTAAACTATAGCTTTAAGGTATCATTTTGTGTTCTAATATTTATAACTTCATTAAACATGAATGGCATGGATGTAAGAGTAGTTAGAGTCCTCCTAATGAACATGGAAGTTAGTCAATCGAATGCTCTCAAGTATGTTTGCACAATAGTATCTTGATCAATGGTATAATTTGTAGTTAGCCTAGTGTATAGCTTGTGAAACATTATGTTGAATTGACTCATGAACTTATTAGGTTCTCTTTGAGTTATGGTAAACTAATGATATAAGACTATGTCATCTACAGGCACTCTATAATGAGTTATGAATGTAGTCTCAAGGTTTTACCAAGAGTATAAATCCATTAAGCAAGCTAGGATACCAACTATAAGTTGCATATCTAATGTGTATGGAAATAACCTACAAGCTACATCCTCATTTTGAAAATGTGTTATTATTAAAGCATCCTTAAATACTTGAAAATATTCTTCTATTGTTCAAATATTACCATTGTATATATTTTGGACAAAAAAAATTCAATATTTTTAAGTAAACCATGAGCTATTTTTTAAATGGCCAAAGGACAATTTCCTCCATGAAGCCAAGCAAGTGTAGTATGTATTTGTTGATTTGATAGTTTGCTAATGATGTCATTTAATTGAGGATTGGCATTTGAATTATGATGAATAGCTAGTTGTGGATTAATAATTGAATCCTAGTTGGTTAAGGACTTAGTTGGAGATTAAAAAATAGAATTTGATGATTAAAGGGGGTATTGTATGCCCAGGTGGACTATTACAATCTTGAATAGGTTTACAATTTTATTTTTCCTTTATCAACCATTATTTTTTTGTGCTCATTGAGGTTTTGTAATGTAAAATTATTTTAAATTGATTTTTATCTTGTGGTGACTTCTTTAAATTCTAAATTTAAGCCCTCCTTGTAGCATCAATTTGGTTGATACATGTTTTGAAACATGTCAAATGGATTATTCCCTACTTGAAAGGGAATTACTCCCCTTAGGTTCATTGTCATGAGTTTTGGTTTACTTGAATAACCCAGCCAACGGATTGAAAATCCCTATTCAAGGGGCTCTAGTGGAATTAAAGTAATGGAACACAAGAACTTGTTTGCAAAAATATTTTGATCATGAAGAAATCAAATAAATGGATATATATCCAATTCAAGTTTCCATTTATCAATTAGCACATGAACATGAACTTGCAACTCAAGGAATTAATTATTTCAACAAGGAATAGATTCAAAATCCTAAACTAAATATTACTCTAACCTCGTCCAATAAATATCATTAAAAATAACAAAAGAAGAGTGAGAAAGAGAAAAGTGAGAATGAGCTTATTTTATGTTTCCTTTTAATTTGAGTCTACAAGTATACAAATCCAATTTAAAGCACTTTTTTCTTGATCAATTTTTACTCAACTAGTAACATAAGAGGGTGTATCCTCAAGGGATTAATTATTTATAAAAGAAAGAAAATAGTTACCTTATTTCATGCATAAATTGACAACAAAACCTTTACAACCATAATGCAAGATAGTACATCATGTAATTCAACACTAGAATGTTCAAGTTGACCAAAAATAAGGGTTTGCAATAAGAAAACCCTTGGTGATGTAAACATTCATTGAATCAAATACTCATTGAATCAAGGACAAGAGAATAGAACAACATAGCTTATTACTAGAAAAAAAACAAAAAAAAGGAAGGGAGGTGTTGGCACCTATTATATAGGGTACAAGGCATAGAGTAGATATTATCACAACCTACTCTAAAGCATGTGCGGAGAATCAAGTCGACAAGGAAGATAGATTAAGGGGTACCATATAAGGGTCACGTCTATATAAGAGACTAGGCATTGATATATGTATGTAATAGATAATATAATAGGAATATATCAGAGAATATAGGAATACAGAAAAGGATTGTAGCGTAAAGCAGAGACTAAGACCTACTCATGCAATAATTATTTGAATACATAATACATATTATATATATGGATTTATAAGGATTCAATGGATATATATGTTATGGATGATTGTTTATGTTTAAGTTATAGATGAGTTATTGTTAGATCTAGTTTCTTACTGCACTTACTCTTTTCTACCACTGTACCCTCTAGGGTATAAACTGACTACATAAGGGATACTAGGGTACAGATCTTCATACTGTAATTCCCCATTTTCTCTTGCTAACATTGGTTTTGTTGCCAAGACCCTAGAGAGGACAATGAAGAAATTTAGAGTAAAAGGATAAAATATTAGCGGTAAAAAGAGATAACGATAGAAAAAGGGAAAAAATTTAGCAAGACACCTCTCTTAGGTACAACCTCTATGAGAGGGGGGTAGTTACTTAAGGGATGACAAATGGAAATGGGGGAGGAATCTAAAAATATCCTTGAAAAGATGTAACTATTCAAAATTTTAAACCACCCATGGGATATATAAGGATTAATGGAAGTCCAAACCAGGAAAACCCATGGGAAAAGGAGATAAAAAAAGAAAAGTGGAGATAACTGAAAGGATTAAGTCGGGAATGGAGGTGATCGTGGAAGAAAAGAGGTTGAAACAAATTCAGGAGCGAAAAGAAAGATAGGTCACAAAAGAATGGAAAAAGCAAAAAATGAGGGAAAGAGATTAGAACTTAGAGTTTGTGGAAGGAAATAAAAATAAAGAGGTTGAGCGCACCATTGAGGGTGTTGTTGAGCATGCCACTATGGGTGTTGTTGAACGTGCCACTGTGGGTGTTTTCGAAGAAGAAGAAGTATGCCATTGAGGGTGTTATTGGGGAATGTAGAGAAATAATTCTGCAACTAGGTTTTAGCATGGACAAAATAAACTAAATTATCCAAAACATAGAAGGAGAGATTGAAGACTATGGAAATACCAAAAAGGAAATGGAATAAGCAGTAGTAAGAATTATGACACCTCCTCTAAATGAAACACCAACTGCTCATCTGGATTGAAAAATATTCAATTAAGGATGGATGAGGATTGGTTACAACTAGAAACCCCAATACAAAACCTTCAAAATATAACATTTGACACCAATTACTTGGATGAGTTAGTAATCAGAAGCGTGTTGAAAATAAGACGAGAATATGTGGTAGCAAATAAGGAGGTGTAGACACCAAAAATTGTCCTAGGCCTACAACTCTTAGATTCTTTATCATTTCCCCTATCATTCTTCATAATTAAATAATTTTAATTATTTAATTATTTTCTAATGTCATATGTCTTCTATTAATTAAATAATTTTAATTATTTAATTAATTCATTTCTATATTTATTCTTCCTTGATTAATTAAATAAATTTTATTTATTTAATTAAGTCACTAATTAGCCCCTTCCTTTCTATAATTAAATAAATGCTTATTTATTTAATTATTATCATTTTTCTACTATAATTAAATAATTATTTTAATTATTCATTATCCTCTTCTTCTATAATTAAACAAATTTTATTTTTTTAATTATTTACTAATTTTTCATTTTCATCCACTTTTGAATTAAATTATTATTTAATTTAAAAGTCAACATGTCACATGTCTTTTATAATTAAATAATGTTTTTATTATTTAATTATTCACCTTCCCTCCCAAATTAAATAATTGTATAATTATTTAATTTTCTCCAACAACCTCTTTTTCTATGCCAACCTCATTATTCATGTCATTCTTATCTTCTCTTGTCTCATTCATTTTCCACCCTTGATTGAATTATCTTATAATTCAATCTTGGCCATTAATCCTTATCATTGCCCTATTTTTCCTAACCCTATTTCATACTACAACTTTCAATCTTGGCCATTGATTAAGACATCTTATTGACATCCAATCTCAACCATCAATCCAAATCAGACCTTGCTATAAATCAACCCTCTCATAAGCCATTGAGGGGGGTTGATTCTTCAAGTATCCTTATGCTACCAAAATTATTCTTGAATCATTCATCCATTTCTATCTATCATCTCCATCTCAATATTATGCTCCTGAATTGAGCAACCAACACATCAAATCAATCAAATAATTCATCCATGATTGCGTCTATTTGAGGTATTGAAGATTTGGATTAGGTAATGAATGTTATTGTCTTATCATTTTTATTTTATCCAAATTTTTCATAAACATTTTGGTGAACCCGACATGAACCCCCTAATTGATTTTTGGCTTAATATTTTGAGAAATTTTGGAGTTGGATCCTTTTTGTTGCAAGTTTTGCATCATTTTGGGAAAAAACCCTAGTTTTCAAATATTTGACCATATCTCTCAAATAACTATATATTTTCTCACAAAAAAAATTCTACAGGTTGGGGACAATATCAAGAGCTTCTAGACCAAAAATCAAATTTTTGGAGCTATTTTTAAATTTTTATAATTTTTTTTATTATTTTTCATGAAAAATCAGTTTTGAGAGAAAAATAGCGAATTTTTTGGATATTTGTATATTTCTGAAAATATCTCTGAATTCTAGTAGGGGTTTGTTCTTTATGTTTTGAATTTGGATGAAAAATAATTAGAAAAAAAATAGATCTTTGAAAATTAGGGTTTTACAAAGATTTATTTATATCTCACAAATAGTTGTAAATTGTTTCACAAAAAAAATTTAAAAATTTGGGATGATGTCAGGCGATTTCAGTCCAAAAATCAGAATTTTTGAACCTGTTTTGAATTTTCTATAAATTTTTTATGATTTTTCATGAAAAATTAATGTTGGGTGCAAAACAACAAATTTTTCAGATTTCTTTACATTTTTTGAAAGCTCTGGAAATTTTAGTAAGGTTTTGTTCTCTGTGTTTTTATTTTTGATGCAAAAACATTTCCAAAAATCAGATTTGTCTTGACTAGCTAACCCTCTAATATTAGTGATCAATTATCTTGTTAGGGTTTTGGATTTGTTGTTGGTTTTGTGAATGTGAAGAAAAAATACACTTCAAAAGACAAATTGGATCAAGTGTACAAAAATTTGGAGCTAAATAAAGTCTAGGTGCACACGTGTCATCTTTCATCTCTTAATCTTGTTTGTCAAACATTTGGATTTGGGGCTTTAAAACGAACATCTTGTTTGCAATCACACTTTGAAATTGGGCTTAAAAAGAACCATTGTCTTCCATCACACATTTTGGTTTTGGATTAAAAAGAACAAGTGCTTCCATTGTTTGCTTACACACATTTCATTTCTAAAGGGAAATTGACAATTGTGAGTGTGAATCAAGTGTGTGTGTCCTCTAAAACACCTCACTTGGTTCGCTTTTACCATACCCTTCTTAAGAGGCCTACTTGGAGCACACGTCCCTCCAAGGGATGACCTAAATCAAGGTGTGAATCCAAATACATGCCTCTTTGGGAGTTGAAATCTTGTCACTCTTGGCTAAGCCCCAAAAAACTTTATACCTTTGGGAAGTGAAGGTGAAGGGTGGGTTACCCCTTTCTCTTAACTGTGTGGCAGGATTTTGCTTTCAAATCATCCCTAGTCAACCTTGTGCATCCTAGCTTAATACCTAATTGGCCATACCCACTTGACCAACATTAGACTTGTTGTTGTGTATTTAATTGTTTGTTTAATCATAACATCTAATCTTGAAAAGACAAATTTATCATTGTGTTTGGTGTGTGTGTTCATGCATTTACATGTGAGATCTTGTGTTTGATATTTCCCAAGTCAAACTTCTAATAAATATTTTCCACATCATCCAAATCATACAATCTTGTCATTCCACATCATATCCTAATCATCATCATCTCTTTAATCCAATCAACATCATTTTACACCATGCCAACATTAGAAGACCTAGTACTCCAATTCCAAAACCTCCTCTAATCTCTTTATCAAGCACCACAACCCTTAGACCAACAAATTATACACGACCTCCAAGGCCTCATCCAACGATTTCAACTTCAAACAAACCAATCACCTCAAATGCAACAACTCATAGCACAATCCCAATACCTCATGGCCACTTGTCAAATCCAACAAGCACAACATCCAATCCAATCACCACATCAACATATTTCACATCAATCCTATGTGTCACCTATATCATCATATCAACCTCATCCATCCATATATCATGTTAACCCTTCATCAACCTATCACACCTCTTCTAATGTCAACCCTTATCCATACCAATCCACCTCTCAACAACCATTATCCTATGCAACCCCTCCATCATTATCACAACAACAAATCATACCACAACAAGTCCAAACACCATTCCAACCTCAACACATTCAACCACAATCATACGTGTCGCCTTCATCATCATGCCAACCTAACCCATCTACCTATCATGACAATGCCACATAAACATATCCACCCATATCACAACAAGAACATAGGAGCCCAAGTCCACCTTGTCAACAAAATCAAGAGCCTTTCAATTCTCATATTCCATTTGACAAGGGGAACACCAATCTAGTTCATGCACCCTATAATTTCATCATACCACCATCCAATCAAATTCCTATCCCTAAGCCACCATGTCCTAGTCCTAATCCTAAGCTTATAACACCATCCACTATCATTTTCCATCCACTATATTATCCATCTACCCATACACTTGCAAAGGATGTGATCCAATGACTACTAGAATGGAATAGACCATCCCCATGTCAAGAACCCATTAATGAGCTTACCAAAGAATCTTTGAATGTCATGCCTATTCCTCCAACTCCATCATGTGGTCCAAAACCTATTGATCTTATATGTCTAAGTCAAAGTCCGTCATACCCTCATCTTGTTGATCCCAAAAAGCATACCAAGCCTCTTCTAGATCCTCCCACTTCTATTTCCACTCAAAGCCAAGATGTCAACAACATTATCATAAGCATGAGGAAACATTAAACTGTCATTCTAATCAAGATCAAGGTCCATCTAATGATCCCACTCATAACATAATTGGTTCTATTTATGATCAAGCTACCCTCTATGATCTTACCTATGATCAAGAAGGCCATGATGATCCTCTTAGCCAACTTTATGCATTCCATGGTCAAGATCCTATCACTTCACCTATCCGTCAGAAAGAAACCTCCATTGCTCCTATCCACCCCATACCTATCCCTATCCATGATCCATCAACATCCACTTCCCTTGATGAGACATATGCCTCCCAAGAACACATAGAAGATCAAACAAATACCTTGGATCTAAGTGAGCACAATGCTAATCAATATCCTAATGATCCTCCATCACCCACTATCGACCCCATTGCAATTCCTCCATCATATCATATTGGTATTTCCACCCTCATTCATGAATGTTCCTCCTTAGAACAAAAACAACCATTATCTTCCCTTGCTTCATTTTATCCATCTATTAAGTAACTCGTGTCTAGTGTTCCACCTACACCTAGTTCTGTTGTCCATTGCATACTCCAAAACATGAACCACCAAGGTAAAGGTTTAGACCTTCATGAACAAGGTATTTTGAAGCCCATCTATGTCAAAGTCCCTCCACGCTCTTATGGCCTTGGACATACACCCCAAGGACACCAATCTCAAGATGTTGGTACTTTCTCCATGCATCCTAAGTCCACCTCCTTCCATCATAAATCCTATCATACGCCTAAAACATATGTTGACATCCCTCCTCCATCATCCTACAAATTTCAAAAGCATGTGATTGTACACCTTCCACCATAAACTTTGCCACAATTGCTTCCAACTCCTAATATCCCTCCATCTAATCTACCTCTATTACTCCCAACACCTAATATCTCCATTATACAATCCCCTTATCCACCCATCCATAAATCTTCTAAAAATCCCAATCATGACCAAGAAATGCACACATTGTCTAAATATGAAGCTTCCACTCATTCCACCATACCCATGGGATTCAAAAGAAAAAATTTCAATGCCTCTACCTATAAAGTAAAAAATCCTAAGGGTACTCATTCCTTAGGGCACAAAAGCAAAGAATTAAAAAAAAAATCCATCTAAAAAGTTATATAAGCCCATACCTCCAAAAGTAAAGGCCAAAACTAAAATGGTTTGGGTCCCTAAGAAAAAGGAAAGCAAGTCAAATGAGGCATACTCATCACAAAAATCCCAACCATCCACTTCCACCTCACATTCCAACTCTATTCAAGAATCTCATATTCCCTCCCACAAGCAAAATAAAAGTCATAAAATAACTAAGTCTATGTGGGTACCTAAAGCACTTCATCACCCATCTCTTAAGCAAACATCTACATTGCTTCCTACACCCCGTCCGCATCAAAAGCTTCAACGTTTATCATAGTGTGTGCAACCATTGTTCATGTTTCCCTTCCATTTCACAACAATTCCACATACCTCCATGTCCTCACCCTTCACTCATTATCCTACATATCTCCCCCACCACCTTCCTATGGTCCATGCTTTTGTCTAAGCCTCCCCATTCATATTTTTCATAAGTCCCATATAATCCCTATCATCTTCCCTACATAATTTGTATCATAATCCACTATTTTCCTCCATAATCCACCATCTACCTATTTCATCTCCCTTTCATGTCATCCCTTACCAACATCTATGAGCATAATGAAATTTGACATGGTCCATGCGATGACATCCATCTCTAGTGGTACTACCACATTTCATGCAACTAGACACTTGAGTCCCTCCTATCCATATTCCCCTTCTCCTATCTAAAAAGTCAAAAAAAAACAAAACAAAACAAAACAAAACAAAACAAAAAAGTAAAGAGAAATCCCTTCATCTAATGGTGAAAACCTGGTACCCTGGATAAGTACCATGATGAAAACTTGACAAACAGGCATCATGTGTAGGTTGATCTTCTATGTCACTTACACTTGGGGGAACAATGTCTTATCTATCCAACCTATCATTTTCATGTCATATCATTTCCATCCTACCTACCATCTTTAGCCATCATACATACCTATCATATTGAGTCCACTTATCCACCCTTCTCCTTTTGATCTTGATGAAGATATAGGGGAAAAGTGTTGAAACATGCTTTGGATATCTTTTGATATACCTCATCCTTTCCAACCAATCATATCATTATCCTATTGTCATAATCTTTGTCATGAAAAATCTTAAGTATTGTATCTAGAATAGGGCATGTTATTCCTATGCGACATAGTCTTTGGATATTGCATTCTTACTCTCTTATGATGCATACATCCTTTCTATCCATCCATCTATCATGAGCCTTCTACTCCTTATCCTATCACCCACCCTTTCATCTATCAATATCATTTATCTCCTTGCACCTAGACTTGGTTTTCCCTTGTAATTGGTATCTAGCACAAAGGCTACCCAAATTTTCATCCATTGACATCTCAAAACTTTTCAAAAAAATACAAAAAAAATAAAATTGAAAAAAGGTCCTGAAAAAATCCAAAAAAAAAATTCAAAACATTTCAAAATTCCAAAAAATCAAAACATTTCAAAATCCAAAAAAATCAAAACATTTTCAAAATCCAAAAAAATCAAAACATTTCAAAAAAAAAAAAAAAAATCAAAAACATTTCAAAAATCCAAAAAAATCAAAATATCCCAAAAAATACAAAAAAATGGAAAAAGGTCCTAAACAAAAAAACAAAAAAAATCAAATAGCCAACAAAAATCCAAGCAATAAAATCAAACCAAATCATTTCTTCCAATCAATTCTTCAAAACAATTCAATGCATCAATTCAACTCCTTCAAATCAATCTACAAATTATCAATCAATCAATCCTCTAATCAAATCACTCCAACCTAAATCATTCCAATCACCTCAATTCTTCTATTCAATTCATCACATCCTATCATCCAATCAAACCATCACATCATTCCAAACCACTTCTTCAAATCAAATCAATTGAATCAATCCAAGCAATAATCCAAATGCAAGTCAATCCTTAATCCATACCAATCAAGTTGATCAATCTTATCAAATAATCCAATCACATCCTTTGGTCTTGATCCTAATCTTGTTGTAAACCCAATCAATCAAAGTCAATCAATCAATCAATCATCCTTGTGTTGATCTAGGGATATGTCATTCCGCACAATGACAACACTATCATCATCAATCATCATTATAATAAATCAATCAATTAATCATCAGTTTACAGCTTGACAAGGGCAATACCTTGTTTGTTTTTGTATCATTAGTGCATGCATGCTTGCTTGCTTGTGTGTGTTATCATTTTTATCTTTCATTTGCATCAAATCTGAATTACTCCCTGCTAATATTCATATCTTGTATCTAGACAAAGTTGTATCACGTTGGGGCACAAGACACATTGTAACCTTGGTCCTTATACCTTGGTGTATCATGTCTAGTGTTACATCAAATGTCATGGTTTCTCACTTTCTTGCAGCATAACGTGTCATTCATCTCCTTCATCCACTTCCTATCTTGCATCATTCATCTTGTCCATCCTTATCATTTCATTTCAAGAGCATACCCGTGTTTGTCCAACCTGCATATCCTCTCGAGGGGGCATCATCATCTCATCATCATCCTATTTTTATATCATCATCATCCCACTCTTATTTCGTCATCATCCTATCTTTCTATCATCATCTATTTTCCTCTATCCATACCTTAGGTTCTTTAAAATGATGTTACTCGAGACAAATTTCATCATCTCGAACATCATCTCAAAGAGGGGAAAAATGTAGACACTAAAAATTGTCCTAGGCCTACAACTCTTAGATCTTTTCCCCTTTCATTCTTCATAATTAAATAATTTTAATTATTTAATTAATTCATTTCTATCTTTATTCTTCCTTGATTAATTAAATAATTTTTATTTATTTAATTATTGTCATTTTTCTATTATAATTAAATAATTATTTTAATTATTTAATTATTCATTATCCTCTTCTTCTATAATTAAATAAATTTTATTTTTAATTATTATTTTACTAATTTTCATTTTCATCCACTTTGAATTAAAATTCATTATTTAATTTAAAATTCAATATATGTCACATGTCTTTTATAATTAAATAATGCTTTTATTATTTAATTATTCACCTTCCCTCCCAAATTAAATAATTTTATAATTATTTAATTTTCTCCAACAACCTCTTTTTTGTGCCAACCTCATTATCCGTGCCATTCTTATCTTCTCTTGTCTCATTCATTTTCACCCTTGATTGAATTATCTTATAATTCAATCTTGGCCATTAATCCTTATCATTCCCTAATTTTTCCCTAACCCTATTTCATACTACAACTTTCAATCTTGGCCATTGATTAAGACATCTTATTGACATCCAATCTCAACCATCAATCCAAATCAGACCTTGCCTATAAATCAACCCTCTCATAAGCCATGAGGGGGGTTGATTCTTCAAGTATCCTTATGTTGCCAAAATTATTCTTGAATCATTCATCCATTTCTATCTATCATCTCCATCCCAATATTATGTTGCTAAATTGAGCAACCAACATATCAAATCAATTGAATAATTCATCCATCATTGTGTCTATTTGAGGTATTGAAGATTTGGATTAGGTAATGCATGTTATTGTCTTATCATTTTTATTTTATCCAAATTTTTCATATATAGGAGGATTATATAAGCTTAACAACCCCTGATAAAATGAAAGTATCAAATAGCTAAATGGCACTTACTAACAAACAAACATCTCTAAGAATGAAATAACTATTTGAACAGACACAACCCCCATACCATGAGTCACTCTTAATATCGTTAAAAGAAAGAAAGGTTTTTACAGAAGTACAACTCAACTTAAAAGAGAAAGTCATAGGATAATAAGAGGGAGAAGAAAACAATATAGACAATCTAAGTGGATACAACTTTAACATATGCTATATAGATAGTGAATTGAAAGAAGAACTTGACATGAACACTCCTAGGAAATTGTTTGTTTGGAAAAGATACAAATGAAGTAGAATAACATGTCTTTATCTTAGAATCCATGTGGAAACAACAACATATAACAAGAGATGATACAAAGTTATTTGAATTCATTGGATCAATCCATGGAGATACCTTAAAATTGTATTGGAAAAATTACCATAACAGTGACAAAGATTGGGAAATAGTGGACAAGATTTCCTAGCCAATTTTGATACTCTGGACCTATCTATAGGAGTCAACAAACTTTGGGAACTGACGCAAAATAAGGAAGAAACAATAAAATAATTTTATAGAAGATTCAAAGAAGTTGCCAGAAGACTAGAAGAACCATTGAGCAATAAATAGAAAATTGAATGGTTCATCTTCAGAGTGATACCAGAAATTAGAATAGATTAATTGTATGGGAAACATTTTAATACCTACTCAGAACTAGTTACATTTTCATGCATGATTGAAAACCAATCCTGGAAAAAATAGGAAAGGGAAAAAGAGAACAAAGAGCTAGAAATTTTGAAGCTAGGCATAGAATAACTGAGACTCTGACAAGACATAATGACAAATAAAGATATGCTTGCACCAATACCTAATATCTAGTTTACTTACTGTGGAAGAGAAGGACACATAAGAAATGAGTTCCCAAAGGAAATTGGTGAAAATAAATCCATTGTATTACAAGTAGACTTATGGGAACTACATAAAAAGATATACTTAACTATCTACTATGACACTTGTAGAGAGTGGGACAATCATGACATTGAAGATTGTCCCTCATAGTTGTTCCAATTAAGAAAATATCCTACCACAATGAGTCATAGTTTCCAATAGAAGTTGGAATACGTTAAAGGACTAGCAAAGAGGCCATTATATCCATAGGATCATGGATATCAAGTACTGCAATGGTAAAAAAAGAAAAATATTAATTTAATATAAAACCAATCAAATCAAGGCACTTATAGTGACAAAGGCTAATTCCATGGGGATAGAGGTTGAGGCAAAGGAAGGAGGAAACAAATTGATGCCACGTGTTTTAAATACAATAAAACAAGCCACTTTGTGATAGAATTTTGGGGGGATAGAAATAAACTATGTGGATTTTTTGGTAGTATAGAACATGGTGTATTTAACTATGAAATAGCTTAGACCTAATATATAAATATGGCTACACAATCAAAGAGAAACGATTTCCAAAACCTAAACTCATCAAGAGGGGAAAGATTACTAAGAAAAGTACTAAAATAATATGAGGAGACAAATGAAGGAAACTATAAGGAAGAAAATGCAAAGACTACTAACTCTGACAAAGAGGTTCCTAACCATAAAAAAGTAGTGTAGTGATAACAAGACAAGGAACCAATACCATGAATGATAAACAAAACACAATAAAAGAAAAAACCACCATAGATGAGGAGGAATTTGACCACAAATGATAAAAAAACACAACAAATGATGAAACCACCATATATGAGGAGGCATTTTTCCCCACTGGAAGAGAACATGGCCAAATAGTGGAAGAAACAAAGAAAGTGGTCACTAAAAAACAAAATGAGGAAATGGACCAATAATTTTCTAACCAAGATGTAGGAATACTTAAACAGTTAATAAGAATAGATAAACAATCAAATTTGTTAGATAAACTACATAAATATTGTAAATATTAGAATAAACAACATAAGACACCACAAATCATAATTATAAATGAATAAGATAGACAATAGAAAATGTGCCCAATTATGATCATAGTAAGTATAAATCATAAGAAGATAACCAATTACATGGTAGATTTAGGAGCAGATATCAATATGCTACCAAAATGAGTATGGGAACAAATAGGAAAACTAGAACTAGAACAAACACCATATAACACCAGTCTAGCATATGGGTCTGGAATGAAAACCCTAGGAACATGGAAACTAGGTGGAAGTCAATGTCAAGGGAGTAAAATAAATAGTAGATTTTGAAGTAATTGCAATAAAATAAATCTTTGATTCATTCAATTCCCTGTTAGGACTTAGATGGTTTGTAAATGCCAATAGAATTATAGACTCCCGCAAAGAGGAGATTTAATTTGCTGAAATAAACAGAATAGTTCATATCACCCTAGGAAAAACTCCAACTAAAATATACATAAAAGAAATAAACCCATAAGACTATAATGAATCTGAAAATAAAAATGCATATACAATTTCACGGTTACCACCAAGCGACAATCTAGAAAACCCAAACCCATAAGGAGAATTTGAAATTGAAAGCACGACATATAGCATAAACAATGAGGAAGTGCTAGATGCATGGATGTAGGAGGAACTGGAACTCTATTCCCAGATAATTAACAGATTTCATAGAATATTTATGATTAGGAAGGCCTCGGAGAATGCTCTGCATTCTATCACATTTACTAATAATGAGCCACACAATGATTGTGGCAAGACAAAAGACAACATAGAAGATATATCTAAAAATTATTTCCATATAAAATTATATTTCGTGAGGAATATCACACATCAAATTGCCCAAATACTCAAGAGTTGGGGACCTACTAGATCATTTCTTACATAGATAGAAAAATATTTCAAACTAAGGAAAGGAGACTGGACATATGAAAACATACTCTAATTTAATTGCACATGTTGGTGGAATGTGCAAGAAGAATATTTGACAGAATGGGAAATATTCAAGATCTTAATCAAAATAGGGTACCTATCATAGCAAGGAGAATATAAGGAAATACAAAAGTGTAATGGAAAATCCCCAATGAAGTAACACTGTACCATGTGTACTACCACATGAAAAGACAAAAATGAGTATATGATGATCAGATATATATATATATATAATTATTTTATTGGAAATTAACACCGGTATTACATACTTGGTAAATCAAACAAGAGCAAAGAGGAGAAACCAACAATTTGACAGAACTAACAAAATACTTTCTTCACACCTTCTCATTTTATAATAAAAACATACACATACATAGCACACTAGTCAAAATGAAGGAAATAGTCTTTAGACTAGATCAAATTCAGGAAATGGTGATAATGAAAACCTCCACACTGCCCCAACAATCAAAAGGCATATGGAGATATATATAATGGATCGATAAAGAAACCACATTATTTGAGAAAATATGTTACCTAACAAAACAAGATGATGAGGATTCCCACAATATAGACATAGAAGTTCAACAAGGTGAAAGAGAGAATTTCCCACATAGGCCAAAAAAAATACTATAACTAGCTGATTAAACTAAAAGAATAAAGCATTACTAAAGGAGACCCTAAAATGGCCAATATAGGAGACAATTGGGATGATAGACTAATGGCACAAGTTGTAGAGATGTTATTTGAATACGAAGAACTCTTCCCTAGGAAATTTACAGACCTAAAGGGCATAAAAGAGGAAGCATGAGTTATGAAAATATAGTTGAAAGAAGGAGCTAAACTAGTAAGGAAAAGACCCTACTGATTAAACCCCAACATGAAGAAGAAAGTCAAAGAAAAATTAGATAAAATGTTGTTAGTTGGGACAATCATACCCATAGAAGATGTAGAGTGGATTAGTCCCATGGTAATTCAAAATAAAAAGATAGGAAGAATAAGGATTTGTGTTGACTTTAGAGAATTGAATCAAGCTTACATTCATGCCCCTTTTCCTACTCCATTCATAGAAGAAATTTTGGAGTTTGTAGCAGGGAAAGAAATATACTCCTTTACTGATGGATTTTTAGGATATCATCAGGTAAGTATTGTTGATGGTGTTTTCTGCACAACAACAACTCAGACAGAATATGAAATCTTGTCTCTCTTGAAAGGTAAATATCTATCAGCAAGCCTCAAGAGATAACCCCAAGGTCTCTAGTGTCAGTTTTTGACAATGCATAAACAACTCAGTGACAAATGTGAAAATGCTGGTAATCACAATGGGACCTTACTACAAGCAAAATACTGAATGCAAAGAGGAGAAACCAACAATTTGACAGAACTAACAAAATACTTTCTTCACACCTTCTCATTCTATAATAAAAACATACGCATACATAGCACACTAGTCAAAATGAAGGAAATAGTCTTTAGACTAGATCAAATTCAAGAAATGGTGATAATGCAAACCTCCACACTACCCCAACAATCAAAAGGCATATGGAGATATATAGAATGGATCGATAAAGAAACCACATTATTTGAGAAAATATGTTACCTAACAAAACAAGATGATGAGGTATCCCACAATATAGACATAGAAGTTCAACAAGGTGAAAGAGAGAATTTCCCACATAGGCCAAAAAAAATACTATAACTAGTTGATTAAACTAAAAGAATAAAGCATTACTAAAGGAGACCCTAAAATGGCCAATATAGGAGACAATTGGGATGACAGACTAATGGCACAAGTTGTAGAGATGTTATTTGAATACGAAGAACTCTTCCCTAGGAAATTTACAGACCTAAAGGGCATAAAAGAGGAAGCATGAGTTATGAAAATATAGTTGAAAGAAGGAGCTAAACTAGTAAGGAAAAGACCCTACTGATTAAACCCCAACATGAAGAAGAAAGTCAAAGAAAAATTAGATAAAATGTTGGAAGTTGGGACAATCTTACCCATAGAAGATGTAGAGTGGATTATTCCCATGGTAATTCAAAATAAAAAGATAGGAAGAATAAGGATTTGTGTTGACTTTAGAGAATTGAATCAAGCTTACATTCATGCCCCTTTTCCTACTCCATTCATAGAAGAAATTTTAGAGTTTGTAGCAGGGAAAGAAATATACTCCTTTACTGATGGATTTTTAGGATATCATCAGGTAAGTATTGTTGATGGTGTTTTCTACACAACAACAACTCAAACAGAATATGAAATCCTGTCTCTCTTGAAAGGTAAATCTCTATCAGCAAGCCTCAAGAGATAACCCCAAGGTCTCTAGTGTCAGTTCTTGACAATGCATAAACAACTCAGTGACAAATGTGAAAATGCTGGTAATCACAATGGGACCTTACTACAAGCAAAATATTGAATCGATTCTATCAGATTTAACAAACTGGTGATACTTCCATCCTAGATTTAACCCAATAATCAAAGAAATAGAAAAAGGATAAGGGTTTCAGAGAGATTTCTAAGTCTAATACTACTTCTAAGATCAACAATGAAGGTAACCAACACTCGAATGGAACAATCCCTCAAAACCGATCTCTGCTTGACCCAGATAAATCTATAATCTTACAGAGAACAGTGCAATCTTCTGAGGTGTTAGGATTTTCAAATCATAAACATTCATTCAAATAAACCTGTTGCAGTTAAAATGAACAAACCCTCACGATCGAACTGAGCACACTGAAATATGAAGTCCAGGCTAACTTTGCAAAGAAACTAACAATCAGTTGGTTGCGAAAAGTATGGACTAAAGGATTGCTGCAACATTCAAGTATCGAATCACAAACATTATTAAATCAAATCTAATCTAAATGTTAAACTCCTCAAAGCAATTTTAAAGATGGAATAACAAGAACCATGCAAGACAAAAGAACACAAGTATGGCACCAAATCACAATGTCATTACTTGTATTCGAATTATCCACTGTAGCAACAATTATGGTTTTCTATTACAATATTTGCTTGAGCACAACTACTTGCTAACTTTCTCTACTTCTAACTATCTTTGCTCTATATCAATCTCTATGTTCTAATTACAAATTCTAACTATCTAACCCTTTACAAATGAGGCAACATGCCCAATATATAGAATTCCCCAGAAACCCATTGGCCAGGCAAGGGTTTCGCAGCAATAACTCAGCACACCAACCTGGCCAAGAGAGTCTTTGAAATGGTTCAAATAGGCATTAAATGCACATCCCGTCCAAGTCGGCCTGAGATCCGCAGTGCACTTCGGACCAATGCGCCAGAAGATAAAAGGGAAGCACAAAACGCGCCGCAGCTTATCATGAACCCTCTTCCCTATTATCTGTATTCAGACCCAGCACTTCACGAATTTTCAAGAACGTCCCGTCTAGGCAAGCTACTAGTGGCAAGGGCAAAACCCTAAGTCGTCTTTCGATGGACGCAATCTTGTACCTTGAGTGTTTGACCGACTTATCCCAATCTACCTTATACGCCAAATAATTATCAATAACTGCAAGGTATGTGGCTGCATCATCTAGCTGGTGCTCGGAAATGGAGCCATCATCAAGTGGCGCATAAACATCCTTCCACCATTCTCTCAACTGCTCGAGGCTCAAATACTTGGGAGCAATCTTCCTTCTTCCTATCATTATCTCAAAGAAAGCAATGCAGCCATTGTAGACACCAGCTAGGGTGTCATCAATGTGTCTTCTTTGTTTGTAAATCTTTTTCAATACTTTCTGCCTGATTTGCAATACCTCGAACCACTCCCATGGTTCAGCAGCTCCAGAAGAAGGAAGGATCCCATCGCTCACCAACATGTCTTGGGTGTACTCCATAATAGTCTTGGTTTTTCATAGTAGGAGGTCGGTGTCTTCTTTATCTTGTGCTATTACCTGCTTCATCCAGTCCATCATCCTCGCAGCATCCTTCCCAGTTGACAGGACCTCCTTAATAGCTTCATCACCTTTTACTCGCACTCCTTTCAACCAATTCACAGTGGAAATAGTGGACACTTTCATCTTTTCTAGCTTGGTTATGGTCTCCTGGGGTAGAGGATTTGTAGCAGAGGAAGAAGGATTAATGGACTGCAGTGGATTCATTAATTCCTCCAAGAACTTCCTGAGATTTTCATTTTCTCTCTTCAGCTCCTACTTGGTCTTCATTTCCCTTCTCAATCTATCCACAATAATTGTACTGGAGACCTCATAGTCTTCAATATCTTGCTCAATTGATGTAGGCCCTAGATTGAAAGTTTGAACACTGTAATCATTTCCACCCACATCACCTCTATCTTTACCTAGAGCAGGGGTCGCGATGTGAACAACTTTGTTATGCGCCTCATCCCTTTCAACCCTGGAGATCATTCTAGCCTTCTTCTTACCTTTAACCTTCCCAAGTTTAGCTAGGAGCTCATCCCAATTTGGTGGCGTGTCCTCTACCACAACCTGTTTTCTCTTTATCTCTTTGTCTAGCCACTCTGGCACGGTGGGCTCCAATTGTGAATCAGTTTTCACCTCTCCCTGCTGATCTCCGATATCTTTTCCTATAAATTGTTTTTCTCAGGGGTCTCATCCATCTTTCCTTCCTTTTCAATATTCTCTCCCTTATGTTCAGGTGATAAGACCTTTTCTGCTTCCTCCTGCCCTGGAGGAGATTCAACTACTTCATTTGTGACTGGTGATTCTGCATAGGTAACCAAGGGAGATTGCATTTCTTTTTCAATTTCTACCTCTGCACTGTAGAGTTCCCCCTCATGGAATTCCTCCCCTTCCGTGCCTGGATCTTCATCAACCTCTTTTGTCTCAACTGGTTCACTTTGGGTTTCATGAGTGGAAGGAACATCACCATGCTGTACATCATGAAGAGTGGCAGGAGGAAAATCTGCCTTAGGCACACCATTCTTTGGAGAAGGAGTCCTAGACCTCCTTGCATATACCTTTGCTTTCTCCTTTGAACTTTCTACATTCACCACTGGTGGGAAATTTACCTCTTCTGCAATGTTGGAGCTTGCCTTCTCTGATAATTTTACAATTCTTCTTCTCTTCAGCACAGGAGCATCAGTCTCGGGATTATGTTCCTCAACTCCCTTGTGTTCGGACCTTTCAGTTCTTGTCATTCTCTTAGCCTTTGGCCTTCTTTGTTTCATCGCTTCCTAGGCCTCTTCTCCCTGAACACCTTTTGTCTTGATCTTGGATGGGAAGTCCAACTTAACTTTACCCTTAGGACCCTGCTCAGTGGACTCTTCAAAGGTGGAGTGGGGATCCAAATCTCCCATCAAGTTATAAGTGCATTTCACTCCTTTACTCTCCAACTCCCACATAGTGTGTTTGAGCCACATCTTGGTAACTTTCATGACTAGCTCCATCAGTTGCTTTAGTTCTATTTGCTCCTCCTCTAACCAGTCTATCTCACCAATCATCCTATCTTTTACTGCCTCATAGGCATGATCCTAAATTAAGTTCCCATCATCCTCCAATTGATCAGGCACTACCCTTACATTATACAATCCGACTGCATCTACCGGAATCTGAGAGAATTTCTTCTTTTTGACCTCATACTCATCACCACAATTGGCCCAGTAGTCCTCTAAATTAACCTTATGGCCATATTCTCTACTGGCCTTCTTTTGAGCCTCGCCTGTGATATCAAATCTAGACCTTTTGGAGTGGAAAGAAAAACCAAGAGTACTCATTTCTTCTCTTGAAGCCTGGGCAAAGCCAATGGAAGGGAAAACCTCTCCAGTGCCAATTCTTAGGGGAAAATCCCCACCAAACCCTGTCTTGTGTTTATCCTTCTTGACAGTGGCATCAAAATCACAAATCTGTCTAGTTACTTCCAACAATATGATGTGGTCAGTGGGATACCTTGGAAGTCTGTATGGGGGTCTTTGGCAGCCATCAATCCGAATGTAGGAGAAGGTTGGGAACTAAATAAACTAGGCTCCATATTTCTTGATGATCTCCTTTCCTTGATCAAAAATTATGACATGCTCTGCTTCCTAAAGCATTCTGGTAATATGCATGGTAAATGCATCATTTTCCCTCCTGTAGTCTGAGCTTCCTAAATACAACTAAGGGAAAACTTCATAAATGATATCCTATCTGAATATTCCCTTTGTGTCCAATCCTCAGTAGGGATGGAATCTAGCCAGTGCATAGACCAAATATGAGGTCATTATGAAGGTCTTTGTTTGCAACACATTGGACAATTGTTTGTGAATTACTTGGCTGATGACCCCTGCCCAATGGTAATTAATCTTTTCTTGTTCCATCCTCACAATCGCATGGCACATCCAATTCTCAAATGTACCAGCACTCTTCAATCCAAGCACCCTACTAAGAAAGGTGATGGAATCATAATACTCCTTCTTGAATTTTGCTCTGTACAGCTGTTTAGGCAACTTGGAATAGTGGGACTTGGGCTTCTCCAGCCAAGAGTTGATCAACTGCTATGACTTCACAGTTTGGTCATCGTAGAACTCTTGAGCTACCTCAATGGTGAATCCCACCACATGAGATCTGTCTGGAATATTGAAGGTTTGGGCAATGGAGACTGGGTTGAGATTTGCAACAACTCTCCCTTGAGGTCCAATAATCCTCTATGTGTCCTGATCATAGTGTATGGCGCACTCAAGGACCAACTCATAACACTGCACCGTGGACGGGAAACTAGCTACATGTGACAATCCTGATTCTATCATTCTTCTAGTCACCAAAGGAGGATCTTTGGCTGCCATCCTTGCTTTAAATTCCTCGTAGTCCCATAGGCCAACATTTGTATCAGTGACTTCTGACTAGACAGAAGTGATCTTACTCTCAGGGACCTTGCTCTTGGTATCCAGCTTAATCCTCTCTACATCGGATAATGAGGAACCAGCTGCTACTTTGCTTGATTCAGCCTGCACTCAACATGAAAAACACAGTAAAAACCACAGGAAAGCAAGGTTATTCCATTAGAACATCATTAGAATGCATCCCATATGGTCAAGGTGTTATTAAAATCCGTATAAAATGACCACAACAGATTTTGGGTTTCAAGACCATCCGCGGAATCTGAGCCAAAGAGGAATTTTGGGAAATTCCAGACCGATCGGATTCCAACGGAATAACCAAGAAATGCCTACTTAATCATAAAACTTGATCATTTTTCATCGAAAAATTCACATGGGAGATCCAAATATGACATTAAATAATCATCAAATGCATCATGAATTGTAAATAGATCCAATTTTCTCACGTTCCTTTATGTTTCATCAACTTTCAGGAAAATCTGCCAAAGACGGATTCCCACGAGGAACGATCCAAAGAAGATTTTTGGGAAATATGGGAGACGGTGGATTTTAGAGAAATCCAGACTCGACGGATATCCGCGGATAAGGAAAAATTCTAGACCAAATGGTGCAAAGGCAAATACTTCAGCCAAACAACTTTCATTCGGAAAGAAGTCACGCCGAATGGGGCACGTCTCGCCGAAAGCGAATGTGAAAGTCATGTTGATGAGAGATTTTCTTCGGTATAAAGTCACAACAAATCTCCCTTGTCTCACCAACCATTAGAGTTTAAGTAATCACTTCAGCCATACTAAAGTTTATCTATATGGTGTCTCAGCGAACTTACAGAGTCTTGTCAAACGTCAATGGGGAACATCTCGATGTGACCAGTGGGTAGTCGGGGTAAGGTCTCAGCGACTTCTCTTGGTCTCGCCGACTAGCGATAGAACATGAGAGACCTTCGGTGTGAGAAAGATACAGTCACAGCGAACATATGGACTTGGGAGGACTTTCGGTGAAGCGTTTGAGTTCGGCTAGAGGTCCCAGCGACTACGTTATGTCTCGTCGATGAAGATTTCCATCGGCATAACCTCTTGCCGACATTATGAAGTCACCCCAATGGAATATTTGGGCTCGCCAAGAGAAAGGTTTCGCTATGAAGTCCTGGCGACCATTAAGAGTCTCACTGAAAGCGAAGGTATCAGCAAGAGTAGGGAGCTCACAGTAATGTCTCAGCGAAGCATGAATGTCCCCCGACAGAAGGTCACTCGACAAGAGCAGGATATGTTCAGCAAAAGGTCTCGCCGAAAGGGGGAGGTCTCAGCGATAGAACGGAAGATCGGCAAAATGAAAGGAGCTCGCTATGAGCTCTTGGTGATAGGGTCTATCTTGCCGACAGAAAGACTTCGGTGTGAGAATTGCAGTGTCTGGGTGATCAAATGCAAACCCATGAAGGGCTTCGACGTGACACAGAATGATCTACATGACATCTCACCGACCTCGAAGGGTTATAGCGACTAAAAGAATAGAGCTCGGTGAAAGCGAAATGTGCTCGATGGGAGGTCTCGCCGAAGCATGAATGTCTTGGCGAAGCAAATGAATATCGGTAAGACCACTAGATCCTGCTATGACCTCATGCCAACTTTACGAAGTCTCCCCAAAAAATATCTGGGTTCACTAAGAAAATAGGCATCGCCACAAGGTCTTGGCGACCGCCGGTAGTCACACTGACAAGGGGAGGTCTCAGCAAGAGTTGGGATCTCGCTGAAAGGTCTCAGTGAAGCATGACTGGCTTAACGAAGCACAAATGGATATCTGTGAAGCTATGGGAGCCTGCTATGACCTCTTGGCGACTTGGGCCTGTCTTGCTGAAAGCAAATATGAACGAAGCATGTTAATGAGACATTTTCTTACAAGGTGAGGTCTCGGAAAATCCTCTTTGTCTCACCGACAGAAAAAAGAAACTTTATCGGTGTGAAAACGATATTGTCACAATGATGACATATGAATTCAGGAAGGCTTTCAGCGAAACGTTTTGGTGATCGGTATGATATCTCTCCGCCTCTGAAGAGTCACAGTGATGAAAATTCAGGAGGGACAGAGAGTCACGATTTCACCCAGACACTGAACCAACTATGGATTTCAAAAAATTTAACTTAGGGCAAGTCAGGGATGGACCTTTAATGAATTTTCTTTGCATTCTAGGTCAATTTTAAGACCAAATCACCTTATATGGCACTTCCCTAGGTCCAAAACCCTATTCATCCGCCATTAGCACATAGGCAAGCTCAGAATTTAGTTGTTTCCATTATTAAGTCATCACTAGGGTTTACTAATTACTCTCAGGCAAGATTCATTAAAATGCAGATGGACACATGAACTCAAAACTCGCCTGGGAGATGGCAAAGGATGCAATATTGAACAACCCTAGCACAACATAAACAAATACACAAGAATTCAAATCCCACAAGCTCTCACAATACCAACGTGCCATTCATAATTCAATTCAAAGTAGAGCAATCAGACACACCATTATAAAGCGAGAATTGATCTCAGAAGTAGCAAACGCGAAGCTCAATGGGGTCTACAATGAACACAGGCGATAATGCACAAGAAATCACCACCAAATGAGACCAATTCAAATCCAAACACCCAAATCAAAGCCAAAAGCTCAAAGAACAAACTCTAAGGATGCGGCTCTCAACTCAGACAATGGAAAATAGTGAGCATAATAGCACGAAAGATCTCAGAAATCGAGTAAAATCTAGCCTTCAAAGCACGTACGAAGCTATTAATATAATCGGCAAGACAGCCAGAGAAGGAATTCGGGATTTCGACAACAAGGCGGAATCTGAGGAAATCCGACTCACGCGGAAATCTGTGAAGACCAAAAATTTCTGAGCAACAAGGTCCAACTGGAATCCAAGCAGGATCCGGGAAAATCTGACTAGGGTGGAAAGTCCCAAATCAGGGAAAAAGCCCAAAAATTCATCCAGTACTTAATATTTTCAATGAATAACCTGGGGGAAACACTTAGGCATTCAAAATAAACAATTTAAGCACATGCCTAGGTAAGACAAAACCTCAAAAAGAAAGGGCCAAAACACCAAAACTGAAGCAAAAGAGGGTCCCTGCTTTCAGCGGGGCGTGTGTGCGAAAAACTACATAACAAATGGCGACTTCTGCTGGGAAAATGCTCCAGAGCATTTGATGACGAACGGAAATTGAGAACCCAGAATCTCTGGTTTCAGTCTCACCATCAAACATACAAGTCAGAATGCAAAGATTTAAAGAATCAGAACCAAAGGATAGACCAAATTTTCCATAAACTGAAAATCCAAGTGTGTGCACATGAGTTCATTTCCCTCCTTAAGTTACTACAGGAACCAAGTTCAGTCAAGTCAGGCTACGTAAGGATTCTAACTTCAAAAGCAACCTGGATAGGGCCTCGCTGCCAGTCAGGCATCCATAGCCCTGACGAGGTTATCCCTGTGACTCTCCTGAACATAGCTCTACTACCAGCCAGGCGTCCATAGCCCCGGTAGAGATATTCAGGTACCCCTGATGAGTTGAATTTATTCTTTTGATATTCAATATTTCACTTTTCTTTTCTTTGATATTCTTTATATGTCTCTTTCGATTCAACTTGTGAACAATGAAGCTCACACTCAGGGCTAGGAACCATAGTGGCGCTGAAGCAGAAATAGGATTTTTCACTTGACAAGACTTCACAAGGATTCTTATAGTGACATCAGGATTCTTAAGATATATGATGGATATAAGATTTTCTGAGTACTTCAAATTCAAATCCACACCAGTGACTCAATCTTCTATAAATCTGACATTAAGACTGTTGGCAATAGTGAATACTTCAACCATCCTTTCAAGGTGCAAGACTAAAGTTCACCAAAGAAATACTTAGAACAATCCCAGAGAAGATAGATTTTCCATGCAGGTGCAACACATCTAGGCAAAAATAGAGAAACCCCCAAAACAAGAGCAGAGAAAAAACAAAACAAACCAAAAGGAAACCTACACTAACCAAAACAAACAAAAGCAAAGTAGAAAGGAAAACCCTAATCTAACTATATACAAGACTAGAGCTGAAAACAGCTCAAGACTAGAAATAATGCTTCAAATATTGCCCATTGACAGGCAGTGGGATATCCTCTCCAGTGAGAGTTTTCAAACAAAAATCATTATCTCCCAGAATTTATGATATCTAGTAAGGTCCAAGCCAAAGTTTATCAAATTTTCCATGCTCTCCCTTACGGTCGTGGGATTTATCCCAGGAAAGAACCAAGTCAGAAATCCTAAAAGCTTTAACCTTGGCTCTCTTATCAAACCATCTCTTGACAACCCCTTGATGTTTAGCAAAGTTCTCCAGGGCTTCATCCCTCTTTTCTTCAAGGTGCAACAGTTCTGCAAGTCTTGCCTCACGTCTATCTCCCTCATCATAATAGTCATTAATGAATTGCAAGGTGGGGATTTTCAACTGAATGGAAAACACAGGCTCTAACCCATAAATCAAGTGGTAGGGTGACATCCCTATGGAAGCTTTATGTCTTGTACGATCTGCCCAAAGAGAAAATCTGAGCTAGGTATGCCAGTCTTGAGGGTTCCTCCCTAATAACTTGTGGATGACGGTCAGAAGATTCTTATTAGAGGATTCAGCCAACCCATTACCCTATGGATAGTAATTGGATGCAAATTTTATAATGATCCCATTATCAAAAGCCTAGTTAGAAAACTTCAAAGATGAAAACGTAGGACCATTATCACAAACTAAAGACATGGGGCATCCAAAACGATTAAGAAGACCTGATTCAAGGAAGTTAATTACTACCTCAGAAGTACACTATTTGCATGCAAGGGCTTCTGTCCATCGTGTAAAATAATCAGTAATGGTAAGAATATACATGTGACCAGCAGAGGAGGGTGGATTGATGGGGCCAATGAAGTTCATTCCCCATTGTGCAAAAGGTTTTACCTTGACGACCAGCTAAAGTGGGAGCGCTGCATACTTCTCTTTGGTGGCCATCGTTTGACACACATGGCATGTCCTGACATGACTGTGGGTGTCTTTGAACAATGTGGGCCAGTAGTAACCAGCTCTAAGAATCTGGTTTGTTGTAGATGGTGCTAACCCATGGCCTATACCATATTTGTCATGGAATTCTGATATCATTCTTTCAGATTCTGCCCTTCGTAGGCACCATAAGTACACACCCTCATGATTTCTCTTGTATAGGACAACCCCATTTAACATGAAACTATCACTCTTTAAGCGCAATGCCCTTCTTTGTACTGAATTGAGACGATCAAGGCATCTCTAGGTCAGGAGATAATGAACAACATCATCATACCACTCACCAGGAGAAACATCCTCTAAAGTATAAGCCTGAGCTGTAAGATCAGGGCATGTCTCTGCCATTGTCTTTGTGAGCCCCTGCCCTCTTACCAGCTTCATGGGCTGAATCTTCATATCATACTCCTATAGCATAGTTACCCACTTGGCTCTACATTCTCCCAATTCATTCTATATCAATAGCAGCTTGACTGCAGGATAGGGAACTATAGCAAAGATCTTATTTCTTAAGATGTAATGTCTAAACTTCTTAACCGCCCTGACTAAGGCATAAACCTACTTCTCCACATTTGGGTACCTTAGCTCTGCATCCTTAAATGGTGTGGTCATGAATGCTATGGGGTGTTCATTTCCTTGATTAGATTTCTGAGTTAATATAGCAGCACAGGAGTGGTCAGAAGCAAATGAATATATGTAGAATGGTTTGGCATAATCAAGACTTACTAAAACTGGAGCTTCAGCAATAGCCCTTTTTATCTCTATGAATGCTTCTTTCGCTTCTGCATTCCATTCCACCTTGGCCTCCTGCTTCAACATTGCATTCAGTGGCTTGACTATTTCTGCAAACCCAGTGATGAACTTCCTGACAAAATTGATTTTTCCAAAGAACGATTCCATTTCTTTTTTACTAGCAGGGGGTGGAATCTTGAGAATAGCCTCTATACGTTATGGATCAATTGCAATCCCCTTCTCAGAGATAATATGCCCTAATAATTTACCTTCTGTTACTCCAAAGATGCACTTCTTTGGATTGAGCGATATGCCAAACTCTCTGCATTTCTAGAAAATTGTGCACAAATATGAGATATGATCGCCTCTCTTCCTTGAAAATACTGTCAGATCATCCATGTAGATGATTATGCACTTCCCAATTAGATCTTTAAAGGCTATGTCTATTGCTCTTTAGAATGTAGCTCTAGCATTAATCAAGCCAAAAGGCATTCTTCTATAAGCGAAAGTGCCCCACTTAGTGGTGAAAGCAGTCTTGTGTCTGTCCTTGTACTACACCATGACTTGGTTATATCCTGAATAACCATCCAGGAAGGACATCATCTGAGATCCGTTAACAATCTAGAGCACTTCATCCAATGAGGGCACTAGATAATTATCCTTTTCTAATGCCCTTTTTAGGTTCCTGAAATCCACGCATAACCTAATTTCACCATTCTTTTTCCGCACTGGGACCAGGTTTGCAACCCAAGTAGAGTGTCTAACTAGAAATATGATTCTCCCAGACAACAGTTTATGCACTTCCTTTTGTATTATAGGTTCCAGTAGAGCATTAATAGGCCTTTGCCTCTGTCTGAAGGGTTTCACTCCTGGATTGAGAGGGATAGTATGAGTTATGACTGATGTATAATAAGTCTTCAAGTCCTCATAACTCCAAGCTATCACATCTGGATATCTACGTAGTGCCTCTAAGATTCCTTTCCTTTCTTCTGGGGTGCACACTTTACCGAGGAAGATGTTTTTGACATCATCCTGGATCCCACATTATACTTATCACACTGTCCACTGATGGACTCTTTCTTAGCATCCTGTTCCTGATCTCTGATCCTATCTAGATCAAAGATTCTTTCTAATTGTACCATCCCCCTGGGAATAGTGTTGGTCTTCAAATTGATTACCCCTTCAAGGTCCATCTCTGCTTCTTGGGGCTCAGTTTCATCGATGATGTGAGAAGCAAAAACATTTGTATTTGTGATAAAATCTATAATATGCTTGTCATCTTCAAATACCTAGAAATTGGTGACATTATCAGGTACTAAGGGTATAGGGGTCAGTTCTATGGTAAAATTATTCAACCCAGGAAGAGATAGAGGCTGCAGAGTACTGGCTCCCTGGACCAAGGAATCAGCTGTCTGGTTTTTATTTCAGGGAATCAGCTGAATGTTGAAGGC
Source organism: Sequoia sempervirens (assembly GCA_007258455.2). Classification (NCBI taxonomy): domain Eukaryota; kingdom Viridiplantae; phylum Streptophyta; class Pinopsida; order Cupressales; family Cupressaceae; genus Sequoia; species Sequoia sempervirens. Next base: position 75,639,432 of record VDFB02193867.1, on the reverse strand, counting down.
GTCAAATCCTTCAATAAGTTCCCATACTCTGTGTCTGTAATTAGTCATTCTTTTGTCATGGTAGGAGTACTGCCTTCTAACTTGCTTGACTACTAATTTAGAATCTCCATACACTTGCAAGATCTTAACCTTCTTCTTCAAGGCCATTAACAATCCATGAACCAAAGCTTCATATTTTGCTACATTATTTGTACAATGAAACTAAAGTCTAGGAGCAGCAAAAAATGTCTTACCTTTTGGGCTAATTAGCTCAAATCCTACCCCAACTCCTTGTTTTTATTTGGACCCATCGAATCTCAAAGTCCAGCAAATAGCACCTGTGGACTTCTTTGCTTCTTTATTTGCACTGTTACCACTAGATAGCTCTTTAGAAGGCATTACTCTTTTTCCTTTGTGGTCTTCTTAGACATTGATTGGGACTAAGGCGTGGGATTAGTATACTTCTGTATTTGTTTTACCGCGGCTTGGCATAAGCAATAGTCCAATTCTGAATGTGAAGCATTATGTACCCTACACCAATTGGGAAAAAATAACTCTTCAAAGTTCATTCTTCTTCCTAACTGAATCTGACCTTCAATACATTTTTGAATGAACTCTTGAAAACTTCCTAGCAAATTTAGCTGATTATCCTCTGGATCATCATTACTCTCAGTTGGTTCACCATTGTCCTTAACTGGTTCCACTAGGGATTCAACACCACTAGACTCTGTCATGAGGCCGTGAGACATAGAATGCAACATGAGGACCTCCTTTGAATCCAGTTCTTCAAGGAGAGCGGAAAGCATGTAACTGCCCATACTTACTTCTGACACTAGAATTTCAGCAGAGGTTTTCTAATATTCCGTGATTATATACTTCATTTTGGGTTCTCTTTCGATTCTAATCTAGTTTTTCACTCCTTTATAGGGAAGCCACATATGGGAGTGATCAGTCAAAACATATCCATTCAAAGCCCTGGTAAAATCTCTTCCCAGGATTAGGCCATAAACATCAGAAATATTAGCCACCTGTATATTGATAACCTGTTGAATTCTAGGATCAGAAGCAATCTGCATGTGAATCATATTCAACTCTCCTACAACATTGACTTCAGTCCTATCCAACTATGTGACTTTCTTTTGAGAATCAGCAGGGGTGATACCCATAGCTCTACAGACACCAAGGGGCATAACATTGGTTGAAGCACCCAAATCTAGCAAACAATTATGTAAATTCTTGCTGAATACACAGACAGAAATCAGGAATGGAGGAGTATATGTTTTCCCTTGAAACATAGTTAAGGGAGTTTCTACTTGAACAACTTGAGATTTGTCCCTTTCCTTCCTAGTGTCTCCAGGGGGCATATGGACTTGATCATGAGACTGATTTTGTCCTCCTATTGGCTGAGAACTAGATACTTTATGGACATTCTTGCTAACTGATTTATCTTGTGACATGGAATTTGCATCATAAGAACCTAAGACTGCATTCCTAATGGATGGAACTCTTAATAGCTCAAATGCAGATAGATTTACCTTCAGTTTTTAGAGTTCTTCAGCAGCATACGTGGCCAATTATTCTTCATTTAAATCAGTAGGGGTCTCCCTCAGGTACTCCACCATCTTTTCTTTATGGGCATCAACATTTCTTCCTTTTGGTACATCAACATGTCCTCCTTGAGATAAATATTGCCTGGAAACTGAGGGCAATGAGGGATTGTTGCTAGCATTAGGGTCTGGAAGTGTGTTGAAATTATTCGGTGGGATAGAAGTAGTAAAGGGACCTCCATCCTGTGGGTGCCTGTGTGGCAGCTCTCTCAAGTCATACTTCTTGGCAGGCCTCTGGAAGGTTTGCACTTCTTCAATGTAAGCTTCTTCTTCATCTTTGGGACCATTATCATTCACTGGATTCTCATCAAATAATTGTGTCATTTCATCTCCATTGCACACCTGGTCTGTTTCATCCTCCAATTGGTTAGATTCCTCTTCTGGTACATTCTCCCCACTTTGTGGAAAAGGAGCATGGTTTAATACCAACACTGGTGAATCATAAGGAACAGAGGGTACTATTTCCTAACCGCTTGCATTTTTCTCCACTTCATACTGAAAGATTGAGGCTGTTGTTTAGAACTCTTGACAGTCCAATTTGGAATGTTGACTTGTCTTGTGGAGCCTACACCACCCCGACAAGGCAGCCTCAGCTAGATATACACCGCCAGGAGGCTTTTCCTGATTAATTGGTTGATTGACAGGCTAGTCTAATGGGGTGGGGACTCCTCCATTATTGGGTCTTGTGTTCCAGGTCCTATTTTGTCTTGATCGTTGTCTTCTCTCGAATCCTTGTCCACCACCTTGCCCTCTGTCAAAGTTCTGGCCCGAGGATTGTCCTTTATCATAATTTTGTCTCCTATCATTATTGTATCCTCTGTCATTATTAAATCCCCTATCATTATTGTAACCTCTGTCCTAGTTATATCCTTTTTCATTGTTGTATCCTCTATCATTATTGTATCCTCGATCCTGACGTTGTCCTCTATCAAAGTTTTGTCCCTATGAATTCTCTCTATTCTGATTGGACTGCATATTCCTTTGAGCAGCCTACAACTGACTGTTCTAATTTCTCAAGTAGGTCACCTCCATATTTAGTTTCTTTATTTGTTCAGACAATTCATCCAGTCTTTCCTTGTCAGGATTACTGTATGGGGGTTGATTTGCATTGTTCTGAGGGTATCCTACTGTAGCATTGGCATTCAGTGATTGATTCAAAACTTCAGAATTTTGCAAATATTGGGGATAATTTGCCTAAGGCTGTGAATGCAGAGGCTGACTCACATTTTGCTGTGGGTAGCTAATCGTCGGGGAAACTTGTCTCACAGGTAGTCCTGGGTGAGGGACAAGAGGAAACTGAGGTAATGGATTCATGATTGGGGTATGGTTCACAAAAGCTTGATTGAGAGTTGGAACTTGTCCAGGGTGAGCAACAGGTCCTAATGAGGGTAAAGGCCCAGACAGATGTTGCCTTAAATTAGTGCTAACTTTCACAGCTTCTACATACGCATCAAGTAGATTAGCAGGGGGTTGTTACTCCATTTCATAAAGGTAGCCATCAAACTATCAAGTCCCTCATAATAGAATTCCAAGGTCGTGGGTTCATCAACAACATAAGGAGCCTCCAGTCTGGTGTAATCCCAATGAAATCTATTATTGAAAGATGTTATAGGTTCATCGACCTCCCTCTTGACATCTGTAAACTGAAGATAGAGTTCATTGGGACTGATGGGAATATAGAACTTCTACAAATATGCAACTTCTAATTTAGTCCAATGTTCAATAGAACCAGCAGGTAAATGGTTGTACCAGTAAAATTCATCCTCCCCTAATGAATAAGGAAATAATCTACAAGCCAAATCCTCATGGTTTATCCCTCTGTCTTTAAGGCTAGTCTGAAAGATTCTAATGTGTTCCTTAGCAGTCCTATTGGGATCATTGACATGGAATTTTGAACAAAAGTGTTCAGGGTTCTTGGGCATGACATTGTAAATAGCAAAACTCAATGGATATGGGTTATTAGTCAGGAAAGCCATTGGTGGAGGTGGAGGTGGTAATGGCTGATTTATGGCTGGCTGAGGTTGTGGACTGGGAATGTCCTCAGAATCAGATGAACTTGATGAAGATGGGGATGATGGAGGTGTGAGAGGTGGATGGGATGATGATGATTCCCCCCTTCTATTGGTCCTTCTTGACCTAGTAGGGTTTGGTAATTCTTAAAATTCTTCCTCTCCTGGAGCGGATCTTGTTCTTCTTCTGAATCTCTCAGGAGAGATGGCATTCAAAAATCAATCCAGCTTGCTTATTCAAGCCCTCCTTCTAGCGCCAGTCTTGTTGATGGTGTTTTCTACACAACAACAACTCAGACAGAATATGAAATCCTGTCTCTCTTGAAAGGTAAATCTCTATCAGCAAGCCTCAAGAGATAACCCCAATGTCTCTAGTGTCAATTCTTGACAATGCATAAACAACTCAGTGACAAATATGAAAATGTTGGTAATCACAATGGGACCTTACTACAAGCAAAATATTGAATCAATTCTATCAGATTTAACAAACTGGTGATACTTCAATCCTAGATTTAACCCAATAATCAAAGAAATAGAAAAATGATAAGGGTTTCAAAGAGATTTCTAAGTATAATACTACTCCTAAGATCAATAATGAAGGTAACCAACACTCGAATGGAACAATCCCTCAAAACCGATCTCTGCTTCACCCAAATAAATCTACAATCTTACAAAGAATAGTGCAATCTTCTGAGGTGTTAGGATTTTCAAATCATAAACATTCATTCAAATAACCCTGTTGCAGTTAAAATGAAAAAACCCTCACAATCAAACTGAGCACACTGAAATATGAAGTCCAGGCTAACTTTGCAAAGCAACTAACAATCAGTTGGTTGCGAAAAGTATGGACTGAAGGATTGCTGTAACATTCAAGTATCGAATCACAAATATTATTAAATCAAATCTAATCTAAATGTTAACCTCCTCAAAGCAATTTTAAAGATTGAATAACAAGAAACCGTGCAAGACAAAAGAACACAAGTATGGCACCAAATCACAATGTCATTACTTGTATTCGAATTATCCACTATAGCAACAATTCTGGTTTTCTATTACAATATTTGCTTCAGCACAACTACTTGCTAACTTGCTCTACTTCTAACTATCTCTGCTCTATATCAATCTCTATGTTCTAATTACAAATTCTAACTATCTAACCCTTTACAAATGAGGTGACAATGCCCAATATATAGAATTCCCCATAAACCCATCGGCCAGGAAAGGGTTTTACAGCAATAACTCGGCACACCAACTCGGCCAAGAGAGTCTTCAAAATGGTTCAAATAGGCATTAAATGCACATCCTGTCCAAGTCATCCTGGGATCTGCAGTGCAGTTCAGACCAATGCACGGGAAGATAAAAGGGAAGCACAAAACGCGCCGCAGCTTATCATGAACCCTCTTCCCTATTATCTGTATTCAGACCCAGCACTTCATGAATTTTCAAGAACATCCCATCTAGGCCAGCTACTAGTGGCAAGGGAAAAACCCTAATTCATCTTTCGATGGACGCAATCTCGTCCCTTGAGTGTTTGACCGACTTATCCCAATCTACCTTATATGCCAAATACTTATCAATAACTGCAAGGTAGGTGGTCGCATCATCTAGCTGGTGCTCAGAAATGGAGCCATCATTAAGTGGTGCATAAACATCTTACCACCATTCTCTCAACTGCTCGAGGCTCAAATACTTGGGAGCAATCTTCCTTCTTCCTGTCATTATCTCGAAGAAAGTAATGTATCCATTGTAGACACCAGCTAGGGTGTCATCAATGTGTCTTCTCTGTTTGTAAATATTTTTAATCACTTTTTGCCTGATTTGTAATGCCTCGAACCACTCCCATGGTTCGACAGCTCCAGAAGAAGGAAGGATCCCATCACTCACCAACCTGTCTCGGGTGTACTCCATAATAGTCTTGGTTTTTCGTAGCAAGTCGGTGTCTTCTTTATCTTGTGCTATTACCTGCTTCATCCAGTCCATCGTCCTCGCAGCATCCTTCCCAGTCGATAGGACCTCCTTAATAGCTTCATCACCTTTTACTCGCACTCCTTTCAACCAATTCACAGTGGCAACAGTGGACGCTTTCATCTTTTCTAGCTCGGTTATGGTCTCCTGGGGTAGAGGATTTGTAGCAAAGGAAGAAGGATTAATGGACTGTAGTGGCTTCATTAATTCCTCCAAGCACTTCCTGAGATTTTCATTTTCTCTCTTCAGCTCATGCTTGGTCTTCATTTCCCTTCTCAATCTATCCACAATAACTGTACTAGAAACCTCATAGTCTTCAATATCTTTCTCAACTGATGTAGGCCCTAGATTGAAAGTCTGAACACTGTAATCATTTCCAACCACATCACCTCTATCTTTACCTGGAGCAGGGGTCGCGATGTGAACAACATTGTTATGCGCCTCATCCCTTTCAACCCTGGAGATCATTCTAGCCTTCTTCTTACCTTTAACCTTCCCAAGTTTAGCTAGGAGCTCATCCCAATTTGGTGACGTGTCCTCTACCACAACCTGTTTTCTCTTTATCTCTTTGTCTAGCCACTCTGGCATGGTGGGCTCTAATTGTGAATCATTTTTCACCTCTCCCGACTGATCCTCTGATATCTTTTCCTCTAAATTGTGTTTCTCAGGGGTCTCATCCATCTTTCCTTCATTTTCAATATGCTCTCCCGTATGTTCAGGTGACAGGACCTTTTCTGCTTCCTCCTCCCCTGGAGGAGATTCAACTACATTTGTGACTGGTGATTCTATATATGTAACCAAGGGAGATTGCATTTCTTTTTCAATTTCTACCTCTACACTGTAGAGTTCCCCCTCATGGAATTCCTCCCCTTTCGTGCCTGGATCTTCATCAACCTCTTTTGTCTCACCTAGTTCACTTTGGGTTTCATGAGTGGAAGGAACATCACCATGTTGTACGTCATGAAGAGTGGCAGGAGGAAAATCTGCCTTAGGTACACCGTTCTTTGGAGAAGGAGTCCTAGACCTCCTTGCATATACATTTTCTTTCTCCTCTGAACTTTCTACATTCACCACTGGCGGGAAAGTTTCCTCTTTTGCAACCTTGGAGCTTGCCTTCTCTGATAATTTTATAATTCTTCTTCTCTTCAGCATAGGAGCATTAGTCTCGAGATTTTTTTCATCAACTCCCTTGTGTTTGGACCTTTCAGTCCTTGTCCTTCTCTTAGCCTTTGGACTCCTCTGTTTCACCGCTTCCTGGGCCTCTTCTCCCTGAACACCTTTTGTCTTGATCTTGGATGGGGAGTCCAACTTACCTTTACCCTTAGGACCCTGCTCGGTGGACTCTTCAGAGGTGGAGTGGGGATCCAAATCTCCCATCAAGTTATAAGTGCATTTCACTCCTTTACTCTCCAACTCCCACATAGTGTGTTTGAGCCACATCTTGGTAACTTTCATGACTGGCTCCATCAGTTGCTTTAGTTCTATTTTCTCCTCCTCTAACCAGTCTATCTCACCAATTGGCCTATCTTTTATTGCCTCATAGACATGATCCTGAATTAAGTTCCCATAATCCTCCAATTGATCAGGCACTGCCCTTACATTCTACAATCCGACTGCATCTACCAGAAGCCGAGAGAATTTCTTCTTTTTGACCTCATACTCATCACCACAATTGGCCCAGTAGTCCTCTAAATTAACCTTATGGCAATATTCTCTACTGGCCTTCTTTTGAGCCTCGCCTGTGATATCAAATCTGGACCTTTTGGAGTGGAAAGACAAACCAAGAGTACTCATTTCTTCTTCTGAAGCTTGGGTAGAGCCAATGGAAGGGAAAACCTCTCTAGTGCCAATTCTTAGGGGAAAATCCCCACCAAACCCAGTCTTGTGTTTGTCCTTCTTGACAGTGGCATCAAAATCACAAATTTGTCTAGTTACTTCCAACAATATGATGTGGTCAGTGGGATACCTTGGAAGTTTGTATGGGGGTCTTTGGCAACCATCAATCTGAATGTAGGAGAAGGCTGGGAACTGAATAAACTAGGCTCCATATTTTTTGATGAGCTCCTTTACTTGATCAGAAATTCTGACATGCTCTGCTTCCTGAAGCATTCTGGTAATATGCATGGTAAATGCATCATTTTCCCTCCTATAGTCTGAGCTTCCTAAATACAACTAAGGTAAAACTTCATAAATTATATCCTGTCTGAAAATTCCCTTTGTGTCCAATCCTCTGTAGGGATGGAATCTAGCTAGTGCATAGACCAAATATGAGTTCATTGTGAAGGTCTTTGTTTGCAACACATTGGAAAATTGTTTGTGAATTACTTGGCTGATGACCCTTGTCCAATGGTAATTAAAATTTTCTTGTTCCATCCTCACAATCGCATGGCACATCCAATTCTCAAATGTACCAGCCCTCTTCAATCCAAGCACCCTGCCTAGAAAGGTGATGGCATCATAGTACTCCTTCTTGAATTTTGCTCTGTACAGCTGCTTAGGCAACTTGGAATAGTGGGACTTGGGCTTCTCCAACCAGGAGTTGATTAGCTACTGTGACTTCACAGTTTGGCCATCGTAGAACTCTTGAGTTGCCTCAATGGTGAATCCCACCACATGAGATCTGTCTGGCATATCGAAGGTTTGGGCAATGGAGACCGAGTTGAGATTTGTAACAACTCTCCCTTGAGGTCCAATAATCCTCTATGTGTCCTAATTATAGTGCCTAACGCACTCAAGGACCAACTCATAACACTGCACCGTGGACGGGAAACCAGCTACATGTGACAATCCTGATTCCATCATTCTTCTAGTCACCAAAGGAGGATCTTTGGCTGCCATCCTTGCTTTAAATTCCTCGTAGTCCCATAGGCCAACATTTGTATCAGTGACTTCTAACCAGACAGAAGTGATCATACTCTCAGGGACTTTTCTCTTGATGTCCAGCTTAATCCTCTCTGCATTGGATAATGAGGAACCAGCTGCTGCTTTGCTTGATTCAGCCTGCACTCAACATGAAAAACACAGTATAAACCATAGGAAAGCAAGGTTATTCCATCAAAACATCATTAGAATGCATCTCATATGGTCAAGGTGTTATTAAAATCCGTGTAAAATGACCACAACATATTTTGGGTTTCAAGACCATCTGCAAAATCTGAGCCAGAGAGGAATTTCGAGAAATTCCAGACCGATCGGATTCTAAAGGAATAACCAAAAAACACCTACTTAATCATTAAACTTGATCATTTTTCATCGATAAATTCACATGGGAGATCCAAATATGACATGAAATAATCATCAAATGCATCATGAATTGTAAACAGATCCAATTATCTCACGTTCCTTTATGTTTCATCAACTTTCGGGAAAATCCATAAGAGACGGATTCCCACGAAGAACGATCCAAAGAGGATTTTTGGGAAATCTAGGAGACGGCGGATTTCAGACAAATTCAGACTCGACGGAAATCTGCGGATAAGGAAAAATTTTGGACCAAACGGTGCAAAGGAAAATACTTCAGCCAAACAACTTTCATTCAGAAAGAAGTCACGTCGAATGGGGCACGTCTAACCGAAAGTGAACGTGAAAGTCATGTCGATGAGAGATTTTCTTCTGTATAAAGTCACAGCGAATCGCCCTTGGCTCACCGACCATCAAAGTTTAAGTAATCATTTCGGCCAGACTAAAGTTTATCTATATGATGTCTCAGCAAACTTACAGAGTCTTGCCGAACGTCAATGGGGAACATCTCGATGTGACCAGTGAGTAGTCGAGGTAAGGTCTTAGTGACTTCTCTTGGTCTCGCTGACTAGCGATAGAACATGAGAGACCTTCGGTGTGAGAAAGATACAGTCACAGTGAACATATGGACTTGGGAGGACTTTCGGTGAAGCTTTTGAGTTCGGCTAGAGGTCCCAGCGACAACGTTATGTCTTGTTGATGAAGATTTCCATCGACATAACCTCTTGCCGACATTATGAAGTCACCTCGACGGAAGATCTAGGCTCGCCAAGAGAAAGGTTTCGCTATGAATTCCTGGTGACCATTAGGAGTCTCACCGAAAGCGAAGGTCTTGGCAAGAGTAGGGAGCTCGATGTAAGGTCTCAGCAAAGCATGAATGTCCCCCCGACAGAAGGTCACTCGACAAGAGTAGGATATGTTCGGCGAAAGGTCTCACCAAAAGGGGGAGGTCTCAGCGACAGAACAGGAGATCGGCAAGATGAAAGGAGCTCGCTATGAGCTCTTGGTGATAGGGTTTGTCTTGTCGATGGAAATACTTCGGCGTGAGAATTGTAGTGTCTGGGCGATCAAATGCAAACCCACGAAGGGTTTCGACGGGACACAGAATGATCTACATGACATCTCATCAACCTCGAAGGGTTACAATGACTAAAAGAATAGAGCTCGATGAAAGCAAAATGTGCTCGATGGGAGGTCTCGCTAAAGCATGAATGTCTTGGTGAAGCAAATGAATATCGGTAAGACCACTAGATCCCACTATGACCTCCTGCCGACTTTATGAAGTCTCCCCAAAAAATAACTGGGTTCGCTAAGAAAAGAGGCGTCACCACAAGGTCTTGGCGACCGTTAGTAGTCACGCTGATAGGGGGAGGTCTCGGCAAGAGTTGGGATCTCGTTGAAAGGCCTCAGCAAAGCATGAATGGCTTAGCGAAGCACGAATGGATATACGTGAAGCTACGGGAGCCTGCTATGACCTCTTGGCGACTTGGGCCTGTCTTGCCGAAAGAGAATATGAACGAAGCATGTCGATGAGACATTTTCTTACAGGGTGAGGTCTCGGCGAATCCTCTTTGTTTCACCGACAGAAACAGGAAACTTTATCGGCGTGAAAACGATACTGTCACAACAATGACATATGAACTCAGGAATGCTTTCGGCGAAATGTTTTGGTGATCAGTATGATATCTCTCCGCCTCTGAAGAGTCACAGTGATGAAAATTCAGGAGGGATATTCAGGAGGGATAGAGAGTCACGATTTCACCCAGACATTGAACCAACTATGGATTTCAAAAATTTTAACTTAGGGCAAGTCGGGGACGGACCTTTCATGAATTTTCTTTGCGTTCTAGGTCAATTTTAAGATGAAATCACCTAATATGGCACTGCCCTAGGTCCAAAACCCTATTCATCCGCCATTAGCACATAGGCAAGCTCATAATTTAGTTGTTTCCATTGTTAAGTCATCACTAGGGTTTACTAATTACTCTCAGGCAAGATTCATTAAAATGCAGATGGACACATGAACTCAAAACTCACCTGGGAGATGGCAAAGGATGCAATACTGAACAACCCTAGCATGACATAAACAAATACATAGGAATTCAAATCCCACAAGCTCTCACAATACCAACGTGCCATTCATAATTCAATTCAAAGCAGAGCAATCAGACACATACCATTATAAAGTGGGAATTGATCTCAGAAGCAGCAAACGCGAAGCTCAATGGGGTCTACAATGAACATAGGTGATAATGCACAAGAAATCACCACCAAATGAGACCAATTCAAATCCAAATACCCAAATCAAAGCCAAAAGCTCAAAGAACAAACTATAAGGATGCGGCTCTCAACTCAAGACAATGGAAAATAGTGAGCATAATGGCACAAAAGATCTCAGAAATTGAGTAAAATCTAGCCTTCAAAGCACGTACGAAGCCATTAATACAATCGATAAGACAGCCAAAGAAGGAATTCGGGAGTTCGACAGCAGGGCAGAATCAGGGGAAATCTGGCTCACGTGGAAATCCGTGAAGACCAAAATTTCCCAAGCAACAAGGTCCAACCGGAATCCAAGCAAGATCCGGGAAAATCTGACCACGGTGGAAAGTCCAGAATTAGGGCAAAAGCTCGAAAATTCATCCAGAACTTAAGATTTTCAATGAATAACCTGGGGGAAACACTTAGGCATTCAGAATAAACAGTTTAAGCACATGCTTAGGTAAGACAAAACCTCAAAAAGAAAGGGCCAAAACACCAAAATTGAAGCAAAAGAGGGTCCCTGCTTTCAGCGGGGCGTGTGTGCGAAAAACTGCACAACAAGTATAAGTGAAAGAAGACTAGCCAAAAATAATATTTGCAATAGAATTGGGGTCGTACATGTACATAGTGATGACATTTGTCTTAAAGAATGATATGTGGTATTCAACAGGATCACATGATAAAAAAAAACTAAATACTTTATACATGACTTTTGGAGGTATATTTGGATGATTGGACAGTATATGGATTCATCAAAGATGGAATACAACTACTCAAGATGATTCTCAATAGATGTTGAAGCATGTAGATTTCCCTAAATTTGAAGAAGTGCATGTTTGTTGTATCATATGGCACATTACTAGGACATATCATATGCAAGGAAGGGTTGATGGTAGACCTTGTAAAGGTTACGTTATCATGATACTACTACCACCGAAAATGCCTTTAGAATTCAAAAAAAATTGGGTTTATACTGGATATCACCACAATTTCATAAGAGTGTACAAAAATAGTTGCACCTATGGAAGAACTACTCAAAAATAAATCTAGGAGAAGCATTGAATGGACTAAGGAATGCCAACAAGCATTTGATACACTTAAAAAAGAAATTATAGAAGCACCAATACTAATCTTCCCAGATTGGAACACACTCTTCCATGTACATGTAGACGCATCATGAGTTGTCATAGGAGCAGTATTAGCTCAACCCAAAGGAAATAAAGATCACCTCAAAGCATTTGTAAGTAGAAAACTACCTAAGGTGGAGAAGAACTACACTACTACTGAGAGAGAAGCCTTAGCTATGGTCTATGAACTATGAAGTTTTATACATTATTTCTTGATAGGCCAAAACCAAGGGTATATAATGAGAAAGATTTAATATTTAACAACTAAATTTAATTTGGTTTAAGTGTCAATCCGGGGGCATAAAATTGTGAAAGGTGTAGTGGATATATGCACAAGGGTTGTAGGTAGTGAGGTGAGTATTGATGAAATGCAATTAAAATATAAAAACACTCATTTAAATTGCTACAAAAATTGCACTACTGTAAAAACTAATATAAGATTGTGCACGTCACTACTAGAAATGTGTAGACTACGAGATTGTAATATACTGCAAAAATTGTATGCAGGTGACAGTAACTACAACCTTCATACTACAAGAAAAATTCTATAACAATAATATCAAAATAGAAACATAAATCACAAATTTTCATTATTGAAATAGGTAATTAAATTAGTGTCTACGTTTCTTCAAAAATTAACAATTATAAGACAAAATACAATCACACAACATATTAAATAAAATACAAAGATCATTGTGATGCTTCCAGAGAGTGGGCCCTCCTCTCCATCTGCATGTGAATCTTATAAGGCGCTGCTACAAAACTCCCTTAATCAAAAAGTGAACTGCATACTTTATAATTTATTTTAAAATTATTACATCCTTGTTATTACATTATTCCTACACTATTCTATCATATGCTACATTGTTATCTTTGTATTTTGTTACTGCTACATTCGTACATTTTTCACGCTATCCTCTTACGTTGTTGTATTTCTTTCATTACATTCCCTTTATATAATGAAAAGGCATATAATATATTTTCCAAATTTGCATAGATTTCCCTTCATTCATGGTTCTACTTCTATTTTGTGGACAGATCTAAAATATAGGGAACCATTTTATTTGCTAATAAATAATCATTCTTAAAAAGAGGATTTGGTTTGGCTTGCATCTGTTCAACACAACATTGTTAGTTGCAACAATAATTATTTTTGGCCTATGGTTATTACCATGTCAAAATATCAAAGATTACAATAACAAAATAATCATAGAAGATTATTTTTGGCTTGTGGTTACCCCATTATTTTTTGCAACAACAGAACTATCATCTAGTTGAAGTAAATAATGAATAGATGAAATTTGATTAGAAGTGTAATGATGAGTGACAAGAAATCTACGTTCTTCTCCTTCAATTAGCATGTTGTTGGATATATTTTCTAAAATAATGGAAGCAAATATTAATAAATACAATCTAATATTTATTATAGACATATTTTATCTAAAAACTAAATTAAAAATTACTTATATATATTTAATCATATGTAGCATAAAAGTGGTAAAATGATATGGTATGATATGAAAATGGAATATGAGAATGGGTCTGAAGGCAAATGAAAAAGGCTAAAATATGGGATAAAATGGGACATAAATGGATCTCATCATCTCCTATCAACACCATTTACATTATTCACAAATCATGAACCATTAAAAGACATACTCAATAGAGTTCTCATTCAAGGAAGCATATGTTGGTGGTTACTCCTATTCTAGGAATTCAATTTTAAGATAATGGTCAAACCTGGGAAACAAAATCAAGGACTGAACTATCTATCAAGGATAGAAACATGGGAGGAACCAGAAGATCAGCTAGAATATCTACTTGGCACACACTTGTTTAGAATAAATGCGGTACTAGAGGAACTCTATGATATTGCTATACTCCTAAAGGAGAATTTCCCATAGATCTCTCACCGCAAGCCAAAAAATCTATTGTACCAAAATCTCTACCATACACATTAATAGAAAGATAATTACATCGTATAAGATGAGATGAAATTATAAGAAGGGTTGTATTTAAGCGTGAAAGAGAATCTATCTTGAAATAATCCCATGAGGGAATAGTTGGGGGGCATAATTATAGTGAAATAACAACAAAAAGGGTTAAATTAGTTGGACTATGGTGGCCAACCCTACACAAAGATGCCAAAGAATATAAAAGAAATTGTGATATATGTCAAAGGGTGGGGAAACCTGCCTCAATAGATGAGATTCCCTTAAAACCAATCTTAGCACAAATCCCATTTGAAAAATGGGTGATAGACTTTATAGGACCAATTGATCCACCTACTAAACACTCTAAAGCAAGATTCATCATCACAGGGGTTGAATGTTTAACAAAATGGGTAGAGGAAGAACCCATTAGGGACTGTACCTCAAAAATCATCACAATATTCCTAAATGAAAACATAATCACTAGGTATGGCTTCCCACTAACTATAGTAAGTGATCAAGGCAAGCACTTTGTTAATAAAGTAATTGCAAATATTTTGCAGAATTTCATGATCACACATAATAAGAGCTCACCATACCACCCACAAGAAAATGGAGCAAGTGAGGCTTTGAATAAGATAATTAGGATAGCACTTACAAAAATGTGTGAAGGAAATAGGATAGATTGGGACATTAAGATACTTGCGATACTCTGGGCCTACCACACATCCTACAAGAGGACCACTAAGTTTACACCATTTCAACTTTTCTATGAAACTGATGTAGTAGTCCCAATGAACTTTACAATCCCAAATATACATACCACACTAACCTTGTGGCTAGATGATTATGAATCCTTAGTAAAAAGGGTAGAAGAAAGGAAAACTAGATGAGGATAGATTGATAGCATTATACAATTAGAAGGTAAAGTGGCAAAGAAAAAAGGATTGGCATGACAAGAACCTCCACACTAAAACTTTTCAACTAGGAGATCTATTATTACCATATGATAGAAAATTTAAAAAGCAAGGAAAATTAAAGTTAGATGGTTAGGGCCTTACTCTATTCGTGAAATTGTGGAGTTAGGGGTGGTAATATTAAAGAGATTAGATGGAAATCATGTCACATGGTATGTGAATGGAGCCAGGCTTAAACACTACTAGCTACCAAAATGGATAAGAACTATAAAGTTTGAAAAGGAAAACATTGTAAACTATGTAACATATGTAAATATATTACTAAATAACAAAAATCAAACTGTTAGCAACCAAAAACCCAAACAGTTAGAAAAACCTACAAAAGCTAATGGGAAAATGACATCAATGTGACCACCAAACATAAGTCTATTTAAACTCCCATACCTCCACTCAACTCACATTGCATTGAATATATTAGTGCTAAAAAAAGTGATTTGGGATCTACTACTATATCTCATGCAACTGTAAACAATGGCAACCCCAACTTTGGTAAATATTATAGAGAAACCATGACCAAAGTACAAGAAATACTCATTCAAAGAAATGGAGGTCAATAAGGACGAGAAATTTTCAAGTATCCCCATAGATGTATTCTACACATAAGATGTGAGAAGATACATCCATGAGCCAATCACTAAAATTGATCACACTTTGAGGAGCTCAAACTAAGCCTCCTAAACCCAGATCAAAGGACATACCAATCATAATTTCAAGAAGTAGTAAAGAAAATTCTTGATATCTGGAAGGACTTCCCAAAATTTTATGATGAGAACGATGGAGTGTGACTAGTCCTTAGCAAAGTCGACAATTAGTTCATCTATCTAGATAAACCCTATCGCATCATAAGGGAAGCAATTCATGCAATAATTGGATTTAGTATGGTTGAAGAAGTATCGACAAAGAAATCAGTGAAGAATTATGTAGTCACCCAACTCCAATAGATGGACATAGCCTAAGTGTATAAGCTATCAAAAACCATGGGGTGTGGTACACAACCATGGGAATTGTGTAAAAATCTATTACATAAATAGAGAAGACTTCGCCATGACAATGGTAATTCTCACCATTTATCAAATGGTGGTGGAGGGAGAGGAATTTGACCTCTATGAGGTAATACAGGAGCAACTCATGGAGAAAATTCAAAAAATGAAGACCTAATGGCACAACTTCCATTATGGTACACTCACTCATTTTCTTGGTTTTCTACTTTCTGAACGAGCTTCTGGTATTCAAGGGAAAAGTATGGAAAACCCATCTACCAATAGTTTCCCAAATTCAAATGCACACCTGCTAATTCTTGGACAAATAGACTTATATCACAACCTATTGGGGGTTCTTCAAGAGCTTCCAACAACAGATGCAAGTGTGAGATTGAATTCTATATGAATATGTGGACAAGGATTATATGTACATGGAGACAACATATCCATCAACAACTTGGATCCCCAAGCTCTCATATAAAATCTCACATAAGGAGGTTGTTGTGTATGCCCCAAATATCCTCAGTAAATTGAAAGATTCGAATGTGGACAAGTTTGGAACTTACAAATAAATAATGGATCAAATCCATAAAAAGAATGCTCAAGACAAGTTTGAGAAGAACAAGGAGCAACTCTAGAAGCAAAGGGGCATTCCACCAAAGGAATCCACTCAACCCTCATCTTTTGTACCAACTCTGAAGAAACACACACCTATCACAAGAAGGTCTGGAAGGCTGATGGAACTACCAACACACAACCTGAGGTTCCTACATCCTCTTCTCAAATGGTGACAACATCAGAGATGCAAGAAATCTCAAACACTAATTCAAATGAGTGCGGAGAAGAAATGCCACAAGAAAAGGCCTAAACAAGTTGTGAAAGGGAAGATTATCACTTCCACATAGGAGGAGGAAGAAGAATCTAAGAAGTAGCGGAAGTACAAAAACCTTTGTAAAAGAGGAAGAGGAAAGCACACACAGACAAAATCCAACAATTGGAAGCAATAGAGAAACCACAATCTCCCATTGATGCGATGGCAATTAAAAATGGCATCGTCAGGGTACTAGGAATGTATGATGATTTGGATAAAGATAATCAAGATAGAATCATGCAAAGTCTAATAGTATATATAAGGAAGTTTGATAAAAGTTTGGAGGAATTAATCAAAGACTTTCACAAAGGTAGGGTCTAGCCTTATTGTAGATCAAAAGCAACAACTTACATAGGCCCAAGCATAAGAACTTTAGACAAAGGAAAGGTTAGAAACTCTGATGGGGGTCCAACAAGAATAAATTGTAAAAATACAAGAGACTACCACAATAACTAAGAAAATAATGGATTTCATGTTGGAGGAAGAAAGGAAAAGCAACAATCCATTTCATCCCCACAAAAATCCCACCAAGCATACAAGAGGAAGAGGAATAAGAGCAGGAGATGGAGGAAACAAATATATTAGTATCACCAATCTAATCTACCAAGGATTTTCTAGTACAACAAAATCAATTATGGCCAACACCCACTCCTCAATGCATACAATTACTAGTGATGGGATCCCAAGTCAATCTAGCAAACATATCTCCACTACAAAAGATACAATTGGGAGATATTTTTCATGCTAGCACCAGGGAGGAGATAATACAATAACATATGGACAATGTGGACCAATTAGAAGTAGTCAATAAATTGCAAAACTCTCTTTCGTAGATGTAAAGGGGCACTTCCCTTTCGCTATCACAACAGCTCAAGCAACTAGTGGATGGCCAAAAATCAAACCTTAAGACACAAAAGGATAAGATAAGACAAGAAGATCAACAGGAGGTGTTGAAAAAGAGTACAAAAGAGGCCACAAAAAGGTGTGTGCTATCCCACTCACAGTTAGAAAAACAATTGAAGAGTGTGGAGGGAAGTATAGCAAAAGTTAATGTCATGTACCAATTTTTTCTTCAATGGCCCACCCTCACAAAGACAATAAAGGACCAAATAGCACAATTAGAGGGTCAAATTGTACAAGTTGTCACATCATATGATCCACTAAAAGATATGGATGGCACAATAAGGGTACAACTAGAGAATACACATACTCAGTTGTTGCAGCTACAAGAACAAAGGGAGAACATAAAAGTGCAAGTAAAACAACTTCAAGAAATAGTCAACATAAAAATTGCCATCTTATGTGGAGTATTAGGAGAAGCTAAGACTATAGCTCAACAAATTCAAAATCATCATAATCTTATGAAGGAAAAAGCTACCCTAATAAGCACACAAGGCTATATAAAGGTACTGCAGCAAGCTAAACAACAATTGGAAACTGCACTGGTGCAACTAAAGGTCATTTAAAAACACATTCTCCTGGGTAGCTATTACCCAAGAAGCATGTCTTGCGGACAAGACATTATTTTTAAAGGGGGATGATGTTGGCAAGGTATATAGCACAACACTAGTACAAAAGCATAAATAAACGACTAAAAAAACTACTAAAAATTGGTCATATAATCAGTAGTTTGGTCACATGACCATTAGTAGTTTATTGCCAGTCATTTATAACACGACCAAATTCATGACAACCATTTTTAGTCATTTATTGGTTGTTTTGATTGATCAAGTTTGTGGTATATTTAGTCATTAATTTAGTCATCGATTGTTGTTAATTGGTCATTTATTTGGTCATTGTAGTCATTTATTTAGTTGCGGTGGTTGTTTATTTATTCATGGTAGTTGTTTATTTAGTCATGGTAATCATTTATTTAGTCATGGTATTCATTTATTTTAGTCATTGTAGTCATTTATTTAGTCATTGTAGGTCCTTTATATAGTCATGGTTTAGTCATTTATTTGGGTGAATCAGTTATTCAAGTTACAAATAAAATCTAACTTAATTAATCCTCACAAATTTATGCATATAAACTTCAAGTATCATAGATATTCAAATGTTGAGAGAAAAACCACGAAATGAAGACTAAAATGCTTGAACAAATATGATTGATCAGACAAAAATAGATCACAAATCAAGAGGAGCCACAACACAATATTTATGAGTCTAAAAATTTACTTCATTATGCCTCATTGGAAAATCAAAACCTCAATGGTTACAACATTTATTCAAGAATTCAAAAAGGCATAAAAACAAAGAATCACTATGTATCAATGAATTTATTTACTTGAAAGTTTCATTTGGATTTGAAACTCAAGAATCTTTACAACACAATTAGTACACCAGAACATTTGAGATGAGCTTCACTTCAATTTGAAATTGAAGTTAATGCATGGCTAAGCTGAGAATGGGCTAAAGATAGCTTCTTCATTGCCACTACTTTTTCACATTTCAACGTGCCGTGCAACCAAACAAATCATCAAAAAATGGACCCTTTATATATTTATATATGTAAATCTGCCAATCACAAGAGAAAGGGCCATTTCTAATATACATAGAACCACAAGTATCTACACCCAGTTTGGGGGTGTATTTACCCATTTTGATTTCAATACCATGAGGATCACAACTACAATGCAACACACAAGTCATTATTTCATAGATCATATTTTTGTAACA
This sequence comes from Sequoia sempervirens, assembly GCA_007258455.2. Taxonomy (NCBI): domain Eukaryota; kingdom Viridiplantae; phylum Streptophyta; class Pinopsida; order Cupressales; family Cupressaceae; genus Sequoia; species Sequoia sempervirens. Next base: position 75,619,808 of record VDFB02193867.1, on the reverse strand, counting down.
TAAACACTAACCAGAAAATAAAATGCTTCTATTTTCAAAACTAATATCAAATGATACCTTGTTTTCAACATAAGCTTTTTCTTCATCCTAATGGACTTCGAAAATCTCATATATCTTATATTTTGCTGACATTTCTTTCAATTTAATGAACTGAAAATCTCATCTACACTAACAAATATTTAGCTGGCCTTGTCAAATCTTTTCTTTCTATCAATCCAGTAACTCCAAAGCACTATAAACATATGCAAATCAAAATCAGTAGCAATGGCATAAGTAATTTGGTCTCCATCTCGTTCATGGAAAGAAGCACAAGCTGAAAAATAACAACCAATTTGAAGCAATGGCAGCTTCAACCATTTATTTCCCATAGATTTATCCCATTAGAAACAAATTTATACCTTTCTCTAATAGAATTGAAAACATAATTTATATTTGTTCTATCAAGACAGAAAACACAATTTATATTTTCATTGTTATGATTGTTGGTAGCCACCTACAATCATCCCTTCTCCAATTTGGAAAGTTGCAACCTAAAAATAAGGTTTCCACGAGGGTTTTAGAGTATGTTTTTAAAATGAAAATTATGGCCAAGATCCTAATATTGAGCACATTTAGGTTTTAACATTAGGGCATTACATGTTGCTTTCCCTACCGCTATTGGATTTCACTCCTCCAAACTCTTCCTCGCTGGTATTGGTTTTGACTCCTCCAAATTCTTTCATCGCTAATTGATTCCCTGGTATTGACCTTTCATTTATCCAATTTGGCCAGCTACAACTTGAAAATAAGGTTTCAACGAGGGTTTTAGAGTTTGTTTATTAAAATGAAAATACCCGCCAGATTTGCCTCCAAATTTGCTCGTGCCCGCTAAAAACTTATTTCAAAATGGAATCCAAAAAATAAACTACAATACATAACCCGCTTTTGCACAAATCATATTATATTATATTATTATGGAAACAAATTGTATTATTATGGAAACAAATCATATTATAATATAAATTTTTTTTATGAGGAAAAGCAGGTTTTGAAGGGAACTGAAACCCATTATAGTCCAGTTTTGAAGGGACTAGAAACCCTATCCAAGCAAAACATGTTGCACCAAAGAATTCCAAATACCATTAGCAACCCATCAACTGCAGCACTAAGAATAAAACTAGAAAGCTCATGTTGAACAAAGGTTTTACAGGGACCTTGAACCCACAAATCAACTAAAGTTGGGCCCTTACACCCAAAGGTTTTTGAAGGGACCTTAAACCCTTAACCAGGTTTTTCAGGGACCTTGACCCCATAACATATTTTGAAGGGACCATCAACCCTTTACAATCAGGTTTTGGCGGGGACCTTAAACCCAAAGAAACTAAAAGAAACCACCTGAAACATTCAGGCAACAAAGCAACCGGGCTACAACAAACCAACTCACAACACCAATCAGCTAGAAACACCAACCCAACCTCCACCTCAATAGGAGAGGGCACCCCTCTATAGGAAAGGATGACAAGATATCATTTACCACAAGACATAGAGCTTCCCACCCAATCCACAACACCCCTTTCCACCTCAATATGAAAGAGCTCCACCTCAACAGGAGCAACCTCCACCTCCATAGAAGACATCAGTTGTAGAACCTGATAGAAAGCAACTACACCCACATAAAGGAAAGTCAAGACATCCTTTGGCCTAGTAGCAAACTGGAGCTCAAAAGAAGGAGAAGAGAACACCATAGCCAATCTTGAGTGAAGAAACTTATGGGCCTTAAGCATCGCCATTTGAAGGAGCCCAGTCATCAGGAAAAACACACCCCCAACCTACAAAATGAACTTAAGAGCACCAAAGGGGGGAAATAACCCTCTACAAAAATTGAGAGTTAAAAACCAAGGAACCAGCCAAGGATACCACCAGCACAAACCATAGTGCCAAAGAAAAATACCAAGCCTTTCATAAAAAACTAAGCAAAGAAACCAGGAGGGGAACAAAACAGCTCGAAGATGAGGCACAAACTTCTGGGTTTTCGAATACAAACTTAAAACACCATGCCAACCAAGCCCAAACAAAGAGAAGTGCAGAAAACACTCCTTTAGAGAACCCCAAGGAGACTAGACAAGAAGCCTCCTCCAAAAGCTAGCACAGAGGCCCAACAATAGGACCCAAAAACCCCAAAGGATTCGAAAACCAACTGGGGAGCAGCCACGAGCACAAAACCACCACAACAACCCCCATAAGAAAGCAAAATTTTGGGGTCACAAGGTCAGAGAAAGCCACATCGTAAGAAGAAACCACCACCCAAGCAAAACAAAACAAACACGGAGCATCAAAAGACACTCCCCACGTAGAGAATCAGAGTTTGAAGCCCAGTGAAATGGAGAACCAAGTTGTTAAAGAGGGAGACCCCACAAGAAAACCAAGAGATACAAGCCCAAACGAACTGGCCTAAAAGACCATCTCTAGGCAAAGAAAGGGCTTCCAGTCAGTGACCAAAGACTGCAGCAGGACATCCAAATTAAGCTGACAGCCAAAATAAGCCACAATAGCTCTTCAAAATGCTTCCCCATCATCTAGATCACCATCCTCATTGTCCCCTGCAGCAGAAGAATTCAAACCACACCTACTGCTCCCTTTCCCGCTCGCAGAGCACCACGGCTCTGCTCCATCTTCTTTTTTGATAGAAGAGTAGAGAGTTTTTATAATATAATTTGTTTCCATAATAATATTATATTATATTATTATTTATTATATATGTATTTTATAATATTATATAATAATATAATATAATATTTATATTATATAATATTATATTATTGTATAATATTATATTATTATATACCTCACAACCGCACAACACTGAAGGAGGAAGGCGGTCTGTAGTGAAACATAAAACAGGATAGGTAAAATATTATGATATTTATTATTATATTATATATGTATTTTATAATATTATATAATATTATATTAACGGTACAACTACACAACACTGAAGGAGGAGGAGCGGGTCTGTGGTGAAACACGAAAAAAATGGGATAGGTAAAATACTATAATATATATGTATTTTATAATAGTATATAATAATATAATATAATATTTATGTTATATATAATATTATATTATTATATACCGCACAACATTGAAGGAGGAATAGTGGGTCTACCGCACAGGTAAAATATTATAATATTTATTATTATATTATGTATGTATTTTATAATATTATATAATAATATAATATAGTATTTATATTATATAATATTATATTATTATATACCGCACAACAGAGCAGGGTTTGCAGTGAAATACAAAACGAGACAGGTAAAATATTATAATATATATATCTTATATTATATTATTATATTATTATAAATATATTATATTATATCATTATGATTTGTTTCAATAATAATAATATTATTATTATATTATATTTATTATTGTGCAAAAGTGGGTTATGTATTGTAGTTTTTTTTTTTGGATTCCATTTTGAAACAGTTTTTAGCAGGCGCAAGCAAATCTATAGGAAAATCTATTATAAAATACATATATAACATTATTATATTATATTATAATATAATATTGTATTGTATTTTTTTTTTTTAGGAAAAAGTGGAGGACCACTATAGTTTTATTAATATATATATGTTATACAAAAAACCTAGTTCAAGCGGACATATTGGTGGGAAAGAACTAGGAAGAAAACCCCCAGTTATAGTCCGAGTAACTGACTTTTACAATTGAACAATTTGACTGATACAATACACTAATACGGTCTCATTCAACCCTATACAAATCCCAAAAAACCAGGGGCCAACAACTAACTGGTGCATTACAAAGCATCACCCATTCCCATTACATTTATATAACCCATTACATCAAATGAACTCAAAACCCATTACAAAAATTAGCCCCTTACCAAACTAACTAAGCCCCATGAACATGTAGCCCCTCTACAAAAAATATTGAGCTGAGAAGAACAGATTACAGAGATAAAGACTTCTTTTTAGCTCTTTTACAGCCATTAACTGAACTTTCTTTTGTTTCAGCATATTTGACAAATTGTTGATTATCATGTGAGGGAATTGACTTATTGATATTTGGAATGTATTGATAACAGTATTTCCTTTTTACAGCTTGAGAGGTGACTGAAAGTTGCAAATCATGAACACAAACATGGCTTTTCAAAAAGGAAATTGCATAATATTTCCTTTTTAAAATTATCCACCTCCTCTATTGAAAATGCCGAACTATTCTTGTTAAGAGCCTAATATAAGTAAATTGAGGAATCTTGCATTGAAGATAACAACATCCCTTTAAAAAAATTTGCATACCTTGTATCATAATATATGAGATGTCTTGAAAAGAGGCCTCCAATCATACCTTCACCCTTAGTGAAATTATATTGTTGAACGTTGTTGCAGTTCATCCTTTCCAATGCAAGTCGATATGGGTTCCTCCCATGGCTTTACCTCGACTGGAACTCTATAGTTTTGCGGCTTAAATTATGATACCTCCATAAACCCCAGTTGTTTCGAAGCCAAAATCACAATGTAAACCAAATGCAAAGTAACAAACAAATTGCATGTTGCTAATAAACCAAGCAACAAAATATTTTTTAAATAAATTTGACATGCTTTTCCAATTTGCATGCTTAGTCCTGCAATAATTTTTTTTGAAATCCTACCCTATAAGGATAACACGAATGAGGATTATCAAAAACAAAAAGACAGTAGCCAGCAAGGATAGTATGATGCCATCTATGTACCACATAGTTCCTCCAAAGTACCATGATAACCAACATGGTATCCTTCTAAAAATAGAAGTAAGATAAACAGATATATATTAATGTCTTCTTAGCAGGGATCCTTTGCACACCTTTTGTTTGGACAAGGTCACCAAACGTGTTGTCCTTACAGGATTATCCAACGTAATAGAAAAATTATACGGGCTAGTAGAGTTCCCACAGAATTCCCAGTGCCAAACTTAAGACATTTTCTTTGAAGCATACATACAAAGTACTTTAATTACCACAGAGTGCCACGACTCCCATTTTACCTCATATGTTAAAGCTTGGCCATATGGCAAGAACAAATTAAACCCCTACGCACTGATGAAAAACATCATCAGAAATACCAGCTTTTGAAAATGATGCAAGACGATGACAAGCAAGTTGATGTATACAGAATAGGAAGAGAATATGAATGTTGTCAAATGCACTTTAGAGTTAACTTAAGGCCACTTAAGATATATTCTTTTTTTCCCTGCTAATTAAATCAAGCAATTTCGGATATGCCTTGATATCTAAAGGAGCATTTGAATCTATTAAATCAACTTGTTCACTACCCAACACCACTAAAAAGTCTGCTACAACCCTATAGTTTTTATTTGTGTGACTAATTATTTAGTTGTGTTTCTTACCTCATGATCAAATTAGTCACTTATGATGATCAAATTAGTCATTTATTTAGTCATTTATAGTTATGTTGCAAAAAATGAGTAGAATTTAGTCATCTTTAGTTGTTGTGACTAAAATTTTTAGTCACGTAGGCATTTATTTTCCAAATTTTACTAGTGCAAGGTAGAAGTCACCACAACCCACTACAAAGCATGTGTAGAGTAGTAGTTTGATAAGGAAGATAGATTAAGGGGTACCCTACAAGGGTCACATCTCTATAAGAGACTAGGCATTGATATATGTATGTAATAGATAACAAAATAGGAAGATATCGAAGAATATAGGAATAGAGAAAATGAATATAATGTAAAGTAGAGACTAATACTTGCTCATGCAATGATTATTTGAATATATATATATATGGATTTATACAGATTCAATGGATATATGTGTTATGGATGATTGTTTATGTTTAAGTTATAGATGAGTTATTGTTAGATCTAGTTTCTTGCCACAGTTACTCTTTTCTACCACTATACCCTCAGAGGTATAAACTAATTGCATAAGGGATACCAAGGTATAGATCTTCATATTGTAATTCCCCATTTCCTCTTGCTAACAACAACTAGAATTGCACCCTAAATTTTCGTGTTAATTTTGCCTCACCATTTGTTTGTATTAATAATATTTAAGTGCCCACCTAAATTCACATTAGCATGCCCACCATGTCTTCATGCACTTTATGTTTTAACCCTAAAATGACTTTTTCTAACCAATAGACTTTTCCCTTTCCTTTGGCTTCTCTATGGACTCATTTCCATGTCTATTGATTGTGCTAACTGATACCCTAATTCTTTTTAGGGCTTTTATTTTTCTCCTTTGTAGCAACAACTAAAGCTATTGCATTGCAGAATTTTTTTGCTCAATGGTGACTTTAAGGGATTAATTTACTGCTTTTGAGGCATGCTCTTCATCATATGATAGGTGTGTATATGCACAAAAGTGTATTGGCACTCTAAGGGGGTTGTGTTTTATGCTACAAGTGGTTCCATATTTTCTCAAGGACATATGGTAGTTCTAAATACACTTCGTGGGGACTATGATTTTACCTAGATACATTCAATTTTCCATGTATGGAGTTCACAAATGTTACTCTCTACTGTAGAAATGTTTTCTATTTTTCTCTACCTTGGGCCTTATTATTGGTGTGATAGATGTTTGGTGTGCATTGATGATTCCCTTGTCCCTATGATCAACCCACTTGCACTAATGTGCATGGCTATTTTTTTTATAGGGTCTAATATTAATTAGAGTCATTGAATACATTGAATTGTACTCTTGTAAGTATGACTTCTAAAGTTGATTGACTTGTATGTTTAGTGAATAGTCTTCTCCCTTATCTGCACTTGCGGGTTTATTATGACAAGTATTCTCAAGATGTATCGATATGTATCTCGACATGATTTGACTTATTTATATTCCCATGAGGTTGAACTATAATTATAACTATATATGCACATGTATTGTAAGTTATTCTAGTGGTTGGTCCTTGAGCCAAATTTCTAGTTGAAAGTGTCCAAGGTATTTTTAGGGAATCAATTGATATAGGTCCAACTCTATACAAGATAAAGCATTGTTGTAAACTATAGGAAGGGGTAGTCAAGGTTTTGTCTAGAAATGAATGTATCCATGGAAATTTTTAGTATTTTAGGAAAATAATTGAACCTAATTATTGGTTTTCACTTGCCACATTTATTGACATGATTACTTAATAAAATTATATTAATGTATGACAGGAATTCCAATGCATTACAAAATTCTTTGTGATGGTCTTTTATTGTTGTATGTGAGATGTTGCTAAATTGATATGGATTGTTAAGTATGTTCATCTATAGATGCACTTAATCTTTTGGTTTGTATATATGCAAGCTTGCTTCTATTCTTAATTTGCAAACATGTTTTCATCTCTCTTACAAGTTGTGACTTGGTTGCCCATTATATTAGGCACTAGTTTAGAAGGTGAAAACCCAAACAACTTTTTCATATCATTTTCTCTTGTTCTTAGTATCTTGGGTTTACTTTTAGGTTCCTCCATGCTATGATGGTCCAAAATTATGATGATTATCTCATCTTAAGCTAGCAATTAAAGGTATGTTGTTACAAGATCATAAAAAATATTTTCCTTTTTGCAAACGTGTATGAAAGTTATATGTGTTTTCATTCTTAAGGATATGAATATTGTTGTTATCTTTGGCACGTGTTCAAAAAGTTTCACCTACTTATTAGAGGCATAGTGAGTCTATTGTAGCTAGTGTTGTTATGAATCTAGTGACAATCCTTATGGATTCTTAGCATATTGGGTATGTCTCTTAGGACCTTATTTTAATGTTCATTTATCTTTAATTATTTTATAGAGAATACCTCAAATATCACTCCCCTTGGCTTAGAAAAGACTAATGTAGAAGTAATTACCCATCCTTGTCACTTGGTTCATTTTTGTCCCTACCCAAGCATAAGTTGTAAATTATTTACCCTAACATCGATACCTTTAGCACTTAGATATAGTTTATATTTATGGATTTGGGATTCCATAATTTTGAGAGCTAATAGGAAGAACATAAAATCAGTCTAACTTTATTGGAGTGCCATGAAAATGGTTATCCAATCCTTTAAAATATCAAAGTTTAGGGCCATTATATAAGGAATCTAAGGTAGTGAAACAACTTCCTACACTAATCTTGAGAGGAGGATAATGCAAAACTTTTATAGATCTTTAATAGTTACAAAAACTTAATAGAAATAAACATAAATATCATGCATACCACAACACAGTGATTTATGTGGGGAAAACCCATTTGGGAGAAAAACTCCACACTCCAAAAGCCACCCAATATATTATTCAGAAATCACAAATATTACAATATCTAGGGCAAGTCAAGCTAATAAAATATGACCATCTGAGCTAAGACCTAATGATGAACCCATCATCCCCCCTCATTATCGTTGAATGAATAGTACCTTATGTATCAACAATAACTTATGTAATTGCAAGGTTGAGACACATTTTCCCAACACTTTATAGGGTTCCCAATAAGGAGACATCCCAAGGGTCATGGATCTAATTTGAAATTACAAAAAATAATCCCAACGGTCATGGATTTAATTTATAAATTACAAGTAAAAAGGGCTCCATTAGAAGAAAAAAAAGTAGTTATAGCTTGACTTTGAGTATTACTTAGTCTAACTCAAGAACTTCAATTTGTCTTCTTCTAGCATCTCTAGATTGGACAAGCTCTATGATAGTGATCTCTTAAACAATTCTTATATTCAATAGCAACAACATGTTTCAACTCTAGTCTTGCATGAATCCTTAACAATCCTCTAGTCTCGAAGGCATTAATATCAACGAATAGTTCCCTTTGTAACCAATTTTCTTAACAAGTCCCCAAGTAGCTCCAAGTCCTCATATTTTTCATGTGAAATAAATCAAAATTCAATACCCACATTATCCACATAAAATCCTATAAAAATAAGAAACTAAGCATCAAAGTATTTAAATAAAAGTTTGAACAATTTAATTAAATTAGACAATAACAATAAGATCATGTTAGTTCTCCTATGATCTCAAAAAATTTAATATGAAATAAGCATTAATTCCAAGTCTAAAATGATTTTGAAAGTGAAACTCTATACAAAGATCTCATAATATTCAATTTGGATTCAAGTCACAAGTCATAATGTTAAAAAAAATACAAACCAATTTATAATTATAAGACTAGTTGTTAAAGTTATTTGGCCTAGATTATTGTTTCACGTCGAGTTAAACATGGTCATGACTCTTCACAAGCTCCTAGGAAAACAACAAGAAAAATTGAATAAAATCAATATTCCATACTCACTTTGTAGACAAACATGAGAGAGTGAATAAGTTGTAATTTGTTAGGTTTCTCAAGTCTTGGGATGATTCTTAAGATTTAGAGTTAAACACAAGCATGCTAATAGACCAAATTATATAATCACCTCTAGTCTACTAGACACTCTAAATTTTGTAAAGTCTATATGTAAGACAAAATTAAATCATAAAGGCTTGCCATCTTCACCAAGTGATTTTACTTTTGGATTCTAGAGATGAGTGCATGACTTAAATCCAACTTGCTAGCTTGGGTCCAGCAAAATATGAACCTTGACTAATATAGGGGTGTTAGGGCACAAATTGCCTAGAATATAAGAGCCATTTTAGGTTTGGTAGAATATAGTAGGGTTGGAGTCAACTCATTATTTACCTGTGGATGTGAGACATTCAATTAATTAAATCAAATAAATAATCTAGATCCACTAAAGGCTTGGACATGAAATATGATTTATACTCAAATGTGATACATATTAGAATAGACTCTATGAGGGATTTAGAGTATACTAAATGAGATATACTACTATCCCATGGTTGCAAAAGAGAAAGAGAATGGCAGTTTATAATGTTCTCATGTTTGGTGATACACTTGGATTTGAAACTTGTGTAGCATATGGACATGAGACTCTTCAATAAATAAAATTAATCAATTTCTTAGGTATGATGGAAGATAATAAGGCATGACTTCAAATCTATACTAACACATGAATTCAAGAATAGACCAAGACAAATATACCATGAGTGTGACAAGAACAAGGGCTCATATAGGAATGAAGTAAACTTAAAACAAACTATGAGCATGTAATCAAGGAAAACCATAAAGATTACAACTAAGACATGAGATGTAAACTTTTGATAGAAAATAATGCACAAGCAAGCATACATGAGCCTACAAGGCAAAAATCAAGACCAAGTTCGGTGCAATTTAAAATTAATGGTCCTCAACCTTTGGAAGAATAGGAGTGTTTTGTGGAGGCCACAAGAAGTTAACATTTAGTGTTTGTTTCTTTTACCATTTTTGTTGAACATTTTAAGGCAATTGTGTGGGAAGAATTTGGATTTGTTACACCACAACATGTCTTCAAATTCATATAGTACTTGATCTTGGTTGAAAATTTGGTTTGCATAGTACTGATTCTTTGTTTTTCTTTGGTGATATAAATGGCGTTGTATGCTTATGTTGACTCTTTTCCCTTTTTTTTCGCTCTTTTTCTGCATATAATCAATTTTTGTATACATCATGAAGATCTATTTTAATTTCATTGGAAAATTTCTTTGGAGTTTGGATGTAAGTGTATAAAATGAAATAGTTCAACTTTAGAATGGATTCATATGAATATCATTGGTATCTTGAAAAAATTGCCTTCATATATATTGATGCATGATAGAAGGTATTACTTCCAAGTCTTCTAGCCAAGCTTTTCATATGGTGTAGAAAATCTATAAAAATAAGGAATAACATGGCATAATATTTGCACATATTTGTGTCTAACTTTAAGTGATAAGATAGCACAACCTAATTTACAAATCAATAATTTATTTTCCATCTTTAGGGAGATTCCTGAATGGGAGTAAGAATTAGGCTTCAAATGTTTAGAAACTAGGAACTTATAATTACATATTTTATATCAATTTGTAGGATCAACAAGGATATTTCCAATGAAATGATTATATGTTTCACCTAACACATATAATGTGGACCATAATGATCATCACATGATATTTCATCATAAAATACTATCTATGGAGTAGCAGATGAGGAAGAAGATGTATCTTAAGAAATTATTGTTCCCACAAGAGCATATGTATGTATGTATGATGCACGAATCAATATAATGTTCATCTAAAGTTTCATGATACATAGCAAAAAAGTCTTGTATCTCCACATGATTAGTATGGTTTAAAAATGGATTGGTATATATTTGTGAATTTTGATTTGGAGGTGCAACTACATGATTTTCCATGGCCATTAATGCCTTCAATATGAATTGTGTTATTATCTATGAGATCGTGTGTCTTATATTTTAAGCTCCTACATTATTCAATATGATGGCCTTTGACTCTACAATAATGACAAAATGCTTGCTCATTATAGTACCATACTAGGATCCAATGGAAAAATAGGAGGAATAGTAATCACATTATAACTCAATAGACATTGAATTTTATACAACTTTGTAAACTTCCTAGGGCCATCCTTGTTTGAAAGAAATAATACTAAAAATAATAGAAACTTGATTAACATTTTCCTTATTAAGTTTGTAATGATTACCCTTCTAAAAGGGTGTGGAATTTTGAATTTTTTTATGTATGAAGAAACATTAGGATTTTACTATCCATATTTGAATGCAAATCTTGCTAATAGTTTAGATTTGACTGTCTTGACATGTGCACAAATATACATGAAAGGTGAACCTATTGAGGTAAACATTATCAACAATCAACTTAAGCAATCCCTTGATAAAGATATTTCACAATTCCATATCCTATAAGAGATGGTACAATTTAGAACATAAGGACTAGAATCATGTGACATGATCATTGATGTGTTCATAATTCCTTGGGAATACTCAAATGGATCATAAATAGTAACCTTAAGACCCATGTTAACTTTGAATTGCTTTAAAAATGACTTTGTCAAATTGGAAAAAAATCCATAGACCCATAAGACAATGAGAAGAACAATTTAATAATGTAGTTGTTTAATATTCTAGGATATCATTTAGCCAAGAGCCTATCCTTGTACATAAATTCTAAACATGTTGCAATTAAGTAACACAAATGTGTGTTAGATTCTCCTTTGTTGTCATACATTAGAAAATGAGGTGCCACAAAAATAATAGGTAGAGGATGTGTAACAAATTTAAATGCCAATGGTGTATTTCTAGCCTCAATAAATTCCTCATTATCTTTCCCACTAAGTATAATATCAACTCTTTTTCCAACTTTATCAATCTTTTTGATTAGTTATTTAGGTTGATAAAAGGAAAGGTAATTGAATAGGGTTGGGCACCACTAGGATGGGTATGCATGAGCTACAAAATAATCCATGGAAGGAGGTTGGTTATAAGGTATCTAAGGAGTGGAATAAGGAATAAAATGAGGTGTGAGAATAGATGAGGTATTGAGGTGTTAAGAAATGGAATGAGACATGGAGTAGTATGCATCTATGGTGGAGGAAGCACTAGTGGAAGTAGGAATGGCACTAGTCAAAAGAATGGTGAGAATAATTTGGGAGTAGGAGTTATAAAAGTGGTAAGGGGAATGGTAATGGGTTGTGAAGTAGTAGGTGTGAAAAAAAGCATGTGAGATCTAGGTATTGTCAAGGATGTAAAATTGGGAGATGGGCCATATTAAGGAACAAAATCATGAGATGGAACAACTATAGATGAAAGCATGGTTGTGGATGTTGGGAGAATAGATGCACTAGTCAAAGGGCTAGTGGGTAGAAACTTAAAGGCCAATTATTTGCATCTCTAACCCACTTTTAATTGATGAACAAATCATAGATCATAGTTGCTAATTGATTAGGAAGTTTAGTATCAACTAAGAAAGTTATTATGCAAAAACTTGTTGAGCCACATGTTCAACATAAGCATATTCATCATTTTCATTCTCAAATATGTGTAGCAATTATGCTCATAAAACCATCATTAGAGACCATATTTAATGGATTGAGATATACATGGATTCACAAGAGCACTCATTGATAAAGGGGGTGAGAGGAAAGAAATTTTGGCATACAAGGAGCCCTAAAAATCCCAAAGGAGAAAATTTATAAAGATGACCTAAGAGTTGATAAAAAATAAATCAATCAATAATCAAATCTAAAACAAGCAGACATGTCAATCCTAAAATATCAAATCGTGGATGCATATAGTTGGAGAAGATAACTAATTTCACAAGTGAAACCCTAAAGGAGGTAAGTAACAAATAAACAAACAATTCAATCAAAATTGTTGACAAATCTAATGTGAAAAATAATACATTAGTAAATCAAAACTAAAACTCTAGTGATGTAATAAAATAAACCTTAATGGAGAACCTTATGTTGTGAAAGAAAAATAAAGTTCACCAATACATGTATGGTTGGCTAATCATTCATCAACAAATCTATCTAAGCTTAATAAATAATCATAATCAATGATCTTATAATTAACCCGGAATAAATTAGATGGATTGATAAATGGGTGGTACTAAATGTGATAATTAAATGAGAGGAATTAGGGTGTGCTTAGATCTTGAATTTGATGGAGAGATGATGCTAAGGATACACAAGATTGATTTTCCCATATTCAATTTTTGTCTTTAGTATGTTAACTATATTAGACTTTATGCAGATCCCAAAAACTCTATGGTTGAATTATGAGTGCTATGGGTTCAAACCCAAGTGATGATGCCTTGATCTAATGCTCAAGTCTGAACTATGTTGTGTGAGAATGATCTATTAGAATGGTGCCTTAAGAAGACAACTCACTATCACCTCCTTGATAGTTGAATGTGGTCAAGACAATGTTTATAGACAACTTTAAGAGATTTCCAACTTAGCAATGAACATGTTCTCTAGGTCAACCCTATTGTTGGGTAAAATTGATGAGAAATAATATCGAAGACAACATAACAAACATGCAAGTGGCCTATATGAAAATAATGTAAAGTTCTATTTTTTAATCCCTTCAAATATTAAAGTGTGCTCTAATGAATTATCCCTTCTCGATATTAGTTTTTGTATATAAATTAATAGCACAATGAATGTCTTTGAATACCAAAACATAACATGTTGCATAAGAAGTAGTGTACCAAGTTAGTCAATATGCCAAGTAGGAAGAAGATGATCTCAAGTGGCATTGAAATAAACCTAGGCAATGAAATGACAAGAGTGAAAGTCAAATGTGTGGATAAGGATAGGAATCAAAGCATGAACTAAACCTAATGAGTGTGTCACTCATTAGCAAGTAATTGCATTTAGAATGCTCCACCAAGGTAGACACACAAATGTAAATGGTAAATGCCATGGATATGCAAAATTTCACTATTACAAATAATATTGTTCTCCCATCCTACATTATAGGTCTTACACCTCATCATTTAATTTTTACACTAGTTGCAAATTTACAATCAAAATCATCATTATTGTCTAGAATATAGGCCATGTAAGTTTTTTTTTAGTTTCTACCTTAAAGCTCAAACCACCTAGATTGTCATGAATTCCTAAACTATGTTCTCCCATATCAAAGAATGTTTTGATACTTCATAAAAAATTACTTATGCAATAAAAATAGTCCATACTCAATTTCATATAAAATATTGTACTTGGTTTGGTATAATTTATATTCCTAAAGATAGTTTTATTTTTCTTTATCCCAACTATGCAATCTCCCTACAATGGAGATAGACATTTGTTAAAGTCTTTGACCACCTATAGGCCATGATCGTTCTCCTAGCATCATTGTATTAATGGATTTTAGCCTATTTAGTCATATTGTCAAAATAATATCATACAACATACAAGGACAACCCACATCCATATGAATCATAATTATGTCAAGAGTTAATATATAGTAGCAGCAGTGGGTGGAGTGTAATGGTGTGAGTGTGTCAACAAAAACAATTGAAAAAATTTAATTAAATAACCAACATATATTAAAATAATAATAATATTAAGAAATATATAGCCGACAAACTTAATATTAATAATTAAACAATTAAATAAATTGAGAGTAGACGAAAGAAAAGACAATGTGATAAAAAAAAAAAATTATAAAATATTAAAAAGAAATGTACACAATAAATACAACATTAATAAGTTAAAAACTTATATAGTAGAAAAAAATTTCATTGTCAATTGGGTGTGAATTCTAAAAAATAAAGGTAGAAAATTATTACTACTTTACACATGCTAGGTGAACAAGTATTCACCCACTTAAAAAATTCAACCTTTACTTTCAAACTTTTATTATAAATGTGATCTTCATTTTTATTTCTTTAGGTGAAAAATATTTATTAAACATATATTTTGATAATTTAAATTTTTTGATAGTTTAATAATTTTGAATATCTTAATAATATTCTATATTTCATACTATTAAATATATGATATATGAAGATATTAAATACACTCCAACAAATGAAGAATATATATATGATATATATATAATAAATATTATATATTATATCACATAGCTAAAATTATTATGTTTTTCATATGATATAATATTTATATATATACATAGATACATACATATATGAAGAAAAGATATATATAAAAATATCATATTCAATATTTATATATATTTATGTTAAATATATAGATAATTTAAGATATATATTTAATACATAGATTGATATAATATAAAAATCTATATCTAATTTGTATTATATATATTTTGAGACATCTAAAAACAATAGAGGAAAATATGGATAGGGATAAAAGATTATAATGTTCAAAGATTGTTGAATTGTGACAATATGCTTTACATTCAAAAGTACTTTTTAATGATTTATTTAAAATATAAAATATCATTGTTAATTATTAAAAGTGGTATATGTCACTTTAAAAAAAAAATCTTATATGTCAATAATAATATTATATTTTTATATCAAGAGAAATATTGATAATCCAAAGATATGTGTTTAGATCTATTCTATGAGGTAGAAAGACAACAAGTACATAATTGTGAATTAGTTAAAAAATATAATCATTCTCATGGGAATGTTGAGGTTAACTTGAAGAGATGAATTATACTACAATATGTCATGTGCTACAAATGTCAGAGAATAGGGTTCAAGATCCAATGACTATTAACACTCAAATTCATGTACAAAATAATAATTCATAAAAGGAGTTAGCATCTCAATCAAGAAGATGAAGATGATTGTGTAGAACATAAAATGAAAGGGAGCAAGGTACAGATAACAATAATGGAAATGTTTTTGATTAACGATAAATAGGTTTTGAAGGGTGCCTAAAACCCTGAACAAAAAGAAAGTGGCAGTAAAGATAAGACAAGAGACTGCCCACCCAAAAACAACAAAAACACCAGCTAATTAACAGACCATCAACACACCATCAGTAGTCCAAAATAGCCAAAAAACAAAAAACAGAAAGGTAGCTATAAGGCCACTACAACAAATCTTTAAGCATTTTTGGAGCCTCCAAATCCTTGGCTGCCAGCCTCTCATGCATATGCATGATTTCAACATCACGAATAGGATCCTTCTTACCTTTCTTAGTTTTGCTCCTAGTACGAACACTTGGGCCAGTAGCCAAATCCGTCGAATTCACATCCAACGCAGCACCTTCCCCACAATCCAAGTTTGTATGATCATCAAACACTCCCTTCCCAATCAGCTCCATAGCCTTCTGGTTAAGGAAAACCATACCCTCCGTTGAGGCCTCCAACTTCTCTCTGCTTATATTAATAAGCATGTCCAAGTCCCTTAATGGAAATGTTGAAATTGAATTGAAAAATATATAAATGATATTCTAACATCGGCTAAATAAACTTGCTATATCGAGCATGTGGTATACCTTTCAAGAAAGTTGCCCTATAATGAAGGTTGTATTGACACCTAAAGGCCCCATTTATCATATTTTATTGAAATACAATTGGTAGAAAGTAGTAGAGAATTTTTCACATTAAATGTTTCAAGAGAGGTGTTCAAACCAACAAAAAAATGAAAAAAAAAAAAGAATTATGATGAAAATCACCTAAAACATTTCATTAAAGCATGTTTGAATAGACCATATGCAATAGAAAGTGTTTCATTTGTAGATGCAACTAGATCTTGGATATGTGGACATAATTGCAAGTGGAGAAGAGATAACAAATGGGAGGCAATGACTATGGCAGTTATTGCGAGTCTTTTCAAGATTTACCATTTCTTATGTCAATAAAAAATGGATTGACTTTTGTTGCTCAAAATTAATGTTGTACAATGGGGCGGGGGGCCTAGCTTGATTGGCTAAAGCATCTTATTGCAGGCAAGAGGTCACAAGGTCTAGTCTCCCCCCAAACCCATGGGTACCGAAGGGCGTGTCACGCCAACACCACCAGTCACGTGAAAAAAGTTTATCAAGCGCACTGTAGTTTATAGGGGGACGAATACTCAATTGATTCTTACAATCTAAAAAAAAAAAAACCAAAATTTATTGTTGTACAAGGCATTTCACAATATAAGAAAAGATATTGGACTTGATGATGCTACAATTATGTCAAATTGGGAGTCATTAAATTATAATCATGAAACTTGGAATGAAAAATTATTTTAAATGAAATTGAAAACCATAATGATTCTGATGATAGATATGTTTTACCTAATAATCATAATACAACTGAACATGTGTAAGAGATCTCAAGACTACATCGTGGGTAAGTTATGGATATAACAAAAATAGATTTGTTGGGTAGAAAAGGTATTGATAAAAAAATATCTATGCAGCATTGAATATCGAAGAAAATATTGCACAAATAAAACAATTTATTTCATCATCACTATGAAAGATTAGGTTTTACCGATACCTAATGATATAATATCAAATATATCTTATGAAATTTTAAGTGCTAGGGAAAAGAACCTAAAATTAATAAGATAAATTTGAAACATCAAACTTGGAAGTGCCCCTCTAAATCCACCAACATATGTTATGATCAAATTTGCCAATTATTTTGGAATTCCATTTGAAGATGCATTTTTAAATTTAATTTCACTTTCACCGATTCAAAGAGTACATGTACACATCAATTACCCTTGGGCATCAACAATGAACAATTCACACAGACTATTTTTGAAGCAATAATTGATTTATAACCAAAAGAAACACCAAGCTTAACATTTGTCACTATATCATGTATTAAGTCCTTGGATGGAATCAAAATCTCACCACCACTTTCATACGATTATTATGAAAAAATAAAAACAAGGAAACAACTCTTCAAAAAAAAACCTAAAGTACAAACTCAAATATTTGGAAATATAGTAATTTTATATAATGTATACATTTGCAAATCTAGCATTAACATTAAATTTCTGGATAAATATGAAATGTCTCATTAATTATATTATTTTAAAATATCAATAACAGATTTGAAAAAATTATGAAATACTTCAATATTGTTCAATAAATAAACTTTATATTATATATTTCAATGAATATGATAGGGTTTTTTATTTGTAAAAGATAATAATACTTTATACAAACACAAGAAAAGGATGTTAAATTAACATTTTACATGTTGCACTGCAGATGCTACTAGCATAGATATTTTAAATACATCTATCTAAAAGATGTGGAAAGATATCAATCTCGAGGCACCTATTTAAAATCAATAATAACTTAAATATAAACACCTCAAGACTCATATCTCTCAACATCTTATAGATGTATTTAAGATAGCTATGTTAGTGCTAATGAAAGGATAGAATTTCTTGTGAGGATCTGGTTCAAACAGACCACCAAACTAGATGATATACATTCAGAAAGGTTTACTTCCATGTTAGTTTTAGATGATTCATGTGGCAAATGTTAGTTTACTTCTATTTGAATCATGTGGCAAATGAAGTATTTTGCCTTGGGTAAAAACTTGATTCAGTTCAAACATGAACAAGGCAACAAAAACAATTGTTGACACAAAATTTTAGCATTTATGAAATTTAGCAGTCCATATAACTACAGATTATCATGTTATAAACCAAAATATCAAAAATTTGAAAACTGATTATGAATTTTTGTCCAATGCTTAGGCTCTGCAAGATCCACCACACATCTCTTAATATCTTTGCAGAATTACATTTTAGTTTCCACCATATACGGCATATAACTTAACTTAATACAATAGATTTGCTCAGGCTTCGTACAGTTGTGCAAACATCCCAGTTTTAAGCCCTGTCAAGCCATGAGTCTCCTAATTGACTGAGGGTAGAAGCTTGCCCTCTCGCTAATAATTGTGGTTGCCAAGACTCAAATAGATGGACAAAATTTACAACTCGCTGATGAAATCAAGATCATATGCAGGGTTTCTACCTAGGCATTTGAACTAAGGACTGCCCAGCTTATGAATACAAAAAAAAAAACAATTTATCTCACTAAAAATATTACAAATAGACTATACTATTTATACAAGCAGACTGAAAACCAGTGGAAAATTTGGATCAACATCCCGTGGCCATTACAACAAATATCTTAAAAGCGATACTAGACTTTGATGAGTGTAAGTTGAAGCTTGGGCCGATTAGGTTGAGGTTCAACCACCTCTATATGAGTTGTTACTGGTTCTAGTACTTTATAAGATACACTTTTGTCTACTTTTGTTACAGTCTGCTGTTCCTCATTAACTATCCATTCGATCTCTTTATTACTTGTTTTTGCAGAATGGCTTTCTTTGGGCTTTTCCTTGCCGGTCAAATACACAGGACCTTCAATACCATACCTGCATGAATTTCACAATAATTATATTACAGTACTTGAAAGGTTTGTAAAACAATCATTAATAACTTGTAACATCACTTTATTCAAACTCCATTCCTCAATGTATGGAAAGGTCATATGTTTCCACCATATTCTTGGATGTTCATATTCGACTTACTTGGGAACAAATACAATAAAGCCATTAGATCTCATTTTGATAATTCTTGCTTCCGCATCAGTGGGCCTGGTTGGAAAAAAATGGTACTCTTTTCAGTTAACCTTAACAATGAGAAAAGCGTACATTGCCTATCCAATTCATAATATGTAAAACAAAAAAATTATCATTACCGTTTTCTGAAATAAATAAGTGTATGGAGTTCAACAGATGCTCGACTAGCCATTTGGGCATTTCGATGACGATAGTTCAGATCTGTACAAAGAATGCACAGTTATCGCTATTTGCTTCATAAAATGCACCTTCTATGTCCAAAATGGAGATAGCATTATGTTTAACTATGCAAAACTTAATGTAGGCCATTCTAAGACTAATTTTGAGAACATTATCTTTCCTTCAGTTGATTTTAAATTTTAGCAACATAGTTGCTTGCGAACATAAGTTGTTACTTACTGTCAGCGATACTTGTCAGCTGTGCCCGTTCATGAAACACGCCAGGTAACTTACTCAGACCCAAAGCAGCAGCAAGTAATCTATGAACTATAACATCTGTATAACAGCAGGTACATTAGCTTGCTGAATATGCACATGAATCAAGATGGACCATAATTTCTTAGGGTAAGCAACTAATTTCACACTTAAAATAGCTAATTGCATTTAGTTCAAGAACAGAACTGGATTATTTAGGAATATTAGTTCATCGTGATGTAAAAACTATAACAACATAATTTAAATAGTTGAGTTGCATTTTCCAATTAAAATGATCTCTTTGTATACTAAAAGTAATGCTCTTGACATGAATCAAAAAAATATAAACAAAACATTTAACTGAAAGTTCAATGTTAGCATTCGGTTAAACGTAAACAGATAAAAGAAAGAATGATACTATACATCATATTTCCCCTCCTCTAACATAGAATTTCCCAGAAAAGCAAAAATCTCCAATATATCCTGATTATACCCGATTTTTTGCAAATCGGTCCCATAGACAATTTTTTCCCCCAAAAAATCCCATCTTTTAAAAAAACCATTGACTGTGATTTTCAGCAATTTTTTCACATTTAAATCATGTAAACATCGCATTTAAATCATGTCTGAAACCTTAGTCAATCTCCCACCAACCTATGAAACCCTCAAAACCTGCGAAATGGCAAAATATTTTATGAATAATGCAGTTGCATGATATTTTTAGAGCACAACTACAAACAGGAGCTCACCAAGACATGCATAGAAGGCGCAACTAGTTACAAACTTGCAGGGAGTCGGGAGATGGTGCATTTGAGTCAAAGGCAGGCAATTTTTTGCTCTAACATAGTTGCAAATACATTCTATAGCTTCATGCCATATATATAGTATTTACACAAAATTCAAACAATGCATACAAATAGATGAATAATTTGTTAAATAAAATTTTTGATGTGCACATCACAAGGATCTTTCAATTTAAATTAACAAGAAAAAAACATTAAATCTATTTTATTTTGGTGGGGCTTTCATTCAAAGAGATAGTATTTTACTATTATGACAAGTGAATGATCTATGTTTTGAGGTTATATTTTAGCTCACTATTCATACTTCATATTTTGTGTCTAATTATTTACATCAATTGTTAAATAAAATTTTCAATGTACACATCATAGGATCTTTCAATTTAAATTAAAAAGATAAAAACGTTAAATCTATTTTATTTTGGTGGGGCTTCCGTCCAATGAGATGGTATTTTACTATTATGATAGGTGAATGGTCTATATTCTGAGGTTATATTTTAGCTCGTTGTGTCTACTTCATATTTTATGTCTACTTTATCATGGTTTAATTTTGTGTCTACTTCTTATCTTGATTTTGTTTACAACTAAATTGTTCTTGTGAAGATTGGTTGATTATTTGGTCCAAACATTTGATAGTCTATCTTTTTCTATAATGGTAGCCTTGTAAACTACTTTTCTGGAAAGAAATAATCCGTATTCCTAGCTAAATGGCTCGAATTTAATTCTAATTTAGGTTCTATGTTGATGAATATGACAATGCTATAGTTCCGTTTTTTTACATAGTCTCATTACTAGAAGCGAAGAGGTAATGTTAAAGTCATCTTTGTCTCCGTAACATTTTATCCTTCGCTCAAGTTGTAGTACAAAAACCCTTGGCTGCATAAAAACATCAGCCTGATGTTTATACGTAACCCAGTATTGCACCAAGATGTCCAATCTTTGTGACATCAAAATCTTGGTCATTATGATTTTGTATGCTTATTTTGATATTATGCATATCTATCCTAAAATGTGTTTTGTGTCTATCTTCTACTTCTACTTCATATGAGTCAATACTTTGACTAAATTTGAAGGTTTGGTTTAATAGCAAAGCCTTTGAATGTGACTTGGTTTTCTATCTATCTTTGAAAATCCATAATTCATGCCCATTTGATTCTACCTGTTATGAGAAATGGTTTCTCTTTTATCGATTGATTAGATTTTTATTTGGATGATATATTCTTTGAAATTTCCTAGTGATAAAATGCTTTTTGCTTTTATCCTTCTAGGATGCAAAACATGTTTATTGTAGTTGTTTTGAAGTCTTAGTATGTTTTTGAAGGTTTCAGAGTTTGTAATGATAGTGCAATCTCTATAATTAAACATTCTTTTGATATCGACAATAATTTGGAATGCAATGTTGTTAGTAGCATTTTACCATCTACTCATATTATACAACAAGACTAGAGGTTCACTCACATATCATTCAGAGATTTTATTGTTAACCTAGTAATAACTCTATTGACTTCATAGAGAACTCACCAAAGAATCGTTTACTAGCAAAGATTACATGTTACACTGCATTTTGCTATTTTAGACAACCTTTTCATTTAGACAATTCATGAGCTAAAATCTCTATTTTCTTTTCTTTCTAAATCTCTATGCTATGGAAATGCCTTTAAATTTAATAAACAAGTAGTTTTTGTCTCTTTTCCAACATTTTTTAACATTATTTTTTAAATCTGATTTTTCCTGATTTTTTCCCGTTTAAATCCTGATTTTTTCAAAAAAATTTACACTTTTAGTTTGCCATTTTTTAAAGATTTTTGCTGCTATGGAATTTCCTTTCAAAGCATATTCTGAGTAGTCATGACTCATGGCTTGTAACCTAAGTTACGGTTGGTTTTGGAGTTCGGGTTGGGTTTGAGAACCCTCCGTTCGGAAATTTTTTGGGGTTGGGTTCGTTTTGAGTTCGGTAATACAAAAACATATAAAAATCAGAAATATATACATATTTGCAGCAGTAATTAAGTTCAAATATACCACCATATTAATAGTCAAATAACATAGCAAAAATACACCACCACTTTCATAGTCAAATATTAAAATATTAGTGATACTCGAATGTCATGATATAAAATTATAAATTAAAGTTCAAACATAAAAGTGTCAAGTGTTTACAATCAGCCATTATTGATCATTGATCAGTCTGAAAAGTGTGAACATTTTTCTGTGTGGAAGGCAAACAAGAAAACAGTGTTACATAATTATTTAGTATTTACATTGTGAAAGAGCCAAAACCTTTTTCTTGCAGATAGTAGAAGAATCTGAGAGATTTTTTGGGTGTCCTTGCCTTGGAAGTTTGGAACAGAATTCGTAAGTTCTTGTTGATGCAGTATTAGATGTGAAGTTTCAAAATAGGCATGGTTCTATAAATTCTCATCTCAGGACTATCATTGCATCAAATTAAGAATTTTCAATCCTTTATACTTTATAGTCTAGACAAGAGAAGTATGGAGTAGTGTTCCAATGCTAAAGATCATAAAAAGGCCACAGAAATGAGCAGTCCGCTGATTGCCCAGCATGGTGAAGATGGATGCATTGAACATTCATGCCCAGAACTAGAAGTGAATGAGTTGTTCCTCGTTAGCAGTTTGAGATCCCTTTTTTCATTGAGTGTGAGGCTGTGGGGGTTTTGGCACAATGATTTCTTCTGCCAACTGAAGAATTTGCAGAGAGACTTCTTATCAAGGACATTATAAAATCAAAGCTTGCAGCTGATTTTGTTATAATGTCCTGTCAACACAAGTAAATTTTACCCATTTCAAGTTCTTCCCCAACATATCATGAAAAGTTTCCTGGAAAATGTTCATTTTAAGAAGTGCAAGGAATTTGTTTCAATGCGTTATCTCAAACCTACATCTCCCTTGTAACTATAACCATTGATGTGTCTACCAGGTAATTGTCCTCATTTACATTCAAGGGCTCAAATATCATGTGCCTATATAAGGTGAAGAACCTAGGAGAGGAGGAATATAGATCATAGTTCAAAATCTGACGGACCTAAAATGTTTTAAAAACTCAGACTTGGCAAATTTTCCAAACAACGAAACATACAAAAATTTGTAAAAGGATTTTTAATAGCATGCATAAAAATTGAATTTACTAATGTCATAAGTAGTTTTTCCTTTCATTTATTGAGCAAAAGACAAGTTCAATTCACTTAACAGTGTCATATAATTATAAATTAGTAAAGTCTTATTGTGAATCTCTTTGCTATCAGTGGTTCAAAAATGAGGAATTTATCTTCTGCACCAAATGAGAAATATTCATAATATGTGCTAGGAAGGAATAAGTCCATAAGATCGAGTATGCAAGAACTGAGAATTGCAAAATTGGCTTACGTTTGACTTCCACACACAAAAATTTTCACACTTTTCGAACCCACAGTCAGGTTTTCGAACCCTGATCGAACCCACAGTCAGGTTTTCGAACCCTGATCGAACCCACAGTCAAGGTTTCGAACCCTGTCGAACCCACAGTCAAAAAATCGAACCCAGGGCGTATCTGACCCGAACCGGACCCGAATTTCGAACCGGACGAACCCAAATCGTACCCGGGCTTCCTGGGCGAACCGCATAGCTTGTAACCACTAACATCCAGCCCTCTCATTGTCATTGCTGATTCGGCACCAAAACCTTAATTATTTGTCAGAATGTCTTCACAGATACACAAAAATATTTCAATTATACTAATATACACTTCCATTTCATACCAATTAAAAGGTCCCTTGACCTTACATTTCTCCCATGCAATGTGAATCATAGAACTCTCATTTTCATTTCTGGTTCAGTATAAGCGCTTCTATCACAAAAACTTTTGCAAGGAAAAGGAGAAATAATAAACATAAACACAGAATAACAAACAATTCAACCTTTGACTTGAAGCTTGTATGAATTATTTCTCCTGCAAGCTTATTTGTATCTTTCTTCTTGTACATGCTATATGTTCCAAGGTCCTTGAAATAAAAAGCTACCTTGAGCTTTGAGGAATGTGGATGCATAGTTTGACACAATGTGGAGTCCTCATGTTGTGTGCGCATTGATTTCAATGATGACTAAAGTTGTCTAATCATGTACAAAGTATAATTTGACTTCAAAAGCACTTCTTTAATTGCCTTAACATATAATCAATTACACGAGATGCAATTATTCCAGTTAGCTTGTTTTTTAATAATATTCTACTAACCAGAAACTATAATCAGCACATCTAACCGATGACTTTTAAACAATACAAAGATTTGTGGGTTGAAAGACTCTTAACCAAGACTACCAATGGCCCAATAGTAATACTACATACAGCTTTAAGCACAGTGAACTGCCAACAGGAAAATATATTTGTGCCAAGCACAGATCCAAGAAAACAGAAGGGTAAAACATACAATGTGGTGACAAGAAAGAGAACTAATAAAGAAAAAGTTACAAAATGAAATCCAAATTGATAGGTTAAGCTGCAAGACTGAAGAGATGGACAGGAACACTTACTAAATTGTCTTTCCATGTTGATAGATAGAAACAATAATACACACCTGCATAACGTCGTATGGGTGATGTGAAATGGGTATACAAGGGGGCTGCAAGACCATAATGATGGAACTCAGGAGGAGTAAGATCTCCACTGCAGAAATAAACTGCCTGAAATTCATACATATTGCAAATTACTTAAGTAAGATATTACAACTTTTTAAATTGCAAATTCTAGTTGTGGCAGGATGAGAAAAGGATAAAAGTGGACACAATAATGGAATAAACATTCTGGGGAATGTTCAACTGATGGATATACCGTACTTTTCCTGGAAAAATCAACTAGGCAAACCTTTTATTGTGATTTTAAAATAGGTCCAAAAATCATGAAGAGTAACAAACCTGTGACATGCATCTTGTTGTAAGGATCCGGACCAGCTTGTTAAAATATGGATCATCACCCTGCAAAGATTTTCAAGCAAGTATAATGCATAACAACAATGAGCTGAGTACAAAGAGTCAATTTGAAGTGTGTTACAGTTAAATATAAACAAAACACGTGCTATAGACAACATATCATTATGAGCAAAATGCAAAGTAGATTTGAGATAGACATTATTTATCCCTTTATTCTAATTTAGTCAATTAAAAGTCATAGTTAAGTGCCATACCACAGCAAGATCAAGAGAATCTGCTAATGCTTTTGAAGACGAAACATCCAGCTTAATTCCAATAGATGCTGTTGTACGCAGTACAGGTTCAAGCATTTCTGGTGTTGGAGTTGGATGACGCCTGTGCACCACCATTTTGGGAAACCAGAAGAACTATTGTATAAGCAAGAAGTCCAATTTTATCTAAATAGAAATCCACCTACTAAAAACATTAGAATGTCTAGTGATCATGATGAAGGAAAGCGTGCAAAGGATTCACCAATGCAAATCAATGCATAACTTTTATATTTAAAATATTAAAAAACAAGCATAACACCATTATTTTGGATAAATCATAAAAGTGGAACACATATATGATCTTTATCCCAAACAGATAACTTGGATCAGGTTAGAGTGCTTATGTAACATCCACACAGATGGAGAAGGATAGAGAAACTTAACAGATTATCAACCTTGCAGAAAGCGGACACCCTAAACAAAGGAAATAATGATCAAAATACATAAATATATGCTGTCGCATAGTAAGCAAAGCACAAAAAGTTGCTAGTGCTGTGAATTTTAAGAGATTCATCCTATTAAAGGGGCAGTGCCATTCAATATCATGTGGGTCAATACCATATCTTCCTTCAGCATTCAAGGTCCATCCCATAGCAGCTGCCTCCCCTTGGCCATCTTGAATGGTGAACTTCATCAGATTAAATTTGTTTGTGTTGGAGGCTCTCTTGGTAATTGCAAAGCCATCTTGTTTTCTGAGGTAACTAATTATCGCCTTTTGATTCTGTTTTAACTTTTATCCATTAAAAATTGCTGAGCAGCAGGTTGATGCACTGCTAGTAATTGATTTGTTCCATGTTTATAGTTTCAATAACATTGATAAGGCTATAGAGGGATACATTAATGTTGGCCAACACAATGTGGAGAGTGATTTTGTTGGACTGGGTTTATATGTAATTTATGGAGTAAATATTGACTGAGAACTCATCAACCATCTTTCTCCTGGTCAAAGCAATAGTGTAGCTCCATTTCTGTAGTGCATGTTAGCTTTCATAATAATAGGCATTAACGTGTTACTAATCTTCCAAACAAAACTGGTAATTACTTTTTATCTTCAAGTAATCTGGATACCACTAAAACTCAAAGAAGCTTGCCCAGTCATAATTGTCAAAACAGCCAAAAGGATTGTGCTGTTCAAGTAAAAATTAATTGGACTCTCATATGTAGGAAACTCAAATTCAAATCCCCACAACATGTTAAAGTGGCCTGCAGCCTGGAGTATTAAAGTATTATTGTAATATTTAGTACATAATCGTCAATTAGTCTTTAGGATAGACTTTAGGAATATTCTTTATTCTTTTAGTTAAGTTCTCATCCTTTTGCTTTATTAGTTGTGGGTTATAGACAAGGTTTTTGTGGCTAGGGTGTGTTTTTTTGTGGGTTTCCTGCAAAACGCACAACCAATAAAGGTTTTTGGCATTTTTTTCAAAATAAAATCGTGAGTATTTTTTCTGCAAATCATGGTAGCTAAGGTTTTTGGCTTTTTTTTTGCAGGTTACATGCTTAGGGTTTCAAAAAAAAAAATTAAACAAAAATTGTGGGTGGTCTTTGGTGACTAGAGTTTTGAAAAAAAAAATTCCTAAAATTTATTTATTTTTCCTTCAAAGGGGCTAAAGTTTTTTAGCCAAACTTTTTCAATAATTTAACATGCTAGGGTTTGCTGAAAGGCTATTTCTTTACAGCAGCGCATTTTTTTCTAGGTAATTACTTTGCAGGAGGGAAGATGGTGTGATTACCCAACATCATGTTGGAAGGAAACCAACATTTTTTTGGAAAGAACTATAATACATGGAAGCAGTGCATGCTCGCATGCTCACAATCTTTGAGTATAAATGCCTCGAAAAGATCATCCCTACTATCGGCACCCGATCAGTAGTTGCGAGTAAAGACCAAGACAAGTTTGACAAGCGTGATAGAGAAGTCACCATTTTGATAAAGCTACTCACTGATCAATGAGATGCTGGTCCGCTAGAGGATACAAGCCAAAGACGGTGCAAGCAAACGAGGAAAGACAAGACGCATTGACAAAAGACCTCATAAATCTGTGGGATTCTCATTAAAGGAGCACACACGGAGGGAAGCTCTCAGGCAAGAGGTCCCTCAAGCAGCCATCTGGGACAACCTGACTGTCAAATCCAGAGGTCGACTATCTTCTCCACCAATTGTCGAGATTGATAGCATGACACTATATCATACTACAAGACCTTCGCACTGAGTAAGACAGGGAACAACGAAGGCAACAATTACTGCAATAGTACGAAGAATGAAACAAAAGAGAGGAGGAAGAGCATGACACTGATCAACGACGTACGTCAAAGAATTAATGTCATTAACCTTAAACAAAAACGGAAAACTAAAACAAAGCAGTCACCAATCAATTGACCAGAAAATAAGATCCTTAAGGATAAAAGAGCAAACTAAACGACAACGACGATTGGGGGATGAAGTTGACAAAGGAAAAGGATTTCTCAAAGAAAGTCCAAGGCCACCCATGAATAGAAGTTGAAGACGAAGTGCAAGCAAAAACCATAGTCGAGAGAGACAAAGAACCGTCAAGACAAGAGAACGTACAAGGGGAGATTGGATTGAAATAGCCAGACACCTACCACTTCCCGATGATGAAACACAAACTGATCTCATCAACCAAGTAATAGAACCATTTGTACCATCATCATCGGATGAAGGGGAAAGTGAGGAAGAAAACACTACTAGGGAACCATCAGACGAAGAAGGGTCATTGTCAGGTGATAAAGAAGGCTCATCGTTGGGTGAGGGGGAAGGCAAGAAGGAAACCACCAACCAGACCATCCAAGAGCAATTCACACGAATTGAATCAGCCAAAGGGGAAGGCCAAAGGAAACATATGATGATCTAACAAAGACCATTCGCTAAATTGAA
Organism: Sequoia sempervirens; assembly: GCA_007258455.2. Lineage (NCBI taxonomy): Eukaryota > Viridiplantae > Streptophyta > Pinopsida > Cupressales > Cupressaceae > Sequoia > Sequoia sempervirens. The sequence goes on along the minus strand of VDFB02193867.1, from coordinate 75,590,545 downwards.
CAATGGACATTGAAGGAAGATTTGAACATTGAACGACTAGAGCCGAAAAAACTAGAACAGAGGGAGCATCGAAAAAACCTTGTTGAAGGCAGCCTCAAGGTGACAAATGCTAACAAAGGACGAGTAAAGGATTGCTACATGTTCAAGAGTGCAAACTCTCCAAGCAAGTCACTATCACAGAAGATGCAACAAAAAGGAAAGATGGTGACTCCCCCAGCAAGTTCAAATGTGGAGCGACAGAAACTCCTAAAGTTCAATAGAAATGGGTCAAAGGACCTTGTACGACATTGCAAAACTTGTGAAACAATCTAGGTAGCGAACGATTAGGACAACAGAGCATAATGGTTGAGGGCATTTCTAGCAACTCTCAAGGGAATAGCAATTGATTGGTATACTGAATTAGAAGCAAGACATAAAAACACATGGGAGGAATCAAAACGAGCATTCCAAGAAGAATTCAAACTCTTGAAAGACGACAAACCCGAAAAACCTCACAGAAAGCCACATCTAAAAACCCGAAAAACCTCACAGAAAGCACTGGCACAAGGCATAAAAGTTCATCGGACGACTTCCACTCGTTGCCCAAACAGGAAACCCTACACTTCTCTGCCTGTCGAACCAGTTGCTAAATATAGCACTTCCTAAAAATAGTAAGTGTGTCAGAACCAGACTAATCCAAAAGAGGACATCAAAAATGGGGACATTACATTTGGCCTCTGCTCCTATGCCTTGCAAGGGGAGTCTGAGTTTCCCATCTTACCCACAGTGTCGAGGCTCGTTGTCTATGGTAAGGGGAAGGGCCCTCATGGAGCTGCCCCTACATCTCGGCCTTCGCGACCTCCTTCTGCTCTTGCCCCTTGGGTAGTGAATGGGAAGAGGCCCGTCGCCGAGGCATCTGAGTCTACTTCTCCACTTGTTTCAATCTTCACTCTTGCGCTTCCTACTTCTGCTCCCGTCCAGGATGTTTCCCTTCCACCAACAACAGTTGTGGAGGACATGCCTATGGTGGAACAGGAGCCTCTTGTTCCTTCTCAAGTAGCGAGTTCTAGCTCTCGGAGCCAACGAAACTGACTTGTGCGTGAGCATAAGCACCGGAGGAAGGTTGTGGCTGCTAAACAAGCTGCCTCCCAAAAGGCAAAAGATATAATCAGGGCAGCAAAGCAGGCACAAGACTTTATTTTCTCAAACTTCAGGAACAAGAGATTACACTTCTGGGACAGCAGGATTGTAGCAAAATAGGCTTACAATTTAGTCATCAAACCATAAGACATTGACACAAGACACATGCACTTAACAAGAAATTGCAGCTAAAAGAAACTTGCAAACTTGCTCTTACACAAAGTGAACAGCAACTAAACAACAACTTGCAAGCAAAATAGGCTCAGCAATTTGTTATCACAAGCACGGTTCCGAAAATAATGGGCAAGGCTACCCTTATTTATATACAAGCAAAGGAGTAGGGAACCCTAAAATCTCCTTGTTTTTACAACTAGGACTTGCCAACATGCAAGCTTTATTTCTAAAACTAAAACAAGATAAACATCTAACCACCTAAGAAAGCATAAAAATAGGGAAATGCCAACTATTACATCTTGTTTTCTTTCTCTTCTTCAAAGACTGGATAAGAATGGAGAAACCTTCTAGATGACTACTGCTTTAAATCTTGTCCACATCCGCCAAAAAGCTGATTTGTTTCTTGATTTTAAGTGGACAGTGCTACTGAAAATAGAATGTTGATCTGCCTTGAAAAAGCAAGTTCTCCAAAACAAGATGGGACCTAAGTTTTGTAGAAAATCACATTCCAGAGAAACCCAGATGCTCAGAAACTGAAAAAGCGGCCAAAAAGCAGTTTCCAAAAGAGGGAAAAGTTTCACAATGTTCAAGAGGATGAAAAAGCGAAGAGACCCATGTGATTAGAAACAAGAAAAGTTGAGTGGTTGATTTGAAAAAGCAACACCCTAGAAGTTTGGAGCACGAAAAAGCATTCCTCTTTGCTCATTGATCTCATAACCACGAAGAACACTAAAAAAGCACGTCGTTTGGGTCTTCAAATCTTCGTTGAGAGAAAAAGGGAAAATCTTCTTGCTTTGGACACCAACTTGCAAAAATGAATAATGGAAGACAAAAGCTCTCTTAAATAAGTTGAGGTTGAGGAAAATCTTCTTTCTTTTTGTTTTAAAACTTTCGAAGTCTATCATGAGCTTGTGCATCGAACGTAGATGTTGTTCGAATGCTGAATGATGAAAACTTTGAAAAAATTTCTAAGGCATTGAGCCTTGGGCACCAATCTCCTCCTAGGGCGCTTTTCCTCTCCAGACTTAGCCAAATTTTCACCATTTTCAACTTTTTGCTTGATTTTACCGTTGGTTTGATTTTGATTTCTAGATGCTCGGAGGATCCTGTGAACTGACGGAGTGATCCATTGCGGAGCCTGACTGATTCTGAGAAGATTATCCTGGAGGCAACTTTGGATAAAAACATTATTTGACCCCTCAAAAAGCTGGGCACCCATGATCACTAGTGTTGGTCATTTTTCTTAAAATTTCAACTTTCTATGTTTTCTCATCTCCTAATGAATTTGCAGTTCTAGGAGCTAGACTATCCTGACGATATGGCCATCAAATTCATTGAATAGCTTGTTGAATTGTGAGGAGGGTGCTCTGGATGCAATGTCACCTGAAAAGTTGATTTGGGGCCTCAAAAGCTTGGGCGCCCTTGGCTACCTGGGCGCTTGAGCTTTCCAGTGTTAGAATATTTTTCCAACTTTTCACCGCCTTCTGTTTCTTCTAATGAATTCTCATTTCTGGATGATCCAGAACTCCGACAGACTAATGGCTGGGCTCGCTGGATAGCTGAGAAGATACTGAGGGGGGTTCTCTAGAGGCTGCATCCTTTGAAAGCTGCATATTGGGGGTCAAAAGCTTGGGCACCCCTGGCTACCTAGGGCGCCCAACTCCTCCAGAGTTAGTTTTTATTCTGAGATTTTCACCTTTGCTTTTGACTTTTAACATTTTGCTCATGTTTTTCCCTCTGTTCTGCCTTCGATATCTAGTGATTATCAATTCTGATAGACTTGTTGATGGTTCCGTTGGAGAGTTGCTTTGAATCTGAGGAATTCATGCTAGAGGTGTCGACTGCAAATTAACTCATTTAGGCCTCCAAAAGCTTGGGCACCTATCTCCTTCAGGGGCGCCCAACTCCTCCAAACTTAACCATTTTTGCTTGATTTTCAACCTTCAGATTAAAACCTTCATGTTATACCTTTTGTTTGATCTGGATTTCCCGGTGATTAACAAGTCTGATGATCTGACGAAGACATTCACTACGGAGCTAGCGGAATTCTGAAGAGATTGAGCATATCTACAAACCCTAACTACTGGATTTGGTGCTTCAAAACCCTAGGCGCCTATCTTCTTCTAGGGCGCCCAAGTTCTCCAGACTTGGAATATTTTTTGATGATTTCATGATTTGCATTTTGCTAGTTGGTTGTTATCTCTCCGTTTGACCTCAAATTTTGGATGACTGATTGATCGGATGACTACGCCGATGGACTCACTACGGAGCTGAGAAGATTTTGAGCAACATTGTCCAAGAGCATCAAACCTTAATTCTATCATCTGACCTCCTAAAAAGTTGGGTGCCTATCTCCTTCTGGGGCGCCCATGGCTGGCAAACTTAGTTTTTATTTTGCATTTTCCAACTTTCACAACTCCCCTTATCCATTCTTCGTCCTGCGTGCACGTTCATCATTTATCATCTTTTGTTCAGTTTCTTGATCGAAGCGGTGCTAAGACTTTGAATCTGACACCTAGCAGCTGAGTAACCTCCATTGATGACCTTGGAACTCTTGAAAAGCTTCTGAAAAAGCAAAATAGACCCACTAGGGAAAAACTGATCTTTTTGTGATTCTGAATAGACCAGCCTAATGAGGAAGTATTTTCGACCAATCAAAATCAATTTGAACCCTAGAAGCCAAACTTTCTATTTTTAGAAAATTTTGCCAACATCCATTTCAAAAGAAACCCAGAAAAACTGAGATCTGGGTTTTGTAGACTTGGTCGCTCTAAGCCGACCAAGATCGTCAGATTTTGAAAATTTTGAGTTTTTGACCCTCATGCAAGACATGCAAAGCCCAATTTTGACCTTTTTTGATAGTTTTGAGAAGACTTTTTGCTTATTTCTTCAAAATCCCTATGTAGCAAAAATTTTAATTTGGGGTGCAACAGGAACGAATGAGGGAAGCCAAGGCTGAATTAGAACAAGCGATGGCTAAAGAACGAAGAACCTCCCAGGAAACTGCAAGTACATCGCTGTAGTCAGAGTCTGAAAAGAACATCGTACGGTAGGTATTGTAGATGACCATACCAATTGAAGTAATAGACCTTCTCCAAACAATGCCACAACTGGGATTGACGATAAAAAACATAGTTGGTGATGAACAAAGTCAACAACAGGTAGGCAGAAGAAAGGAGATGGTAGTGGAACTACCACTCGAAGGTGAACAAGTCATCGACCCAATGTTGTTGATGGTAAATATCAAGAAGAGACCGGCTATCATACAAATGGAGATCATAAGAATCTAACAAACACAATTGTCAACGAAGGATTGAGAGTCAACTTACTACCCGAAGACACATGGAAGTGTCTCGGGAAACTAACACTCTAGCCATCGACATTCCAATTGGTGGGCATAGACCAACATGGCATCAAGCTGTTGAGAACAATGATGGCGCAAAAAGTGACAATCGAGACTCAAACATTCCTATTGAATTTCATGGTGATCCCACTAGAGAAAAAGGCATACGATGTACTACTTGGGAGAGGGTGGCTGATTGCAACCAAGGCAGACCATAATTGGAAAAGAAATACACTCTCCATAGAGAACAATGGGAGAAAGTACATGATGCTCTAAGAAATCAAGTAGTCAACGAAGAATTGGCATCATACGACTTGAAGTCTGAAGGACGATCAGCTATAGACGAAGAAAAAGGAGCCATAGAACCAAACAACAAAGGTGTCTTGGACCTCCAACAATGCTCGGAGGACGAGACGAGCTCACTCAATCGACTCTTCCACTGGCAGATGGAGGATTACGAAGTATTCCACCGCGATTGCAACATGCTACAAATCAGAGAGATGGAAGGGCATAAGACGAAAAAGCATCAACGAGTCAAGCTTTTCCTCCAAAGTATGGAGAGTACAAGGAAGGAGTGGCCAGGCTAGACGACACACCAACACATAATTTTGAATGGGACATGATGATCAAGTATGAGGAACCAAACATAAGAAGGTAAATCTGGGAGAGGAGGATAGTCCCCGAACGATTATGGTCGAAGATGATTGGAATCCAATGTTGAAGGTGGTAACATTTAAAATCTTCACAGAATACAAAGATACCTTCGCATGGACGTACAAAGATTTGAAGTGCATACCCCCAAAACTATGCATGCATAGAACCCCTTTGGTACTTGGAGCACAGCTTGTACGAAAGAGACCCTATCGAATGAATGAAAATTATGCTGCAAAGGTACAAGAAGAGATTGAAAAAATGTTGGAAGCAAGAATCATCTTCAAAGTGGAGGTCAACAATTGGGTGTCACCAATCGTCATATCACTAAAGAATCTGAACAGATTTGGATATGCGTGGACTTCCGAAGTTTGAATGTCATAAATATAAAGGACCCCTTCCCGATCCCATTCATTGACTCAATACTGGAAGAGGTGGCGGGCCATGAAATCTATTCATTTATGGATGGGTTCTCGAGCTATAATCAAATAAGTATAGCTGAGGAAGATAAACTAAAGATGACATTCGTAGTTGAAGACGGAGTGTATGCATACAATTGGATGTTGTTTGATCTGTGCAGCACCCCAACAACTTTCCAAAGAATAATTCTACACATATTAGACAAGATGTCGGTGGGGAGCTTTAAGGCATTCTTGGATGACTGGTCGATTTACAATGACGAACAAACACATTTGAAGGCTCTTTGCGAATGCAAGGAACGATGCGAAGCAACATGACTAGCATTAAACCCGAAGAAGTGTTGGTTCATGGTGCCTCAAAGGAAATTGCTTGGACACATAGTCTGCAAAGTTGGATTGATGACTGAGCTAGATAAAATTCGGGTGACCGTACAGATGGAGCCGCCCCAAAATATCACTAGCATAAAGTCATTCCTTGGCCATGTTAGATACTATAGGAGATTCATCAAAAACTTTGCCTAGATTTCTTATCCACTGGACATACTCACCAAGAAAGCGCAACCATTTGTATGGACAAAAGCACAAGAAGCCTTCAAGGAGCTGAAAGAACGACTAATCAGTTCACCAATCCTAGCATACCCAGATTGGAGTAAAGAATTTCATGTGCATGTCCATGCATCAAACTATGCGATAGGAGCAACATTAGCACAGGTGGGACCGAAGGGCTAGATCACCCGATATTCTTCGCAGTCGGCTACTACCTAAGACAAAAAAAAATTGAAGTACGACAGAAAGGGAAGCGTTAGGAATGGTTTATGTCATTTTGAAGTTCAAGCATTACTTACTAGTGACACCCTTCACATTCTACGTCGACCATCAGGCTCTTATGTGCATGGTGAATAGGACGATAATACAAGGAACGGTAAGCCAATGGCTCCTATTGTTACAAGAATTTACCTTCACTATCATCGTTTAGCTAGGGAAGAGCCATGTCATCACCAATCAACTCTCTGGGATAAAATCAGGTGAACCACCATAAGGAGTAAATTAGGACTTTCTAAACACATTCAAATTGCAGCACTACCCCCAGGGTACAAGAGAATTGGAGAGTACTTGTCAACTTCCACATTTCCAAAGGAGATGCCACCGAGGGAATGAAGGAAACTAGTACTAAAAAGTAAAACATTCCAACTCATTAATGGGTTGTTATACAAGATGGGGTCGGACCAAGTACTTCAACGATGCGTCGTGGAAGAAAAAATTCCCAGAGTCCTTAAGGAAGCACATGAAGGATTGGTGGGAGGACATATGGGGCCAGATACCACAACACGTAAAATCTTGTTGGCAAGACTATGGTGGCCGACGTTGCACACCGACACCTGAGAGTGGGTGGTTGGATGTGGCACTTGTCAGAGAGTTGGCAAGCCACTAAAGAGGGACTAGATGTCAATTTTTCGTCTAAACCTCAAGAACTCTTCAAGCGATGGGGACTGAACTTCATCGATTTATTGAAAGTCAGTCAATTACATTGGTGTGGGTTCATAGTCATTGCTACCGAGTACTTGGCAGTTAGTAAGGCAAGATTCATCTACAAACAGATAGTCACTCGATACGGCATCCTAATACAGATTACAAGCAATAGGGGAGGACACTTTGTCAACCATGTCATTCGCCTATTGACGACAGAGTTTCGAATCTTTCACAATTTGTCAAGCCCGTACTACCCAAGAGTGAATGGACAGGCAGAGCTAACAAACAAGGTACTAATCTCGATCATTCACAAGTCATGCAATATCAAGGGAGCTAACGGGTAAGAGGAGTTACCTGTCGTACTATGGGCATACCGTACGACATACAAGGTGACAACAAGCCATACACCTTTTCAATCGATGTACTATCAGGAAGTTGTAGTTCTCGCCGAGTACATGGTGCCTGGTCTAAAGATCATTGTCGAGAACCAACTAGGCGACACAGAAAATTTGAAGGAACGGTTGTTTCGGTTAAACAAGTTGGATGAGAAGAAAGTGCTCACACAATGGGCCACGAAGGCAACACAAAAGAGAAGTACTAGCATGAAAAACACCTCCGACGAGCAAACTTTTAGCCAAGACAGTTGGTTCTCAAATATAACGGTCGTAACAAATTGAAGCCCAGTAAAAACACGGTAAGGTGGTTGTGACCATTTAAAATCAAAGAAGTTGGTGACAATGGAGCCATTAAACTCGATAACTTAGACAAAACTCTACTACAAGATCCCATCAACGGATCAAAATTGAAACCGTACAAGAAGAGAAAAGAAGCACCAATCGGGATAAATATGTTGGGATATCCAACGAAAGAAGACTGGACAGTAAGTGAAAGTGGAATCATGGAAGAACAAGATTGGGGAATGATTGGAAGCCAATTTGTAGAAGAGAAAGATTGGACAGCACTAGGAGGCGTGAAAATAGTGGAAGGACTCGTCAAGAAAAGAGTAGATGGATTTGTAGTACCTCGAGTACATAAACATTTAATCAATACCCTGTTTGAAACACCTACACTCTGGAAAATAGTATGGGGCTATTGGAAGCTTCATGCACCCTAAGAAGGAGAGAGAAGAGGTACATGTCCTATGAACTCGACGAAGAAGCTGAGAAGGAGCGAAAGGAAAAATCGGTCCAAAATGAAGGTGACTTGGATGAAGATGACTAGGATGATGACAACTAGAACGAATATCCAGAAAAGGAAGGATCGTTCCAGAAAGCCTTAATAATGGCAGAAGACATGCTCATCACCCAATCAGATGGATACAATGAAGAGGTAATCAAGCACACCAAAGAACATAATATAGAACCCCCTAAACTGGTGATTTCGAATGGACTATGGCAAGTGATACCAAATCCAACAGGTTCATCAATGACAATTAGGATCAGTATCCAAATGACACAAAAATAGAAGTCCAAGTCATCATGACAACATTGGTTTGGCAGAAAAGACTTCTAGGACGATACCAAAGTGGTGAGAAAGCACCATTTGAGATGCTCAAGATGATGAATGATCAAAGGAAGATCATCAAGAAGCAAGAGCAAAAACACAACTAACTTTGCTCTTATGGCCAATCTTCAAGGAATTTATGAGCCCCAGGAATTTGCAGAGGCAAAAGGGAAACCTAAATGGGAAAAAACCATGGAAACCGAACATAAGTCTTATGAAAAATAAGACTTGGGATCTTTTAGATCTTCCACCAAGGAAGAAGCCCATTGGTTGCAAATGGGTGTACAAAGTCAAATACAAAGTTAATGGTACACTTGACAAGTACAAAGCAAGGTTGGTCACAAAAGGGTTCTCACAAAGAGAAGGCGTTGACTATGAGGAGACCTTTGCTCTTATAGAAAAGATGAACGCCATCCGTTTAGTTCTAGCCATGGCAACTCAATTTGGTTGGAAAGTCCACCGAATGTTATATAAAAAGTGCCTTCCTCAATGGCAACTTAGAGAAAGAAGTGTACATGTCTCAACCTCAAAGTTTTCAAGTTGTGGGAAAGGAGCATCAAGTATGCAAACTATAAAAAGCTTTGTATGGCCTAAAGCAAGCACCCAAGGCATGGTACATCAAAATTGATAAGTATTTGGTTGAACTAAGATTCCAACAAAGTCCTTTGGATCCATATATATATGTCAAAAGTGTAGGCAATGAGATCATTCTACTAGTCATTTATATAGATGATATTGTTATTATAAGTAGTGAGGCACATTTGATTGAACAAATCAAATGTAATTTAGGTACAACTTTTGAAATGACTGATCAAGGCCTTCTACATTACTACGTAGGTGTAGAAGTTTGGCAAACAAGTGATGTTATTTTTATTTCTCAATCCAAATATGCCAAGAGTTTGCTCGACAAGTTCAAACTAACAGATTGCAAAATCTCATCTACACCTATGGAGAAGGGGTTGAAGCTTTCAACTAAAACAAACTCAAAGGTAATAAATGAGGCAACATTCAGGAAATTAGTAGGCAGCCTTATATATCTTACAGCCACTAGACCTGATTTGAGCTTTGTTGTGAGTTTCATCTCCAGATTCATGACAGCCCCAGAAGCAAAACATTGGGTTGCAGGAAAGAAAGTGTTGAGATATGTGAAAGGGACACTTGACTTGTCATTTTGTATACTAGAAGAAAAGATCCTAGGCTGGTTGGGTTCACATATTTAGATCAAGCAAGTTCGATTGATTCCAAAAATTCAATTTTGGATATGTTTATAGCCTTGGTACAAGTGCAGTTACATGGACCAACAAGAAACAACACGCAATAGCTCTTTCCTCGACACAAGTAGAGTATCGAGGAACAACAAAAGCAACATGTGAGGCAGTATGGCTCAAAAGGATGCATGAAGATGCCTCAAGCAAGGCCTTCACCCTTATTCTGTGACAATCAAGGGGTGCTAAAGCTTGCCAAGAATCCAATCTTCCACAAACGTACCAAACATGTGAAGCTTCATTGTTATTTCAACAAGCAACTCGTAGAAGATAGATTAATGATGTTGCAATATTGTCCTCTTGAGGATCAAATTGCAAACATTCTTGCCAAGTCTTTGGGTCCTAACAAATTTGTAAAATTTTGGGATAAGCTTGGTGTAGTTAGTAGATTGACCATTAAGGGAGGGTATTGAAAAATATTATTGTAATATTTAGTATATAATGGTCAATCAATCTTTAGGATAGACTTTAGAAATTGTCTTTATTATTTAAGTTAAATTCTTATTCTTTTGCTTTATTAGTTGTCGCTCTTATCCTTTCCGAATAAAGCATTTGTAACTCTTATTTAAGGATGCTTTTGCTCCTTTTTAATTAATTGAACATCTTGGTAAGCATTTTGTGTTATATTTTTCATAATATGGAGGAGACACTCTCAAAGAAAGTGGGCTATGAGACCAACCATGAAGTGGCATACACAAACCTTGGAAATTGTGGCAATCATTCTTGTTTACAATTGTTTTGGGCCCAGAGATGTCCAAATGCACCAATAAAAACTAAATAAATTAAATTTTCAGAATTAAAAAGGTATAAACGTAAGGAGACAAAATAAGAGGTTTAAAGAATTGGGATAAAATTGAAAATATGGGAAGAAAATTTTGATCTCTATATAAAAAAAAGGCAATGGCATTGCAAAGAACTGACTTTCCCATTGATCGACATAAACAACTAGTGCACTATGGACCTAGATGGTTAGGGAGTTTTTAAACCTTTTATTACCAAATTGCATGGCCATTGATAAAAATACCAATACATATAAAGAATCTAATAAGGATACTGCAAATTCTTAGAAAATGTTGTATATTATATCACTAACAAATGGCACACAAAAAATTATGTATTTATAAGTAATACCATGAACAAATAATTCAAACAAAATGTTTTCTCCCTGACTCCTTCCATATTTAAGCATAATGATAAAAGATATTTGTAACCAAGTGGTGTTTTGCCTCTCTTTGTAACAAGAGTGTTCATTGCTATTCTATTGGGTATTTTCCCTTCTTAAATTCTTCTGAGGTAAGATTCCATGAAAGTCATTTCCGATTTGTCTCCTACTCTAAGTCGTCGGTTCAGGTATAGGATTGGTATGGTTCATGGCTAAGTCACAATGTTCGTTGAATTTCATCTATGAAATTCAAAATTTAGTGAACTTCAAAGAAATCTTATTAATTTGTTTTCATTCTCCCTAATATTCATATGGATGAGGGCTTACAGTTTTTGTGCACTTTTGTTGGGATTTTCTATTGGCTTCGTTGGGTTTCCTTGAACTACACAACAAAAGTTTGAAATGTTTTAATAGTTTCCCCCTAGATCTAAGCCGTTTGTGTGTGGATGTTGATCAATCGAGCAGGACAAACTAAAGTGGATCGACCCGTGGTGAAACTGGCCCTATCTCCCTATCTAAATTATTTTGAGCTCTCTTTGATTAACCATATCCTAATGAATGTTGTCCCCATACTGGTTGCCACGTTGTCTCCACCCATAACTACTACCCTGCGGTATTTACCCCTCGACTGGCCAGCTCTATGTCGTTGTCTCCATCCATTATTCCATCGAGCCACTAAAGCATTTGCAATGGCTCGTATTCACTCGTCTCTTTATCGAGATGCAACAAAAGTTTTGTTTTTATTATTTTAATTTTATGTTTAGTTTAAATTAACTTTAATATCTTTATAGGATATTTTTTGAACAATGTAATTTTGTTTTTTGATTTTATATTTTACAAAATATATTATAATTTAACATTCTAAAATATTTAAATTAGATTTATAACTATAATATGTTTATTACTTAATATATGAAATTTAATATATTTATTATTTATGTATTAATAATATTTAAATTAAAATTTTAAACATATTAATATTATAATATTTTTAAAGTTCTTATAATGTAATTCAAAATTGGTATAATATTGTTTTATTTTTATGGATTTATTACCTTTTTTTTTAAAATCAAATTTAGAAAGACGAATTTAATCACGAATTTTTTCCCCTTGCCGAACACCATCCAAATTTTATTGTTGTTGAACACGAATGGGAACTCGAACCTTGTGACATAGGTTCAGGGTTCAGATATGCCACAATGATAAATTTTTTCCCTGCATACACATACAGCTGTGGGTATATAGTAACATACATATAACTTGTACAAAACAGCTCTCAGCCTTCCTGGGCTCAAACTGGTTGGTTTTTATGGTGACATTTGCTGCACCCAACCCAGCATACTCCAACATATATATATATATATATATATAAACTTCCTGTACAGTATGGCTCTCAGCATTCTTGGGCTCAAACTGGCTGGTTTTTATGGGGAAATCTGCTGCACCCAATCCAGCATACTCCAATATCTTTGTCTACACTATAGCTTCATCCAATCTGTTAAGAGGAACAAGCTTACCTCTAAGAGGATGAAGAAGCTTGCAGTTGCACATAGTGCCTTGCATCTCATTGTCCACAACATGCCTATATACAAAGAGAGTCCATCAGCCCAATGGGATGTAGAGATAGAGCAGTCAGCCAAGATTGATGATGATGTGGTATAGATAGGGATGGATGGTATAGTTTGTAAGACCCTGACCTCAAAGGAGACCTACAGTTTGAGTGATAAGGAGTTTGGAAAAAACTTTGGGGATGATTAGAGGCATTGGGCCATTGGCCAATTGCATTTGAATTTTGAATGTAATCATCATTTTGAATATAATATAAATACGTTGATATTGAGCATTGTTCAATGCAATGTGTTTAGTACTTCAAAATTTCATTTATTAATTATTATTCCCTGTACATTTTTTATAACTAAATTTTTTAAGTACCATATATATTTGCACCACCATCCCCAAATCTAGGCCCTGAGACCCCCCATTTCCCTGTTCCAAGACTACATGGAACATAGATTTTTTCATTTGGTGTTTCACTGGTATGATTGTGTCAAACTAATTTATGCTATGCAGATTTAATTCATCTGTGGTGAATACATTTTAAACCCAAAATCTCGAACTGAAATAACTGCTCTGAGATATTTGTGAGGATTAGATAAAAGGTTATAATTTATTTGATTTTATTATTTGAGTAATGCTGTTTGTTTTTAGGAATTTCAATATGTTACTGAAAGATCTGAGAAATGCCATTACTATTAGTACACGTTTTGCTCATTCTGAGTGAGAATTGCTCAAAGTTGTGATTTGTAATATCTTTGACATCTGGTTAGCTTTCTCTTTCTCCTCACCCTTTTCTCATTTTCTTTATTCTATTCAAACAAGATTTACAACAATTTGTGTATTATAATAGGTAATATAGTTTCAAATGTTCACTCTTTGTAAATAATCTAAGTTTCGCTGTGTTCCTTAAAAACCCTATACAAGCAGTGGGCAACTCTTGCATCGGTTCTTAGATAACTACCTAAAACATGAATAACTTTTTTCCCTTGCCTGTTGTTATGAAACTTCTTGGAAATAAGTGTAAAAATCAGAAATATAGCAGACCACTTCGAGGGGGTTACCTCCAATAATCAAATAATATGATAAGAATTTAATAATTGATGACATGATAAGAATTTAATAATTGAATTTATTCCTTATTTATACGCTAAACTATGTAGGGACATACCCCTTTCATCCTAATTAAGAGGTATTAGTATATTAACTAATATTTATGTTAGGATTAAGCATGCCATAAGTGCTTATCCTTATTATAATTAGGAATATTAAATATATAATATATACTTAGGAATATATCATATTAGGATCATAACATTCCCTTCCCCTTCAGAAAAGCATTGTCCTCAAAGCTTAGCAACTCTAATATCTTCCGTATAAATCATTCATCATTCCATGTTGCATCTTCAATTGGCAAATTCTTCCACTTGATTAGGAATTTTGAGGTGGCTCTATTTTGCAATCTGATTTTGAAAATTCCATGAAGTTTTTGTATATTTTGTATGAATACTTTTTCCATAATATTAATAGAAAACAGAAGAGAGAGTCCACAAAAATATGCATTCTTAATTAGTCTATCCACAACAAGCCAGATTACATCAATATTATTTGCCTTTGGCAGCCCCATAATGAAGTCCATTAATATTTCTGCCCAGGGTTGTATTGGAATGCCTGATATCTGTAAGAGGCTTGGATTCTTTATTGTTTCCCTTTTATTTTGTTGGCATATCAAGCATTGTATCACAATTTTTTAAATATTTACTTTTATACCTTCTCAAAAGAAATTGTCCTTAATAGGATGATAGGTATGAACAAATATTCTACAATATCTTATAAGACCTAGAAATCCTCTCTTCTGAGGCTCTATCTTAACACCTTTAAGTGACACCAAATGTCTTGAGTATTCTACTTGCTTCACCCTAAAGACACATTTGGGTTGTTTTGCATAGATTTTATTTTCCTCCAATTCATTAACAATAGGAATATGAAACTTATCTTTATGAGTGATTTCGTTTAGCTTCTTCTAATGTTAACACATTCTCCATAGATCATCCTTTTTGTTAAGAATAAGCATAGGGGATAAATAGGAACTTTTGTTGGGATGAACAATGCTTCATGGTATTAATTCAATGTCATGATTATGATCTCCAATTAGAGGTACAACCTTAGATTCTTGAAATACTTGTTGATGGTGTTGAATAATCTCTTGAATTTTTGGTTCATCTTGAGTTATCATATCTTGTGCTTCTATAAAATGTAGTGCCCCGATATTATAAGAACATTTCTTGAGTAATTTTTCCATCTTGTGGAAGCTAATGATTTCACTTGGTGGTGATTTTATTCCCAAAAGCTCATATTACTTCCCATGTTTCTTAAAGGCCATGGATAAGTCTTGAAAATTGAAAGTTATTGTTCCTAATTGTTTAAGCCGTTGCACACCCAAAACTACATCTGCTCCCATTAAAGGGATAGCAAACATTTCTAAATCTAGTTGATAATTTCCCATTGAGAGTTTTATATGATGGCATTTACCACCACAAGGTAGTTGTTTTCCATCAGCTATCATGACTTGAAAACTAGAGACAAGATAAACAAAACAATTGAGCTCATTAGCTAATCTTCTACCAATAAAGTTATGTGTACTACCAGCATCAAATAACACTTTCACATTTTTCTTTTTTATTACCAATTACTTTGAGTGTTTGTGGTACATTTGTTCCATTCAATGCATGTAGAGAGATAGTAGTGCTTTCTTTTTCCTTGGAATCCTCATTCATAAGTTTTATGTTTGATTCTTGTAATGGCGTGAATTTGCACCCCTTGCAAATTCCCCATTTACACACCCCTTACCTTAGAAAACGTGATCCCCGATGATGTATTTTCCACATCCGATTCCATTTTCCATCCACTTGGCGGCTCATTTGTGTGTCGGTGGGGGAATTTTTGTTGGGGACACTAGCGCGGCGCACTTTCGTCCTGACAAGATTCTTGCCTCTGGAATCCGCAGAGGACTTACACTCCTCTATTGAACGCGAAGTGTAACGCTTGTTGCTCTTTGGACCAACTTTAAATGGGTTTTTTGCCTCCTTTCATTCAAATTGCCTATTCTTCCATTCAATCGATCTTCTTCAATCTTCTACACACTTCGTGACAACTTCTTGATCAAACACACTCACTTTCAGCTCCTTCACATTCCACCACCACCACCATTGTAGCTGCAAGTTGTTGCTTTGTTGGCTCCTCATCTTCGTTGTTGCGGCAGAGTTGGATTTGGAGAGCTTGCAAGCTCACATCTCCCTCCATTTTCCTTGAGAGCACGTGGTTGAGAAGGTGATATCCGTCCATTTCCACTTACTTTTGCATCATCTACTTGTGTAGTAGCATATTGTTGTTTGAGTATTGCTTGGTATTTCCATTTCTACATTTTCTTTATCATCTTTCCATACAATCGTTGTTATCTGGTTGTTTGTGGGGGTGAAAACACCAAAGCAGTAGACTCACTGAGGCAATCCTCTAAACACAGCCCCAACATTTTCCCGTTCTAGTGTGTGCAAGTTGTTCGTCAAGTGAAGATCTTGACGGCCTCAACTCGTGGGTTTGAAGTTTTGTTTCTACCACCTTTTTCTCGTCAAATTCTAGCTTAGTATTGTTAAAGTATTCTTCTTGTTATTTTTGTTATTTTTGCATTTTCTATCTCTGCCATAGCATAAAACTTTGTTAATCGGGCAATTAGTAGGTTTTTTGGTGTTCTGTACTATACTTTACAGTCTGTTCGTACAAATGCCAATGCGTCCCTAAGACCCCAACGCATCGCGCTGGAGGCCGTGATCCTCGCTATAGTCCTCTGGCAATGGGTTGTCTGAGTTACAATCCGAACCTTGAAAACCAACTCTCCTGATCCCTTGAAACATTCAAGTTAGCAGAAGGAAAGTGACAGACCAGTTGTCCTTCCTTTTTCAGCCCTTGAAACCTTAAACATTTCCAATTAATTCATCTAGCTTGAGGTAGATCAAGGCAGCCTATTGTTCTAGACTCTCCCATGACCTGGAGTCCCTAAGAAGCCGGCCCCCCTCTACATTTTGGCGAACCCAACATGAACTACTTTGGTTTTGTTTCGTAGTATTGAAGGAATTTTCTCTCGTGTTCTAGGTGTGTTGTAGGTTTGTGTGTTGCAGGGCACATAGCCTTACAACCCAGCCTACAACCCCTAGTGGCATAGTCAAAAGGATCCCTAGACATTGTGAAGTGAAATCTAGATAGGTCACTATCTAATTGTTGAACCTTTGGGGTATCCTGAGTAAGTCCTCTCAGAGAACGTAAACATGGCCTCTTTTATGCATCTCCCCATTCCTTTTGCGCAGCCTACGAATGGATCACCCGCTATAACCTTTACATCACAGGACCTGCCTATGAACACGAATAGAGAGCCTTCTCCTCTTTACATTCCCGCTCGCATCAACGGGAAATCGTGACTGGTGTTCTTGTTGAAATCGTGACTGGTGTTCTTGTTGATCCTATGTATCGTGTGAATGTTATAACAGAGGAGATTCTATTGATAAATTTCCTACATAAGGATGGGTATGATGAATCAAAAAGCACAATACGTACGCACGACGAACTCTCGGTCCCTCTAATTGGGACCATTACACTCTCAATCCTGGTAGGACCCAGGACTGTAAATGCTCCATTTGATATCATCCCGCAGACAAACTTGTTCAAAGTGAAACTAGGCATTCCATGGCTAGTTTCCATGAGCATAGTCGCTTCAGTAGTCCATAAGTGTTTGAAGTTTTCTCATGAGGGATTTGTGCACGTTGTGCACAACACTGGATATAAACCTCTGGTGGCGTGTGGGGGCTACTCGTTAGATCACTTCTAGCTTGCCCCTGTTGGTCTGCTTCCTCCAAGGACGAACCTATTGTATCACACCTATGTTAAATACAAGAATGGGGGCATAGCGCCAAAGGTGACCTACCCTGTCTCCCCTTACACCATTTCTGTTAAAGGCTCTATTATTGAGCAGCAGCAGACTTCCTCCTCCTCCTCTCAAAAGGGGAAGGGGAAAACTACTCGCACCCAGGAGCCTTCCTCTTCTTCTGTTGTTTTTTGTTTCTCTCCAACTGTTGTATGAATGTAATGATCAACCCCATTTTATTTATTTATTTATTTATTTATTTTCTGAGTGTATTACCTTCGTACTTCTCATGTGTCAATCATAGTTTCACATGCAACTGAATAGACAATTCCCCACTTGCTGTTTGTGTTTTAAGAGGTGGTTCTTTTTGCATTGAGTTTACTTGTGCCAATGATATATAGAACTACATAAAGAATAAATTGCAGAGAACACAACATAGAGGCAATGCACTAGGAAATATTAAAGTTTCAGACCTTCCAAATAACAGTTCTTATTGGCAGAAATTTTACAGTTAAACATGCTCAGTATTAACTCAGAAAACATACTTTCTTTTCAGACCTGATTAAGCACCGTGACAGCAGATTATGTCTCCCAAAGGAGGTCACTTCCCTCACTCCTGATGAGTCCTCAAATGCGTGGTCAGGCAGGGACAAAGTCATCCTCCATACAACACTCTAATGACTGAAATTTCAACTCAGAAAAAGCCCGCCAGACATAAGGAAGAGCACCCAGAAAGTGGCGCCAAGCAGCAAGGGCGAACTGCTCTTTAAAATCCAAACTATCTTCAGAAAAATGCAAGTAAATGCTGGTTGGAGTTGCCTTGAGGAGAGAGAATCAAAAGGCCAATACCCATTTGGAGACTTTTCACCATTGTTGAGTTACGAGCATAAAACCAGATTCAGGTCCCCAATGAAAGTGCCCAGAAAATTGATTTAGAACACTCCAAAATCATCAAGAATTAACACCAAACTGAATCCAAGCATAATCACACCAAATCCTAACTGAAATCCTTCAAGAGAACTGATTAAAATTCGTCTTTTTTGTTAGTTTTATGATCAGATTTAATGCACAGAAAATTAATTCAAATCAGACACAATAACACAGCAGATACCCTGGGAAAACCCTCCTCTTGAGGGAGAAAAATCCAGCAACAAATATAACTCTTATATATATGAGCAACGGCAACAAGTATCTTTACAATGAGGCCACACACAAGGCCAATAAACAGCACCAGCAATGGCTGTAGCACACACTAATAGTCTGCCCTTCAATCTGCACTTGAATAGACTCACAATCTGCTCCTATATGAATTCGCATTACTCTTCTTGAAGAACTCGCACTTAATGGAGAAGGAGATCAAACTTTTCTTTATACTTGAATGAAGGAAAGTGACCTTCTATATATACATTGCTAGATAGGTCGCACCTTTACAAATGACTAGGTCGGCCATCAAGGAATAAAATACAAATAATAATAATTAAATTACAATGAAGGTCGGCCAAGGAAGAATGATACAAGGAAGGTCAGCCAAAGTAAAGTTGCCATTAACACATATAAATAAATTATATCTTCATTCGAGGCTGGAAGAATTGAGCCCGAAGCTACTAAACATCAACATTTTTCGCCCAGATATGGTTCCTAAAATGAAACCACCAATACACCAGCTTGAGCAGGTCTTTCACTACCAAAACCAGTCTTCAAATCTGAGGGCTTTCGTCCTCAAACCTATTCTTCAGACCTTTTGGTACAATACCAACAGCATCTCCCTTTGTCGACAATTTCATCCATACCAAAAGAAAGCTTCAAAAAGACTTGTAAAAGTTTCAATATGAAATTAGGGCGACCAAGGCTTGCCCTAAAACCAACGCCACTTTTGAAGCAATTAAATTTTCATTTAAAATAAATCTCCTCCAAACATTAGCTTTTTTTCCTTTAAATTTTTAAATCATCTCCATGCTTAGGCGCCCAAGATTAAATAAGCCTTTTAAAATGTTATAATTGTTTAAAAACAACTTCAAGTTATTGCTCTAGGCGCCATGTTCCTTTTTTGTCCCCTTTTGACCCCTCAACGTTAAATTATAAAGTTACTTTATAATAGACCTTTTTTTAAAGCAAAAATCAAATATTAAAATGATTTTGCCTAAGTAACTTTATATCAACTGAATTTGTGTTGCTAAAGCCTGACCAAGTACAGTTACTCAAGATTGACTTACTATTTTTAGTAAGTACTAAAAATATCAAGTGACATCCCAAAGGCTTGAATTGGAGAAATTCTGATGTTGCACCAAGAATCACTGTCGACAATGAGCACCATATTGGCCCTGCTAAAAATAGAAAGCCACACCCAAAACACCGAAAAACCCAATAGAAAGCACTGGCACAAGACATTAAAGCTCATCGGACAACCTCCACTCGTTGCCCAAATAGGAAACCCTACACTGCTCTACCCGATGGACCAGTTACTAAATATAGCACTTACTAAAAATACTAAGTGTGTCAAACCCAAACTGATCCAAAGAGGACATCGAAAAATGGGGACATTACAATGAAGGTTTTGTGTTTTGTTTCTGATTTGTTTGTTTTGAATTCTCTCACATGCCATTCATGATATAAAGATGCCAAATGATATATAACAGTTTGCAAAGGAAACACACAAGAAATTTGCTAGGAAAAATAACATTCATTCCCTTCAATGTTCTAATTTTCAAAAGAAATTAAAGGAGACTCCAGTCCTGGCACAAGAGGCATAACAGCAACATATAAAGCTTCTCAAAGACCACGCACAACATCAAGTATTTCACCTTTATCCTCCTCGTTTACCAACTCCAAGAAACATTGAAATCAAACTTTAAATGGTAAACTGAAACAGCCAAACTAGCAGCTATAAACTGAGCCTATTCCACCAACAAGGTCGTCCCTATGAGAAGTTTGATCTGCCTTGATAAATCCTATACTCAACCAAAAATTGCATTCTTATGCTTGAAAGAAACGCCAAGAGAAGGGCCTTCCAAAGAGCAAATACCTGTTTTGAAAACTCAAACCATCTCAGATTTATGAACATAAAACCAGGTTCAGGTCCACGTTCAAAAGTACCTAAAAACTGAAAATAAACACTCCCAAAACTCAAGAAATCCACACCACACCAAAACCCAACAATCCCACACCAAACCCAAACTGAAACACACTAAAAAGAACTGGAAAATTTTCATTTTCTTTCATCTAGATGTGATTCCTGATTGAAACCACCATACACCAGCTTGAGCAAGTCTTTCACCGCTAAAACTAGTCTTAGATATTGAGGCTTTTCGTCCTCAATCCCGTTCTCAAACCTTCTGGTAACAAACCAATAACATCTTTGTAAGTCATCACAACATCCATAAGAAAATGAAGCTTGAAACTCAACTTTTAAAAGCTACTTCACAAGTTAGGACGACCCAAGGCAAAATCCCTAAACCCCCTTTAAGAAACCGCACCACTTTAGCCTTGCCTTTTATTTTAATTTCATTTTCACTCCAAACATTAGCTTTTATCATAAATTTAACTTCTTTTCTTGCCTTTGGCGTCCACCCTTAATCAGCATTCTAATTTACTTTGATGCCTTTAAAAACGACTTAAAGTCATTACACTAGGCACCATGGTACAAATTTGTCCCCTTACAACCCATCAACATTAAATATAAAGTTACTTTATAATATTCCACTTTTCGAAGCATAAATCAAATATTAAAATGATTTAACCTTAGCAACTTTATACAAACAAAATATGTGTTGCTGAGACAAGCTTGACCTAGTCCTGCCACCCAAATAGACTTACTATTTTTAGTAAGCACTAAAAATAGCAAGTGACATCCCAAAGCTCAAACTGGAGAAATACTGATAGGCACAAAGACTCACTGTAGAGAGTGAGCACTATACTGGCCCTGCTAAAAATAGAAGCCACATCTAAAAACCCGAAAAACCTCACAGAAAGCACTGGCACAAGGCATAAAAGTTCATCGGACAACTTCCACTCGTTGCCCAAATAGGAAACCCTACACTGCTCTGCCTGTCGAACCAGTTGCTAAATATAGCACTTACTAAAAATAGTAAGTGTGTCAGAACCAGACTAATCCAAAAGAGGACATCAAAAATGGGGACATTACATTTGGCCTCTGCTCCTATGCCTTGCAAGGGGAGTCTGAGTTTCCCGTCTTACCCACAGTGTCGAGGCTCGTTGTCTATGGTAAGGGGAAGGTCCCTCATGGAGCTACCCCTACATCTCGGCCTTCGCGACCTCCTTTTGCTCTTGCCCCTTGGGTAGTGAATGGGAAGAGGCCCGTCGCCGAGGCATCTGAGTCTACTTCTCCACCTGTTTCAATCTTCACTCTTGCGCTTCCTACTTCTGCTCCCGTCCAGGATGTTTCCCTTCCACCAACAACAGTTGTGGAGGACATGCCTATGGTGGAACAGGAGCCTCTTGTTCCTTCTAAAGTAGTGAGTTCTAGCTCCCGGAGCCAACGAAACCGACTTGTGCGTGAGCATAAGCACCGGAGGAAGGTTGTGGCTGCTGAACAAGCTGCCTCCCAAAAGGCAAAAGAGGAACCTACAACTCCTGTTTCGACATCTCTTGTTGTGCCTCCCTCTTTTGCTTCTTCTGCTTCGGTTCCCGTCGCCTCGATCTTGCTTCTGGCTCTCCCTACGAATGTTGATGACCCTCACCCCAAAAGGGTGCAGGTGTTCATCGCTCCCTCGGCGAAACCTCCTCTTCTGATGTCCCTTCCAAACATCCCTCCATTTTCCCGGCCCATGGACATGTCGAACACCACAGTGGTGTCCACTACGGCATTGTCCTCTTCCTCGCCTTTTGCTTCCTCTGTGGGAATTCTGCATCCCCCAATGAAGCATAAGTTGGAGGACGGCCTCGCTTCCAATGGAGGTCAAAAGAAGGGATCGCCTTCTTCAAGAGAGGGTTCTTCTTTGGCTTGCACCATCTTGGTGATGGAGGCAGCTCCGACGTCTCCCAAGTTTGTCACCGTCTCTTTTGATGAGATTGATGGTGAATCTCAGGCGCCTCCATCTCCCGCTTAGTTAACACATGGCACTCCTATCAAGTGCATGTTTAACTTGGTAGATGATGTCTTGGCTCTGTCACAGGAGTTGAGTAAAGAAGACCTTGAGGGGACTTCTTCCTTAGCTCTTGTCATAGGAGAGTCAAAGGGTGCTCCCCTTGCTATCCCACCCTTGCAGGGTGCTCCCCTTGCTATCCCACCCTTGCAGGTTCGTCTGCCCTCCCCTTATAATGATCTAGATTGGGAGAACGACCTCCTAGTTGATGAGGACTATGAGAGCACCTCTTCTTTATCTGTAGATTAGATTTGTGTGTGTGTTGTGTTTCCCTCGTGCTTGTTTTTATGTGTTCCCGAAGGACCCTTGTCACCCTCATAGCTGCTTGGATATAGGAGTGAAATTGTGTCATAAGCTTCCTCTATTTGTTGCATCATTCTTCTATATGTTGTATCTTGATTTTCAACAATTGGGGACGATGCAAAGGGTTGGGGGCATTTAGGCCTCCCTTCCATGTTGACCCAAATTTTTATTTTTATTTTGTCTTGATGTGTTATTCTTCAGATCTTGGAATTCCTGGGATTGATGATCTTTCGCTCCTACACTATGTGTTACCTATTTTGATGAGCTAATCTAACCCTGAATTCCTAGATCCCTTTGTCTCTTGATTTCTTCGTCTTTGCTTATCTTTCCTTTCATCTTTCTCTCTTCTTTGTTTGCTTTGTGATGTTGTGGTGCCTATGTGTTGTCCCTTGCGTGTGTGACAACATTTCCACATCTACATCTCGTCATGTATCGTGGGCCACAACATCTCTGCATGTTCTTCCTTTTCTTAGGATGCCACGTGCTCCTTCAATTCGCACGCGCCATCCTAAGGGGGGGCTCCTACTTCTCCGATTTTCAATAAGGTGTATTCGATGGCCAATGAATCCCTTGCTGAAAATATTTGCATTTTTCAAAAATCGCATCCTTCAATAAGGATCCCCTTAGCAAGATTTTCTTTTGAAATCAAATTCGTAGCAAAAAGAGTTGAGAATTCGCCTTCGAGGAGGCAATTCTTCTTTTTTACGGATTCCTTGATGAAAGAGAATCTTTCAAAAGGATTCTTTGATGCTAGAATCATTTGCAAAAAATGTTTTGCTATTCAAACAAAGTGTTCCTTAAGCGGACCCCTTTTCCTTTTGAAGGGTTCCCAAGGTACCCCTTTAAAGCTTCTCCTTCAATTGCTTGTTCTTAGATATGATTGTCTGCCTGTTTGTCTGTCTACATGAATTTTGTTTGCCTAGCATGTTTTGTCTACAGATTAATATGTTGCCTTGTAGGACCGAGCACCTGTAAGGATCAATCAAATTTTGCGGACCCTTTCACATCTGGCCTCCCTTAGGACCGAGCACCTATGGCGCCTCCTTTGCAGGACTGAGCACCTATGAAGCATTTTCATTCTACAGGACCGAGCACCTGTAGAACCCTTTGTTCATCTTTTGCGGGACCGAGCACCCGTGGAACCAATTATGTAGGACCGAGCACCTGCAGAGCCTTTTGTTCACCTTCTACAGGACCAAGCACCTGCGGCACTTTTGTTCAAATCTCCATAGGACCAAGTACCTTGTTGTACCTCAAATTAAAAATTTTGCTACACTTAGGCATTTTGAAAAAATGAGTAAAAGTCTTGTTAAATCTATCAAAAAAGGTCAAAATTTGGGTGTGCATGTCTTGCATGAGGGGTAAAAACTTGAAATTTTCAAAATCTGACGATCTGGGTATGCTCAGAGCGACCAAATCTACAAAACCCAAATCTCAGTTTTTCATCCCTACTTTTTAGGAAAACTGCTATTTTTAGAAACTTTCCAAAAATAGTAACTTTTTTTGGGTTTTTTTGGGTTTCTTTCAAAAAGGATACTAGCAAAATTTTCTAAAAGTAGAAAGTTTGCCTATTAGGGTTCAAACTGATTTTGATTGGCTCAAAAATGCTTCCTCATCAAGTTGATGCAGTCAGAATCACAAAATGACCAGTTTTGCCCTAGTGGGTCCATTTTTCTTTTTCAATTTCAGAAAGCATTTCGAGAGCTCCAAAAGTCATCAATGGAGGCCAGTCAACTGTCAGGTGTCAAATTCAATGTTCAAGCACTGAACAGAAGATGAGATAGTGAACGTGCGCGAAGAACGAAGGAAGGAGTTGAAATCTGCAGAATTTTGGCTAACACTGCCAACCATGGGCGCTCTAGAAGGAGATAGGAGCCCATCTTTTCAGGGTATCAAATGGTGAAATCAAGGTTTGTGTTCTCAGGGAAAGTTGTTTAGATTCTTCCTAGCTCCGCAGTGAGTCCGGCAGCGTCATCGTCAAATCAACCAGTCATCCAGAATTCAAGATCAAACAGGGAGGTTTCAACCAGAAGACAGAAGGCAAACCATGAGAACTTCAGAAAAATTTCTAAGTCTGGGAACTTTGGGCACCCAGCCTTTCGAGAGGTCAAATTCAACAATTAAGATTTGCAGATGACCTCAATCTCTTCAGGTTTCAGTCAGCCTCGCAATGAATGTCTTCGTCAAATCAACAGAATTGGCAATCATTAACAAATCCAAATTGAACAGAAGACACAGAATGAAGAATCAACTTTGAAGGTTGAAAGTCAGGTGAAAATGGCTAAGTATGGAGGAGTTGGGCGCCCCAGGAGCAGATAGGCGCCCTTGATTTTCAAAGCATAGATGGATGAATTTGCCAATGGAGTCCCTAGCATGACTTCCTCAGATTCAATCAAGCTTTCCAACGAGATCATCAACACGTCGATTGGAGTTGACAGTCATCAGATGTCGAAGGCGGAACAGAGGGAAAAACATAAGCAGAATCACAAAAGTCAAGCAAAGGCTAAAAACTCAAAAAATATTCTAACTCTGGTGAAGTTCGGCACCCTAGCAAGCCAGGGGCGACCAAGCTTTTGAGCCCTCAAATGCAGCTTTCAAGAGATAGCATTCCCAGAAGACCCCTCTCAGAATCTTCTCACCTCCGCAACGAGTCCAGTCGTCAGTCCATCCAAGCTCTGAATCATCTGAAGTAACAAGATCATCTAAAGAAGAGGAGTTGACGAAGAAATCTAAAAAATATATGAAAATGGTTAAGTCTGGTTGAGATGGGCGCCCCTGGAGAGAACAGGCACCCAAGATTTTGAAGCCTAAAATGATGGATTTTGCAGTTGCAACCCCCATGATCACCTCATCAGATTCAGCCAAATTATCCAACGGAACAGTCAGCCAGCTGATCTGATCAGTCTAGCTCCTGGAATCGAGGATTCATCAGGAAATGAAGAGAACTTGAGGAACATGAAAATGGCTAAGTCTGATGAAGTTGGGTGCCCTAGAAGGAGATGGGCGCCCATGATTTTGAAGGTTTAAATGAAGTTTCTAGCCAAAGGTACCTTTCACAACATCACCCCATTGCAAATGGGGACCCCCTTGTTTTTGCTTTTTTAGGGTTTTTTTTGCCGTGGCATCGCAACTGCTAATCACAATTTTACAATGAGTTAGAGTTTTCAGGAAGTCACCCGGGTCAAGTAGAGAATTCAAGCCCAAAACAGTGCCTAGACGTCATGGAAGTGCTCAGAAGGTCCAGTAGACGAGGATCACCTGTGCTTTGAGTCAATTCTGACACTTCCTAATTTTTAGGGATTTTTGCTTTTTTTGCGTTTTTCATTTTTGGCGTTTTTGGACCAATTTGAGACCCCTATTTTTTAGGGATTGTGCTTTTTCTATTTTTAGAAAGTCAACCTGGGTCTCATGGGTCATGGAGTCAACATTTCCATCTTTAGAATCAAAATTCAAGCCTCCAGAAGAAAAATCAAGCAAAAATCAAGTGAAAATCAAGAAAAAATCATAAAAAGCAAGGAAAATCACATGCCAAGGGTTTGATGATCCAGAAGTAGACAAGAATGGCAACAAGGATGGATGGCACAAGAAGTCTCCAAAGTCCGCCCAAGCCTGAAGAGGAAATGTTAAGCCTAACATGAAGTCTGCCTTGGACAAAATAATGGATGGCAAGGCAAGCTTCAAGTCCGCCCAAGGTGAGAATGTCCAGCATGAAGCAAAGTCCACCCAAGGATTGATGTCCAAGACACTGTGAAGTCCGCCCTAGCTTGAAGGAGGCATCGTCAAGCACATGGTCAAGTCCACCCAAGAGGACATGGCAGAGATTGAGCCAAGTCCGCCCAAGGGAAGTGCAGCATGTCCAAGCATAAGCCAAGTCCGCCATGCTAAAAAGGAGTAAGGAAAGGAAGTCTTGAAGTCTGCCCTACCTTGGCAAGACAAAGTTAAAGTCCGCCCAGCCAAGAGGAGGAAAGGAAAACAGAAAATTTGGCTAAGTATTGGCACCTTGGGGAATAAAATTTCAAAAAATGGTTAAGTGTCAAAGAAGAGAATATGGCAAACATGTCTTGAAGTCCGCCCAAGTGGAAAGGAAGCATGTCTAAGCACAATAAAAGTCCGCCAAGAGTTTGTCAAGGCACCAACAAAGTCTACCATAAGAAGGAGAGGATATGGCATGAAAGTTCTAAAGTCTACCCACCTCTTGGCAAGAAGACTCTAAAGTCCGCCCAGGCTTGAGAAAGGATGACACAACACATGAGAAGTCCGACCTACCTTGAGAGACTTGTCCAAGACACTACAAAGTCCGCCATAGGAATGATAGGCACAATGGCAAGCTAGATCCAGAGTCCGCCATGCCAAAAGGGAATATGGAAAGGAAAACTTGAAGTCCGCCCTATCAATGTCAAGACCATCTTAAAGTCAGCCAATGCACTTGTCAGAGACATCACAAAGTCCGACCTCCCTCAAAAGGCAACGTCCAAGAGCCAAGAAAGTCCGACCTAGGCTATGTCTGCCTCGCACAATGGCAGACAATTGATAAAGTCCGACTTTGCCTAAGGAAAGAAGGTCCAAAGCAGCTCAAAGTCCGACTTTGCCTAAGGAAAGAATGTCCAAAGCAGCTCAAAGTCCGACTTTGCCCAAGGGAAGGATGTCCAAATCACTTCAAAGTCCGACTTTGCCCAAGGGAGGAAAAAGTTTAAGTGTTAGCAAAGTTTGCCTTGGCATAAGATGAATAAAGTCCAACTTGGCTAGAAAGAAAGACGTCCAAACCAATGGAAAGTCCAACCTCGCCCAAGAAATGATTGTCCAAACATGAGTAAAGTCCGACTTTGGCATAAAGAGTGGATGGCGAGGCCAAAGTGAAGTTTGCCCAAGGAGAAAAATTCAGAAAATTGACTAAGTATTGGAAAGAAAACAGGAATAAAGAGGAAATGAATAAAATCCTTGTCCAAGGATGGAGTCTGCCCTACATAGCACAAGCCAAATTCAAAATTGAAGACAAATCCATAGGCAAAGTTCATCCGCAACCTTGGCTAAATGTTGAATGGTCCACATGGAGGTATTACAAAATGAAATTAAATAGCCAAAATTTGGCTAAGTATAGGAAATTTTTCATAAAGAAAGTTCCTGTTTCCTCCATAATGGCAAAAGCACAGGGGAGTTCCTCTCCAAATTTGAGGCACTTGAAGGAATTTCAGAGCAATCCGGAAAGAAAGGCTTAATAACTTCAAGTCTACACATGTGCTCCAAGGCGAGACTTCCAATATAGGTGAGAAGAAGAAATCAAAGTCTCAAAGTGAATCCAAGATCAAAGCTAGGAAGAAACAAGCACCAAGGACAGAGTCATCGGCAAAAAAACAATATTCTAAGGCAAGCACATGGAACAAGACCAAAGTGACCAAGGAGGACATCCAACCTGCTGAAGTGGTGCCTTGACCAATCAAATTGTTCCAAGTCAGCACGTCCAGATTCAATGAACCTGACACTCCACCATGCAACAACTTTCTATTTTATTGTTGGTTCATATTTAGCAGAAGGACAAGTGTCCCCGAATGAATTTTTCTCCTTGGTCAAGAGGTAGTTGGTTGTGGCAAACCCTAATTAGGGTTTTATTTTGTAATCTCGGTCGTTGATTCGAAATCAATCTTGGCCATTGAATTGTAATCGAAGAGCCTATAAATTGAGCTCGCCCCTCATTTTCATTTTGTGAAGAAAGCGTATGAGATTGTTGCGTATTGCTACTTCTGATAATAAAAGCTCTTATGCATGATTTGCTTTGAATCCCTTTTATTGTCAAGTGGTTTGCAAGGTTGCATAGCTTCTTCAACATTAGATTAGAATTAAAATAGATTTGATTTGTCAAATGAAGGAAAGATTTGATAGTATTGATTTATGGTGAAACTTAGCTCATACTTTCTTTGAATAGATGTTTTTTATTCAATGCGTAAAGTTAGCTTGAGCTTATGATTGTGGATGCTTAACTTCAGTCTGGATAAGTATTGTTCAAGACATGAAAATTATAATCACATCACACCCCTTGAAGATTGCACCCACTTTGTGTAGTTGTCCTAGGGAGGCGAAGCAAAGCGTGGTTACGAGTTTCACCTAATCTTTACCGTCTCTTGAATACTTAGGAATAGATTAGGACTTCTAAACCCTTATCCTTTTGCACTTTTTTTTTAAATCCTAAGCAAAAAATCCCAAAAAAGGAGCATTTAATGTTAAATCCGTCTAAGTCCTAACTTGTGGAGAAATTGCCTAGCGTAAGTCCCTTTGTGTATTACCAGCATATCATGACGCCCATTGAGCTTATCCACACGTCAAGACCTGACAAAAGAAAACTTGGAATTGCCATATGATCTTCTCGCAATCTTAGCATACGCGGTGGTTTTTCAAGAGAGAATAGAGTGTCTTTGGACATTTTATTCTATGTGTTCAGTGGATGATAAAACGTACACCAACAAGCAGCCTTGCTCATTATTTTCTGAACGGTTATTGTGATAACAAATTGCAAGCCTGTAAAGCCGCAAGTTGTTATTTAGTGTCAATTCACTTTGTGTAAGAGCAAGTTTGAAAGCCTCTTTAGCTGCAAGTTCTTGTTCAATGCATGTGTCTTGTGTCAATGTATTCTGGTTTGATGGCTAAACTATAAGCCTATTTTGCTACAATCCTGCTGTCTCTAAAGTGTAATCTTTTGTTCTTGAAATTTGAGGAAATAAAGTCTTGTGCCTGCTTTGCTGCCCCGATATAAAGTCTCAGATTTCCATTTATTGTGTTATGCTTATATGATCTCCATTTCAACTTGCATTGAAACTAAGTAGATGTATGTTGGAAGAAGAGTTTATCTAAGTATTTTGTCAGAAGATCCTTCCTTGTCCATTTCTAACTCTCTTGCTCTGCGTTTACTTAAGAAGTTAGAAACGTCATTAGAGTAGGCTTAGTTGTAGTTGAACTACTAAAACAAAAAATCCCGGCTACAACACTTGAGTTTTATAACCTTGTGCTCTTAGTTGAACAAAAAGATAGGCAAATTAGTTTTAGTTTACTTTCTTTTTAACAACATCAGCAAAGAGGGAGCTTCCCCTCCTAATTTGAAGAGCAGGTTACTGCACATAGCTGTCCGTTTCCAAGTTGCATAGCAGAGGTGCGATTTGAAATGCCAACATACCTGTGGAGCCAGCTCTCTCTCTCTTTCCTACACCCGAGTTTGCCACATTGTGGTCTGCTTCCTCGACAGTTTAGGTATATTCCCTTCAACTTCTTTCACTCTACTTTACCGTGCATTCGCTGACACTTACGCTCACTAAAGTGGGGGAAAAATGTAATGGCATGAATTTGCACTCCTTGCAAATTCCCCATTTACACACCCCTTACCTTAGAAAATGCGATCCCGATGATGTATTTTCCACATCTGCTTTGATTTTCCATCCACTTGCAGCTCATTTGTGTGTCAATGGGGGAATTTTTGTCGGGGACGCTAGCGCGGCATGCGAACGACCGTACAACACGCTTTCGTCCTGAAAGGATTCCTACGTTTGGAATCCGCAGAGGTGTTACACTCCTCCATTGGACGCAAAGTGTAACGCTTGTTGCTCTTTGGACTGACTTCAAATGGGTTTTTTGCCTTCTTTCATTCAAATTGCCTATTCTTCCATTCAATCAATCTTCTTCAATCGATACACACTTCGTGACAGCTTCTTGACCAAACACACTCACTTTCAGTTCCTCATTGCACCACAACCACCATTGTAGCTGCAAGTTGTTGCTTTGTTGGCTCCTCATCTTTGTTGTTGTCGCAAGGTTGGTTTTGGAGAGCTTGCGAGCTCACATCTTCCTCCATTTTCCTTGAGAGCACGTGGTTGAGAAGGTGATATCCATCTATTTCCACTTTCTTTTGCATCATCTACATGCGTAGTAGCAATTGTTGTTTGAGTATTGCTTGGTATTTCCATTTCTACACTTTCTTTATCATCTTTCCATACAATTGTTGCTATCTGGCTGTCCGTGGAGGTGGAAACACCAAAGTGGGGGACTAACTAGGGCAGTCCTCTAAACACAACCCTAGCATTTTTCCATTCTGGTGTGTGCAGGTTGTTCGTCAAGTGAAGATCTTGACGGCCTCAACTCGTGGGTTTGAAGGTCCATTTCTACCACCTTTCTCTTGTCAAATTCTAGCTTAGTATTGTTAAAGTATTCTTCTTTTTATTTTTGTTATTTTTTCATTTTCTATTTTTGTTGTAGCATAAAACTCTGTTAATCAAGCAATTAGTAGGTTTTTTGGTGTTTTGTACTGTACTTTACACTCTCTGTCCGTACGGATGCCAGCGTGTCCCTGAGACCCCAATGCACCGTGCTGGAGTCCATGATCCGCGTTGTAGTCCTCTAACAATGGGTTGTCTAAGTTACAATCCGAACCTTGAAAACTAGCTCTCCTAATCCCTTGAAACATTATGGTTAGTAGAAGGAAAGTGACAGATTAGTTGTCCTTCCCTTTTTATCCCTTGAAACGTTAAACCTTTCCAATTCATTCATCTAGCTTGAGGTAGATCAAGGAAGCTTGTTGTTCTAGATACTCCTGTGACCTGGAGTCCCTGAGCGGCCAGTCCCTCTCCTCTACTGTTCTTTTGCAAATACTTCTCCCTCTTCTTCAATCTCATTGTTTTCCGCACTACTAGAACACTTATGACTCCTAAACCATTTGCTATTACAATTCCAACATAGGCCTTTTTTTGTTTTGTCCATCTCTTGTTGAGGAGAGAACTTACTAATTTCTCTTAGGTTAAAATTTTTTTCCATGTTTTTGCTAGTAGGATTAGTCAAATTTTTATTAGTTACTCTCATGGCTTCACTTTTGGTGTTGTTTTGTTTGTCAATATGCAATGCTTGTTGCATGGCTGCCTAATTGTACAAGGTTCCAACAAACGAACATCATGTTGAATTTGGTACTTAAGTTCATTGATGTATAATTGTAGCCTTTGGTAAGGTGTCTCCTTGGGAGCTCTAAGTGCTAATCTCAACTCAGCATTATATTCAAATAAAGGCCTTAATTGTTTTGAATTTTTTAGTTGGGTAAAATAGTTTCCAATGCATGGTCACTCATAGAAGGTTGCTAATTCATTACTAAATTCTTGCCAACTGAAAATTTGTCCTTGTCTGGCACTCATCTTCCATTGGTTCCATTGGTTCCATTGGTACCATTGGTAAGGTCCTAATTTTAAATATTGTAAAGCTATGTCAACCATGGCATTATTTGGTATATTGTGAAGTTTAAATTGTTATTCTATAAGAGGCTTATCCGTTAAATTACATTTCTACCATCAAATTTACAAATGTTTATTCTTGGTAGGTGTAATTGTTGACCTCGAAAAGGTTCTCCTATCCCTTGATTTGGTTTCTTACGGTTGTCCCCACCTTGGTGGTTTTTTTGAGACTTCAATTTTGATAATAATTCCTTCATAAACCTATCTAAATCCTCATTTAACGATTTTACAAATGGGTCAAACAATTTATCTTTAATGAAATGTATCATTGTTTCATGTCCTTGCGGAATTATTTCCTCAATTTTAGGTGGTGGAAAATAAAATGTGTCCTTATATTTTGTGTGTAGAAAGCACTTGGTGTGAGAGAGAATTTGATGTTTCAGTTTGGACCCAACTTAGACCACCAAATTAAGGAATATATTTTTTGTCTAGAAATAAATTTTTCAGAGAAATAACCCTACCTAATTTTTAATAAGCTTTGACTAAACTTTGACCACTAAATTAAAGAATTTATGAAATTTTTTACTAAACTTTGACCACTAAGTTAAAGAATTTATGAAATTTTTTACTAAACTTTGACCACTAAATTAAAGAATTTATTTTACTTACAATAGTAAATTACAAAGAACCAACCCTATCTAATTTTTTATAAGTTTTCTAGAAACCTAAATTTAAAAAAGAATCCGAAAATTGCAGCCTTTATAGCAAAATAAGTATAAAACATAAAAACTCAAAAACTTTTAAAAAACATACCTTCAAAGTCTGAATTTTTTGAGAGTTGTCTAATACATACCTCAAAACCCAAAAAAAAAAAGAGATCCAAATTCGCACTGATTTGGAAGATATGGTGGAAACAAAAAAATTGGCCCAAATCATAGCTGTGATACCACTTGTTATGATATTTCTTAGAAATAAGTGTAAAAATCAGAAATCTAGCAAACCACTTTGAGGTGGTTACCTCCAATAATCAAAGAATATGATAAGAATTTAATAATTGATGATATGATGTTATGGGATAGAGCTCTCTTCCTTATTTATAGGCTGAACTATGTAGGGACATACCCCTTCATCCTAATTAAGAGGTATTAGTGTATTAACTAATATGTATGTTAAGGTTAAGCATGCCGCAAGTGCTTATCCTTATTATAATTAGGAATATATAATATATACTTAGGAACATATCATATAGGATCATAACACCTGTTATGTGCAAAAAAAACGCATCAACACCTCCAATGTTAAAATCTCATTCAATCCTTGTTTAACCTATCCGGCCTTAATTTGCTCTTCCCTCTTTCCTTTTACCATCCTCCAAGTCCAAATTTAGCTTTTCGAACCCTTAATGTCTAATTTTATTTTCACACAAGCTTTTATTGATCACTCTCTTGGTTTTGAAATTATAAATATAACATTTTCTTTATCGAAAAAAGTAGCAATTTACAATAAATGAGTACATAGGTGAATCTTAAATCCATGTTGAAAAATTGCACATTGGAATATCCAATGTCAATTATATATCACTGATTATCCTTGGGTATTCATATACCTAATTTTTAATTACTAAACATGGTTTATCATGTTAACTTTGGATTTTGAAAAAGGTGCCATAAGCAACGTATTGACTATCAGATACCAAAAAAAGAGATAAACAAGCACAATCTAGATGAATATAGAAAAGAATGGCTTACATTAATAACAGCAGAGTATGTTATTTAATATTTGAAATCGATAGTTATATCACAATACCTCAAAAGTGAGCACAGGGGATAATGTTTTAGTATTTTCTCAGCTACTGAAACATTTGCAGCAAGCATAAACTCCTCAACCATTTGATTTGCCTCCCGAATTTGATAAATACCTGGATTTAGACATTGAAAATATCAATTAATGCGGGCATGCACACAAAGCAGCAAATGAGCCAGACAATCTTTAAATAAAGGGAGACAACTTTGGTCACAATACAACAATATCGAATTAGTGACGTGATTCAAAAATGATTTACATATTAAAAATAACTCTGGGAAAATAGTGATTAAAGAAAATAGTTCACAGAAAACACACCAATATCTAGGGGGTCATGTGTTTCAGTATCGATATTGAACTTAACCTCTGCAGATGCAAGTGTCAAAGCTCCTCTCTCAATTCGCCTTGACCTCATGGTCTGCAAGATCAACAATTATGACAAAACTGTGGGAGGAAAGCATAATATTCCATTAATATTATGACTAAATTTGTGTAAACTTATATATACCTTTGCTAATGAATTCATATTGCGAAGATCAACTGTTATAGGATCTACCATGCGGCTGCAAAGGAAACCAAATCACTATAAGTTTTAAGATCTATGTATCTAAGGACAAACTTCAGCTACTAGATGCTTTCTACCCAATCTTCATGAGTTTTGCAAAGCAAAACCATTATGAGTATGTTCCTCTTATTTATTATTTAAGTGACAGCTTTTAATTAATTATGCCTGTTGAGCACCAGCCAAGAAGTAAAATGATAAAAATGAATTTGCATATATTTGTCATTCTTATCAGTAAAAATATTATCTTACACCAAGTCTCCTATTTAGATTATGGAGACAACATGAAGACATTCAACAGTTGCTAACATAACAATTCATGGTTTATGGGCATCAGCCATTAAGAATATATTAGTAAAGAGATGGGAACCTATTTTAATCATTTAACGAATACAATATTTTACTCTGTGATAACAGAGTTACAGTTTAACTCATAGTGTAACAATCTTCACCATATGGTTGTGAGGTATTATTAAAAACTCCATTTATAACCAGAATGCAAGCACTTATTCTACATCAATGAGCACTAATTGAAACAAGTCCCCCAACCTGGAAAACAAGCAATTTTCCAATTAAATCAAGATATTTTTCAAAAATTGGGATTTAAAGGGGAAAAAATCAGATTTTCAAAAGACGTTGAAAAACAGAGAGAGAGAGAGCTATTCTTTAAATTTAAAGGCATTTTAATAGCATATAGATATAGAGAGCAAACAAAAATAAGAATTTAGCCCATGAATTGTGGAATATAGATTTTTTTGGTTTATGTTCATATCGCTTATTACATTACATTCCATTAGAATATAGTTTACCAGTCTTTTTAATGAACAACTAAGGCAAATGCAATAAGAATTTCTTGATCATAAATGGGGATGTATAGGATGGCAATCATATAATATTATAAACCACACTTTATTAAACAGGTAAGATTAACAATGTCTCCTTTAATAAACAACTAAGGCAAATGCAGTAAGAATTTTGAGTTCATAAATGGGGATGTATAGGATGGCAATCATATAATATTATAAACCACACTTTATTAACCAGTAAGATTAACAATGTCTTCTACAATTTATTAATCCGTAACATTGTTTTGTAGCTGGTAAGGATGCATGAAAAGGATAAACATATTTCAGATCAATTCTTGAAGTCTCCTATAGTTTATTAACTGGTAATATTGTTTTTGTTTGACTAAAGTATTTGGCTAGATTGTATGCATTTTGCTGTATTCAAGTTTAACTATGAATCAAAATGGATTCAAACAATTTAATCCTAAGTTATGACGAAACCTGCTATAAAAAAGCACAATAGATACCAATTCCAAAGGCCCTGCTCAACTAACTGAATGAAGTATGTATTGTGCCATGAAAAATGGACAAGACTATGATGAAGGAGGAGTCATTGAAACTTTAAGTTGTCATTGCCAGTTCCAAACAAATGTGGAAAAGAGAAAACATGTTCAACTTTGAAACAAATAAAATAAAAATGTGTAAAGTTAAAACTCTACCACTAGGTTACCAAAAACAAGAAACATGAAACATGATGACAACAGCAACATAATGGAAAATGAAATTAGAAAAGGTAGTTCTAAAAAAATTGAAAAATCAACTTTAAAAGAAATAGAACCCTACAAATTTTATAAGATAATATTAAAAAGAAGCTTTCATGAAATTCAGTTTTTAAAAAAGGCATTTTTGAAGTGAAAAAGGAGACACGTGTTTGTCTTGACATAGAAAAACAAAGTACTTTAAAAAAACATATCCTTTTGCTGCAATATTGTGGGAGGATAAATGTGCATAGAAATGGCCATTAAAAATAGAAACGATGTTTCATCCGTTTCAATGGGAAACGAGGCCATCGCATTTCTGATAACATAGCCCTATTCTGACAAAAAGAACACCCATCAAAGTTAAAATCAGTTAAATACAGAAAAAAGTTGCTATAACACATAACTACATGCAATTGCAATGATTTTTTCTCGATTTTGCAGGAAAAAAATGGGTCAAATAGCATTGGCTGTGATCTTTTAGCAGAAAAAATCATGAAACCTGATGATTCACAATTTCTGCATCTACGATTTGCAGTTCTCTTGCTAATGTAAGTTGAAGGGCTGGAAAGCATAATAGAACCCCAGGGTTATATCGAAAAAAACACTAGTGATAATCCTACTAAAACAAATCTACCTGTTAATGATAACTGGCAGCGTCGAAATAATATTCCAGCGATCTTTTGATAATAAATTAAATGATAGCATTATGCTATTTAATTTATTTGAGTTTCAAGGGGCACGATTCTTATGAAGACACTTCGATTTGTTAAGCAATAAATATTAAATGAAATGACACATCTTTTGTGTTAAGGCCGACCTCTCTCTCTTGGCGCGACTTACCTTTGATTGGATGCGTCTATTTGAAAGGAGATATCTTATTATTGTTAGCCGGCTTGCATTAAAGGTGGCGTCCTTTCAATATGTATAAATATGAGTTCGCCTTCTCATTATGGAGATCAAGTTTTTCAAGTCAAGTTCGATTATCTTCATCTTAGTTTAAGTGCGAGCTCTTCAAGGCAGATCTATATTTGTTAGAAGCCTGAGTTCTTCTTCAGCGAACTGTGTTCTCTTATTGCTGTGTTGCATCATCTCTTGGTGCTTGTATTTGGGCCTGTATCTTGCCCTCTTGTAAAGAAGATCATTCTAGTGACAATTCAATATATAAGTGATATATTGTTGCTGGGTTTTTCTCCCTCAAGAGGGAGGGTTTTCCCAGGGTATCTGCTGTGTTATTTTGTCTGATTTGAATTAATTTCTGTGCATACAAATCTGATCATTAAAATTTACACTACCAACACTAACTATGCTACCTTTCAACAACAGTCATTCTTGGAGCATTCTCATGATAGTATCGGTGACTATATTTATTAGGTATCGCTTCTTCAGAAATATTTTTTTCTAGGTTGTCTCACACCAATTTCACAATTCTTCCCTCTCCCTGCATTTTTAAACATTTTGCTTCAGAATTTGAATTCAGACCCTCGTGCTATTGTGATTTTTGCCAAGTGCTCATCCTCTAGTCCAACACCATTCTTGTCAAGTAGTGGCTAGCTGGCTCACACAATACAATAACGCTCACCAATTTTAGAGCATTACTGATCGTTGACTCTTCTTCCCATTCATGATTCTTGATTTCATAGCTTTATTAGCTTTGACAAGACAACATCGGTGTTTCTTCCTTTATAGAGATTTGTTCTAGTTTACCCACCAACATTTCTGCATGAAGCACTTTATAAAGCCTTCTTGATTTAGTATGGTTGTCATTGGCTTCAACACTACTGAATTCAAGACTTTTTGTCTTCTTGATTTTACATGATTGTTCATTGACTTGGGAATTATTAGCTCAAGACATTCCCCACCTACCAATCCAGCTTTAAAGGGGATAGTTTGTTTCACTTCCTCTTGGGTGTGATCCTTCTTGGAGTAGTGCTGCCTAAAAGTTACACTGATTGTACAATGGATATTTAACATGGCCTGGTTGTCAAGACCCATATCTGAGGTTTAGCCTCCTTTTCACACTTTTCTAAGTTGCACTCAAGGGAAATGTCAAAGCAAATACACCTTTTATGTCAAGTTTACTTAGTCTAGTTTTCTAAGATAGCTTTAGTATTTAGAATGTACACATTGGATAAGGTTGTGCATCCACATCTATAAAGGAAGGCTGAAATGTTTTAAATGTATTTGGTAAGTGCCTACCTGATGTTGTATCTCCATGCCCACCTTACAATGCAGCTCCCATCCTTAATTGCTATATAAACAGGGTTCTCACAAGCATTTAATGAGAGAGCAAGAAGTGCAGCATGGTAATAACGTTGTAGTCTTAGAACAAAGCTTTTCTAGCACGGGGACGGCGGGACGAGTCCCCAGGTTTCTGATTTTTCAGGCCAAATTTGGGGACGGCTGGGGGGGGCGTCTATATAAAATATAGAAAAATTTAAAATATATAGGGAAACTTTAAATATTCATATGAAAACATGGATAAAGAATGCATATATACATTATAGAAACTTAGCATATAACATTTGTGTTAAGAATTCATTGTCAATACTCAATATGCATTCAGAATTCAGAATTCATTGTGAATATGCATGTGATATTAAACAATAATATACAAGTTATAAACATATAACAAAATGCCCAAAGCCTACATTGCTGCCATATAGGTTTTTTTTCAATTGCGATATGAAAATCAAAATAAAAAAAACATAGTACACTGCTGCCGTTACCTAGCCGTCCCACGTCCCCGAGACAAGGATGGGGACAGGGGGATTTAGACCCAAGGACACGTCCCCAGGTAACACTGTTGTATCTCAATTTATAATTTTCTTATCATACACTCTCCATTATTCAAGCATGCTTGAGGTGTAAACAATTTCTTAAATATGTTAAGTTGTGTTTGCTCAAACAAGTTCAAAACCCTATTATTCATAATTGATAGAAATTGTAATGGGATAAGGTTACCGATGTTAAGGAAGGAAGACAAGGACCCCAAAGTAATTTGTTATGAGATAGTAGGAATAGGGAGGCAACATAAAAATGTTTTGGTTTTCTAGTCCAAAGTTTCTCCAAGTTTCAGGGACGAGGGATGAAAATGGAAAAAAAAAAATCCTCTTGGGAACAAAAAAAGGTTGATAATTAAAATAATATATAAAATTCATATTCAAGTTTTTGATATACAAGCATTTCCAAGTCTTTTTACATGGGAAGTCTTGGCAGGCAACCATTTTAAGTTTTTAGGGGTTGATAAGTTTTTTAATTATATTTTATTGCATCTAATGGTGTAGAACATTGGGGTGTTGGTGCAGGTTTTTATTTTCCTAGTGGGTTAATTTATTTTCCCTTAGTCTTAGGTTTTTCCTACACTTTTATTAAGTTTGCTTAGGATAATAAAGTGAGTTTATTATTTAATAACTAGGAGATAAGTGATGTGGAGTCCCCTTCCTTAAAGGGTGGAATCACTTTCCACTTTCGGTGGCATCCTCCATTTTTGGTGGTCTATCTCCGCTTTTTGTGGTTGATTCCTATTGGTTCGATTTGCCACCTACCTCATCTCTTAAGTTCTCTATAAACTCACCACCTAGCTTATATTTGCATATACTTGCATCCATTCATGCATATTTGCATTGTATCTTTTCAACTTGGAAGCTCTTAGTGCAATTTTGTCACATCGACATTGCATAATCTCTCGGAGTCTTGGTTTGCATTCTTATGTTTTTCCAATTTATATAACTTTGATTTTCTTTAAAAAAGTTCATTGGGTTATTCAATCTATTTCAGATTTCTAACATGGTATTAGAGCTTTTGTTTTGAGATATCTAAGTTCTTAGATTCCTGATTGAGAGATTGAGTTTCTTATAAAAATCTTGTAAATTCCCGTATGCTCCTCTTGCATTTTTGAACGATCTAGAGAATCAAAAAGGATTTGCAAAGATCTAATAACCTCTTCATATTGTATATGTGTTTTGTGAGATACAGGTGATTGCAACATTTCTCGTTATACTGACAGCATTTTTATCTGTTCCAACATGTCCATAATGCTCGAGCAATTCATATTTGGCTTTTGTTTCATCCAAATTGGAGATCATTTGACATAGTTGCAGGCGAGGGTTTGAAGAAAACCGTTTTTCACTAGAGCCATTTTCATTTTTGCTTCAAAATTTCAGCTTCCACTCATTTGTAGAAAAAACAATTTCTAGGTTTTGTAGCAAGGGTCGAAATCTCATCTAGGTATCTTTTAGATTTTGCATATCTTGCATAGATCTGAAGAAAATTGCTGTCCAAAAAGTGTCGAACGTCATTTTTCTACCGGCTGAAGGTTAATAAATTCACTTTTTCATCTTCTGCTTGCTGGATCAAAAGACGATTTCTGGGTTTTGTTCTTAGCATCAAAATATTTTTGGGTTCCTGTTATTGTCTACAAACAGTGAGTAGATTTTTTAGAAATCAAATCAGAAGTAAAACCTTTTTTTTGCTAGAAAAAATTGTTTCTTGCAGGCTAAATTCAACCTATTTTTCAAAAATTCATATCTTTTGCTTTAGGTGTTGGATTTCAGCAAATAAGATATCGTTGGAAAGCTGGAGATGAGCACTTTCCATCCATAGAGGTATTGAAGAGATTTTTTGCCATTTTGTACCAAATATTTCATGTTGAAGTTGTCTTGTACTAATTTCTTCAATAGGCCATAACTTTCGCCCTTGTGCTCCAATTTTCGGAAACAAATAAACGTTAGAAAGGTCTTGAAGAGCACTACATAGCCATAAGGCTAATTTTTCCAAATTTCTTCTCAGGTTCATTTTGTATGAGAATTTGTAATTTTAGCTATTTTGAGCTTATTGAATATTGTATCTTGGAAAAGGCTTTGTAAACACACTAAATTATAATGTGCCAACCTTATATATTTGGGGGGTGATCTTTGATACTAGTGAAAAGGGTGGGAGTGTATTGATGTTCTTTTTTTAGGTTCTTTTGTAATTATTTGAGGATTGTATCATGGGTTTTTCTACTCATCCTTCTATGATAGTTTTGGATAAGGCTAATTATGAGTCTTGGAAAAAAGGCATTTTAACCCATCTCAGATGGCTAAAACTTTTGCCTTACCTTTATGGACTCATGCCTGAACCAGACACACCTAATAAGAAGAATGTTTGGGGTAATAGAACTGATCATGTAATAGGAATAATTGGTTGTCTTGTTGATTATGACACTCTGTTGGCTATAGTGGGCATTGAATGTCCCCGCACAGTTTGGACCAAGATTTGGGAGATGTTTGGAGACCCTCATGTTTCTCCATTCACAGATGATCATGTTACAGATTCCCTCATTCCACTTGATAATGCAAATAATATATCCTATGACGATGATACTTTACAAGAGCTTAAGTATTATGCACGTCTTGAATGTTCAGATGACAGAGACTTCTCTTGCTTCTCATCCTCAAGTTGAGATTACATCGACATCACCTATTGCAGATTCAGATTCCAAAGATACTTCTTCAAGAGCCTCCAGTGATGCATTGCAGCAAGATCGATTATGTCTTCTAGATTCAGTTCATTGGGACCAATTTCTACCAGACATATCTTATTTGTTTGTAGAGTCCCTCATCTCAAATCTAGATGATACTATTGAGGACATACGTCTTCTCTTTGAGGACCGCTCTTTTTTCCTTGCATCTACTGTTGCTACTTCAGAGTCTAGAGTTGCTTCTTCGAAAGCTTCCAATGACTTCTTGCAACAGGATATCTATAGTCTTCCTGATTCATCTTGGGATGATCTCTTGACAGGTATTTCAGACTTGTTTATGGAGACACATATTGCAAATTTGGGAGACAATATTGAGTGTATTCATCTTCTCTTTGATGAAGATGATTCTTCTTCAATTGTTCTGAGGGAACACTTTGACCCTCTTTTTCATTCTCTACATGATCATTCATCACGGTTTGACATGAGTATGGATACTTTGGATCATCATTTGGAGAAGACATCTTCAAAGGAGATACTTGAGTCTTTGACTTGTGTTCTACATCAGTATCTAGGAGATCCTGATTTGTCATCTTCAACAGTGTGGCCTAGAACGCCTGATTTGATTGTGCAAGCTTTCAGCATCGACATGGGGATACTTGAGCCGACTTCAAAGACTTCATGCATTCTACACTTTCTTCCTACATATTCCTTTCAGGACTTGGGAGATAGCATGCATACACCTTTGGTTGTGTTTCTTCCTAAAGGGAGGAACGTTATTCGATGATCGTGGACCATCTTCTCCATCCAATTTCGAGCATCTACCATTGGATCTCTTTGGGGGCTACTTAGTCCTTTTATTCTCTCTCTATTCTAGGGGGGTGTTCTCTCTCTATTTGTGGGGGGTCTTCTTCCTTGGGGGGAATTTGATATGTACATGGGTACCTAACATGGCTTCATTTGTCGAAACCCATAATCTTTTGCATCCTCCCAAGCTACGCTTAAGGGGGGTGTTGGTGTAGGTTTTTATTTTCCTAGTGGGTTAATTTATTTTCCCTTAGTCTTAGGTTTTTCCTACACTTTTATTAAGCTTTCTTAGGATAATAAAGTAAGTTTATTATTTAATAACTAGGAGATAAGTGATGTGGAGTCCCCTTCCTTAAAGGGTGGAACCACTTTCCACTTTTAGTGGCATCCTCCACTTTTGGTGGTCCATCTCCACTTTTTGTGGTTGATTCCCATTGGTTGGATTTGCCACCTACCTCCTCTCTTAAGTTCTCTATAAACTCACCACCTAGCTTGTATTTGCATACTCTTGCATCCATTCATGCATATTTGCATTGTATCTTGGAAGCTTGGAAGCTCTTAATGCAATTTTGTCACATCGACATTGTATAATCTCTCGAAGTCCTGGTTTGCATTATGTTTTTCCAATTTATGTAACTTTGGTTTTTGTCTTAAAAAGTTCCTTGGGTTATTTGATCTATTTCAGATTTCTAACGCAAGGGAGGCCTTGAAATCCCTAAAAAAGGAGAGAATGTTCAAAGGATGCCCTATAATTGTACAAAAAGGGGGACACAAGTGTCCATGGGACGTAACGCAAACCCTCATGGATGCATCAGTGTAAAACACTATTTTGTTCAAATCATTTTAGTTGAAGCAAAGTTTGCTGAGATGGAGTTCAGTCTGCTACAATATGGTACCAAGATAACAGCATCATACATCTAAACTAATATTAACTTCAATTTGTAATTGTTGTAATATTCCTAGCATTATTACATGCCTTTTTTTGCACTTGAAACTTTTTGAATTTTGCAATTTACAGCTAATATTTTTTGAATTTCTGCATTTTATCTGACTTTTTTTTGCTAAAGCTACCTATCCCCAAAAATCATTGTGGGTTGAGATACCAACCCCCAGTTGGTATTAACCAACCAAACCAGAAAAAGAACATGACATGAATTTCAAAAATCAGATTTAAGCATTTGTTTTTCCACCTATAGGGAAATCTCTCTTCTTCAAATTGAACATATCTTGATTTAATGTTTTCAATCAGTTTAAGGGCAACATATGGAAATACACTTTTTCAAAAATTTGATGATATGATTGAAATTGGGGTTGATGTCAATAACCTCGTCTACTAGAATGCTGCATCAATCCGTCTTTGGTAGCAGGAATTAGGAGGATTCAATCAAATATTTTTTGACCCACTACATATTTTTTGACCCACTACATAAAATATTCATTCCCAATAAAATTTTCCTTGATTCTTTTTCAACTGAATCAAGGGATAGGATTTCATACTCACATCCCCAGCACACACATAGAGAAACAAAGGGCCCCAAGCCTGATGCAACTTGAACCTTGGTCATTTGCACAGAACATGTCCCATCTCAACGATTAGCCCACAGCCAAACAGACTTTCCTTCACATTTTTCAAGTGGGATAAAAGTAGAACTTCATCACAAATTTAATTTCCTTGACACAAAAATTCATAAATAAGATAACCTAAACCACTGGGACAACAATAGTCTCTTTGC
Source organism: Sequoia sempervirens (assembly GCA_007258455.2). Classification (NCBI taxonomy): domain Eukaryota; kingdom Viridiplantae; phylum Streptophyta; class Pinopsida; order Cupressales; family Cupressaceae; genus Sequoia; species Sequoia sempervirens. The sequence goes on along the minus strand of VDFB02193867.1, from coordinate 75,546,462 downwards.
CAACAATAAAGTGTGATTTGTGTGTGAGAGAGTGTGCATGCAAACTACATCCAAGCATAACAACCCAAAGCAAAGGAATATCCCAGCAAACCTGTCGTCCATTCGTGCTTGAGCCTCAACATAGGACAATGCAGCACATGACTTAATAACACTTTTGGTAAATCTTACAGAAACTATCTCAGCTGCGGGGGTCATTTCCTGGAACATATTCAAATTTAATAATGAGATACATACATAAAAATATTTAAGATATTTGCAAGCATGCTCAAGAATTATAAAACTATATGTTTAAATTATCTTTTTTCACAAGAGAAAAATAAATAAAGTATTCCAATGCATGGCCTTCCAACTTCAAAAAACTGTGTAGTTTGCAATTGAAAGACTTCACAAAATCTACTTAAATTCCAAACAAAGTCCTTCACATGCATGTGAATATAGCAAGTTGCAAAAGAGTTGCCTTTCAGTTATTTCAGTCCTTAATAAAATATACACAACCAATAGTTGGCTACTTGAGAGAAGCCAGAGATACTTGAACATCCAGCAAGCAATTCCAGAAAGGGCAGATTTGTAATGTCCCCTTTCTTTTAATCCATAGCCAAGTGGGTAGCAATTAGTTATATCTGAAGTTACTTTCAGTTCTCAGTTAGGAATGTCTGTTTTTGGAATAAGGTAGTTGAGTCTCCAGTTATGAAGCAGCTGTATTTGTGTCTACCAGTTGCGCAGCAAATGAGTCCAGCCAGTTCTATCAACAGTTAGATAGGGTCAGTGTTCTATTAGTAGAAATATAAGACTGTGAATAAGGAGACTGTATTTACTTCAGCTTGGCAGCAGCTGATTCTTTGTGACTTTCAGTTAGATGACAGATGAGGCTTTCAGTTCCTGTCAGTTCTTCCAGTAGTGTACAGTTAGTCAGCCTGTCAGCAGCTTCTGTTAACAGTAACACCAGCAATTGAGGATAAACATTCCAGTTAGCTGCCACTGATTTAGGATCACATGATATGGAGAATATAGGAAGTGCTGGGAGAGAAGGAAAGAGTTCTTTTTCAAAATCAATTTACATTCACTATTCTTCCCAAGAGGATGCTGTTACAGCAACTTGGTGCTTGAAGATGAAAGGCTCAAGCATGTCAGTTGGTTCTCCTGAGGACAGAAACCTTATGAGACAACCAATGGTGTAGGGTAACAGCAAGGTTATGCAGAGTGTTTGGGATCAACACTCATTCAATTGGCATACTACAAAGGATCTAGGAGCTTCAAAAAGAATTAGATGAGCATGATGGGTACAATCAGTAAGTAGTTTAAGATTCATAGGTTTTCCATCAATGTATGTATTTCCATAAAGACAAAAAAGTAGAAAAAATATGTATCTATTTTTAGAATTTTTTCTGGGTTTATTTTTTGCACGTATTTAGTCCAGGCAATTACATAATTTTTAGATTTTTATTTTCGAATAGGTTGCTAGACCCAATTTTCCTCCAACACAATCGTCTTGGGATTACTTTTGAAGGTGTGGAAGGCACTTTCTAACATGGTCATTGACCAACTTTGATCCAAAGGAGGCAGTCCAACCATAAGAAGCAGTGTATGTTAAGAAAATGACTTGTGGGATTGTGTGGAATATTTTTTTAGTTTCAGCGAGCTCATTTTGAGTATGATCCATTTTACTGACATAGACAAACCATGCTTGAGTATTAGAGACTATTAAGACTTACTTTTGTAATAAAGTGACTTAATTTAGATTAGTTTATTCTTATTATTAGTTTATTATTTTTAGAATATTTATCATGTATTTGTCATGCATTGTTTTAATCTTCACTTCAAACTCTATATAAAGTGTTTGCAATGTAATCGGAAATCGAATCTAAAAGAATATTTTTGTGTTCTATTTCATTTCATGACATGGTATCAGAGCAGGTCACATGAAAAGAAACTGAAATCGTGGGCAGATTTTTGTTGTTAAAAATTGCAACCATTTGCAAGTAGAAATTGTGGGCATCAAATAATTATAAATCATGCCTACTTCTTTGGAAAAAATCAGGACAATTCAACAAAAGAATCACAGATTTTGTTTGGCGGCATAAAATCTAATGGTAAGGGTTTTAGCATAGCCGTTATTTTCTGCAAAAATTGTGCAGCATTTCTCTTGTAAATCGAAACCCACAACTTGCAACAACAAAGTAAGGTTTTTGACAAACTTGCAAAGGAAAGATCTGCGGCTAGAGAAGGCAAGCTTAAGTCTAGTTGTGCAAATCATGACCAGGTTCCAGTAAAAACCATAATGGGTCTTTGTTTAAAAATTGCAATGAAAAAAATGAAAATTTGTGACCATATTTTTTGACAAAAATTAGGGTTCTTGTGCCAACTTGTTCTAGTCCACTTGAGCAACTAGGGCAAAGCAATCCATGGTATAAGTCTTGGGGAGACAACATCCTAAAACATCTTAGGCAGGTTCACCTCTTGCCACATCTTTAAGGACTTGTCCCTGAACCAAGTACACCTAATCGGAAACAAGCATGGGATATAAAAAATGATTATGTCCTTGGATTAATTAGTAGCCATGTTGATTTTGACACTATGTGTTGTATCTCATATTGATTGCCCATGCACTCTTTGGACCAAAATTTAGGAGATCTTTGGGTACCCACATCTCTCTCCATTCCTAAATGATCTTGTTATGGATGGTCTTCTACCCCTTGATGATTGTGATAACCTACCATATGATGATGAAACAAAAGAGCAGCTTGATTAGTTGGCAAGTCTTGATAGTTGCGATAGCATTGAGGCTTTCCTTGATGCTCCTTCTCCTCTTACAAATATATCCATTGATTCTTTGGTTTCTATGATTCCTAATCCAGATTTAGAGGATTCATCTTCTTTATGCATGAGTCACCATCCTAAGGCTGAGGATTTTTACATACCAGCATTGACAAATTCATCTTTGAGTGTTCATATTCAAACATCTTGTGTGGACACATTATCATGGGATGACCAATTTAGTTGGATGACATACATTAAGATCACATCTTCATCTCTTGTTGCTTCGGTTCATTCTTTGCAGCATGTACTTCATAGTCTTCCAAATTTGGTACATTATGATGACTACTTGATAGATATTGTAAGTTTGTTTTGTGAATCCCATCTTGCAAATTTGACACACACTTGAGGATATGTATTTCCTCTTTAATGACAGCCCCATAATTGTTGTTGTCACACCATCTTCATTTTTGATCTTTTTCTTCATTCGTTTAAACATGGTCCTAGCTTGTCATCTTCTTCATTTATTGGGCTTGCACTTGATTTGACTGTGGCATACTTTCATACCGACATGGAAAAACTTAACCAGAGATCAAAGACAACTACAACATCAAACATCTTGCATCTATACTTGGTATTGTTTCTTCCCAAAGGGAGAAACATTGTTCAGCATTATTGGATCTTCATCATCATCCTTTGTCGAGCATCTATCATCACCATAGGAGACTATACATTGTGGGAGGCCTAAATAGTCTTTCTCTTTCTCTCATATATGGGGAACATTGATTGTCCATCGGTGACAAAAAGTCCTTAGGAGGTCATGTTGAGTCTTTTTTTCCTTTTCACTAGTAAATCTTTGTTTGCATCTTTTTTCTTAGGGAGAAGGTTTCTTTTTCTTATGAGTTTTCTCCTTTACTCCACTTGTAAGAGATTTGTTTGTACATGGGTACCTAACATGGCCTTGTAACTAACACCCATTCATCCATCTGTGCATTCTTGTGTCTTTGTATTTTATCATACTCCCTAAGTTGCACTTAAGGGGGGTGTTGGCGTAAAGATGGTATATTACCTAACTAGTATCTTATTAGGTCCTATTCACACTTACATACTTAAGCTTACTTAGGTCAATTGATTTTTGTGTCTCATATCATAAGATTAAGACACTTGTCATGATCTTGGTATGTTCTCAAGTTCCATCTAGAGTTCATCTTTGCCTTTACAACAAATGTTTCATTATTGTATATTGTACTAGTTTCATTTTGAATCTAATAATTTCTCTAACTTCGTAACATTTCCATTGCTTCTCTCTTCTATGGAAGGTTGTCTTAGTAGCAAGTGATCATTGGGCCACTGTGAGATTGCTCAACAACTCTTATATACAATGTGCTTTACAACAACAAATTTACAAAGCACAACAAAAGATTTACCAAGATATAGGATAAATGTCCTTAAAGATCACATTTCAATTTTATGATTGCTTCCTATTCTTATATGGTCAATAAATTAGGACATCAGATTTTATTGCCCACTAAATCCATAAACCAACTAACATGGGTTCACAATCCATTATTAATAATGACTCATCATACTAAAATCTATCATTGTTCTAATTTACAAATCAAATTAGCAAATTTTAAACATAAATTGGACAATATAATTTAATCCTCAGAGCTTGACATATCCCCCTTAGTTTTTCCCCAAAATTTTCCGCATAAACTTCACCCGTTAGCGTTAGCCCAATGTAATAATCAGCAAACTAAAAGCAACCCTTCACTTTTTGATCACCCAGATCCCATAATGGGCAAGGTGAGAGCATACGGTGCAAGGGGATCTTAATATAATTTTCAATGTTGGAAGTACAAGTAAACTATTAGCGGCAAGCCATCTAATAGAGAAAGTAAATACTTGGCAACATAGCCCGCCACTTCCACTTTTCAGTGGGCTACAGAAAAGTAAAGCAATGAACTTGGCAGCATAGCCAACCACTTCCTGTAATAACACTTCGTGCCCTTATTTCTTATGCTGATTTTTTGTTTTGTGTGTTTGATGTTTAATGAGGGTTTTCTGCTTTTTTTTGTGTTTTCTTGAAATATTTGCAAGGAAATAAAATGCAAAAATATGAAAGAATACAAGCAACTGCGATAAAAACTCCTCCACTATATATTTATTTGATCATTATTCAATAGAGCAGGTTATTACAATCATACCCGAATTAATTTGCAAACATGCAGCTGCTGTTCACAACTTCAGCCAAAAAAGCAAACTCATAACAGGTCCAAATCTCCTTCAATATGCTGCCTTTGAACCATAGAATCAAACCCTTGGTGCACGAGTACTGTAGCACTACTATTCACGTCACTGTAGCATCAAACATAAATTTGATTTGCAAATGATTAAATCTTAATCTTCCACAATCTTCAGATCTGCAAACATAAAACCTTGAAACCCTTGAATAATCTTTGTATTCCTTCACCAATATGCTCAAATAGAACACCTGAATGATGCCCTCCAAACTACCAAATTCAACAGGTATTTCACTGTTTCAAATGGGTGCAAACACTGGAGAAGAAACGTTCTCCAATGGCACGAGGATTGAAAACCCTTGGCTTTCTCTTCTCAGACAAACTTCATCAACAACACAACAATCATCATAATGAAGCCTTGTACGATTTTCAAGAGATAAATAGGCTTGTCACATTAGGGTTCGATTTATCCCAAAAGGCTCCTCTTCTTCGATTTTGAAATGATTAATAATATTACTTTTAATTTTCATTTAAGTCTCAATAGTTGGTGCATAAATATTTCAATTTAATTTAATTGCTCAACTGGCCCCAACTGATGAGAACTTGACCCTTCACTTAAGTCACTTAAGTTATAATATAAAATTATATTATAACTTAATATTATAAGCTCAAAACCATTAATATTTATTTCAATCAAATAAATATTAATATCTCCATTATTACTCAACATTTTTGCGCGCCATCAAAACTGGGAGCTGGCATGAGGAAACTGCATATGACCATGCCCCTTTACTAAAAATAGCAGGGTCCCATCTCTAGCATCTCTGACTTACTATAAATAGCAAGTCCTTCATATGGAGTCCTGTAGACCTCAAACGAACACCAATCTTGCATAGCTCTGACTATTGAAGAAGCTGCATCCCTCAATGGACCCTCTATCCAATCTCATTAGCCTACGAGGATCGCAATAATAGGCTAATCTACTGAATACAGATGTCTCACTTTGGAGGGGACATTACAGTCCTCCCTCCCTGAAATTGCTTGCCCACAAGCAATCTCAATGCTGGGTGTTGTAAGATCTCCTCACCTTCCCAGGTGGCATCCTCAATTGGCAAATCCTTCCATTTAACCAAATATTTTGTGATAGTTTGTTTCCGTACCCGCCTCTCTCGAAAATCCAAGATAGCCTCTGGCTCAAGAATCAATTTCCCCTCATCATCCAAGGGTAGCAACACTGTTGATGGAGTCACATGATGTCCTAATGCCTTCTTGAGGCGTGATACATGAAAAACATTGTGAACTCGGCTATCTGCTGGGAGCTCTAACTCATATGCTACTTCACCCACTCGCCTGATAATCCGAAAGGGCCCATAGTAGCGAGGTTTCAACTTTTCAGCACCACTTTTCCTGAGTGTAGACTGTCGGTACGGCTGCAACATTAAAAAGACCATGTCTCCCACCTCGAATGATCTCTCGGTCCTCCTCTGATCAGCATATTGTTTCTGCTAATTTTGTGCCTTAGTGATATTCTCCTTGAGAGTCTTCATAATGTCTTGACTCTCCTGCAACAAGTCTCCCGCACTAGGCACTCTGCTATCACTAAACAGAAGGTCGATGAAGCTAGGAGCTTCATACCCGTATAACGCCATGAAAGGTGTCATCTGTATAGACATGTGGAAAGTGGAATTATAACAAAACTTGTAGAGGTAGATCCACTTTACCCATGCCTTTTGTGTTGTCCAGCTATGTAATTTCTGAGATAACCTTCCACCCATTTATTAACTATCTCTGTTTGCCCGTCTGTCTGCGGGTGATAGCTAGTACTCGGGGTTAACTCGGTCCCACAGAGTCTGAACACCTCCTGCCAAAAGTGACTCATGAAGCGGTTGTCCCTGTCACTGACTATGGTCCGAGGCAACCCATGAAGCCTGAAAATCTCTCGAAAGAACAATTCTGCCACCTGTGTAGTCGTGTATGTAGTTGTGATCGGAAAGAAGTGGGCATATTTTGTTAAACAATCTACAACCACATATATACAGTCTCTCCCCTGAGCTTTAGGCAAGCCCGTAATAAAGTCCATGGATAGGCATTCCCACTTCCTATCAGGAATCGGAAGGGGCTGTAATAAACCTGCCGAGTAAGTGTGCTCCTGTTTGTTCTGCTGACAAATCGGACACTCCCTAACATACTGAAGGACATCGGCCTTGAGTCCTTTCCATGTAAACCTCTCCCTGATCTGCCTGTAAGTTTTGAAGTATCCTGGGTGTCCTGCAGTAGGCACATCATGGAAAGCCCTCAGTATTATATTCTTCACTTTTGATCCTGGTGTCAAATATATCATGCCCTTATAAATTATGAGCTCATTGACAACTGCATATTTGCTATCCTGAACTGACCCCTCAATGATCCCAGATGCCCATGTATCCTTGGCGTATTCCGCCACAATCAGGTGCCTCCAATCCTCTGAGATCTGAATCATGTTGTTCAAGTGTGGTCTGCGAGATAGAGCATCAACAACAACATTTTGAGTACCCTTGAAGTATGTAATCTCGAAGTCATACGACTGAAGCTTACTGACCCATTTCTGCTGGCGGTCATTAGGATCTCGCTGCCCAAAAAGTGTCTAAGACTATTATGGTCAATTTTTATACAGAATTTACTGCCAATGAGATATTGTCTGAATTTGGCCAAAGCGTGCATTATGGCCAACGTCTCTTTATCATAAATACTATACCCTCTCTCCGGTCCCTTGAGCTTCCTGCTCTCAAATGCAATTGGGTGTTTCTCCTGCATAATCACAGCACCAATTCCCTCACCCGAGGCGTCACAATGAAGCTCAAATGGCTTCGTGAAGTCTGGCAGAGCAAGAACAGGACAAGTGGTCATAATCTGTTTGAATTTCATGAAGCACTCCTGTGCCTCCAGAGTCTACATGAAAGCACCTTTCTTCATCAAGTTCGTGAGAGGTGCTGCATGACGCAAATAACCGCTGACAAACCAACAATAGAAACCACATAACCCCAGAAATCCGCACAACTGTGTGAGATTCTCTGGAGTGGGCCAGTCGATGATGGCTCGGATCTTGTCAGGATCCATCCTCACACCTCTACACCAATAATATGACCCAAATTTAATAATTTTGTCATGCCAAGGTCACACTTCGATTCTTTCGCATACAAAGACTCACTATCCAAAATCCCTAACACTGCATCCAAGTGGACAAGGTGATCCTCCCACGTTCAACTATATACCAGTATATCATCAAAGAATACAAGTACAAACCTCCTCAGCTGTGACTGGAAGATTCTGTTCATTGTGGCCTGGAACGTAGCTGGAGCATTGGTTAGCCCAAATGGCATAACCACAAACTCGAAATGCCCACAGTGGCATCTAAATGTCTTTTTCTCTATATCCTATTCACGCACCCTGATCGGATGATAACCAAATCGCAAGTCAATTTTTGAAAAGAAACAAGCACCATGTAGCTCGTCGATCAACTCGTCGATCCGTGGGATGGGGGATCTATTTTTAATGGTCCTCTTATTCAAAACCCTATAGTTGATGCACATGCGAAGAGTACCATCCTTCTTCTTGACTAAAACCACTGAGGAGGCAAATGGTGATTTGCTCGGCCGAATGTGACCCATGGCGAGCAACTCCTTAATGGTTTTTTCTATCTCATCCTTAAGACGTTTCGGATGCCTATACGGAGTAATCATCACAGGCTTAGCACCCTCTTCTAGCTCTATGATATGCTCAATACCCCTATCAAGAGGTCTACCTGGTGGGATGTCACTGAAAACCTTCCCATGATTAATTTTGATCTCCTGTATATCCGGATGATATTCTGTTTTATGCTCCCTCTCCTGAGTTGGCATTAGCACACATTCAGCTGCCCAATCCACCATATTGTGCCACATGAGGCTCTCCATCCTCCTAAATGACATCTTGAAACTACTATCTCTGATGGCTTTTAGTATTTGAGTCTTTCCCTTTACCTCGAAACTCATTTCCATTTCACGAAGATCAAGAGTGAATTTGCCAATAGCATGGAGCCATCTCATCCCCAAAACTACATCTATGTCTCCCATGTTTAGCACATAGTAATCAGCCTTAAAGTTATAGTTATTAAGGCGCATCGGAAGGTCTTTGACCATTCTTTCGCACTTAAGGCTATATCCATCCGCCACTTTCACCCTTATACCTTCAAACTCCTCAGTCATGATCCCACGCTTCTCCACAAAGCGTGTATCAATAAAATTATGAGTGGCACCTGTATCCAAAAGGGTGATGACCTTTTGACCTGCTAGAAAACCACGCATTCAAAAAGACCCTTCCTGCTGGATACTAGTAATCCGTGCCTCCTGTAGATGAATTTCCCTTTCCTTTTCCTCTTCTTTTTCTGACTTCTCATCATCTGATTCTTCTTAACCAGCTTGCTAGTCGGAATTTTCAGATCCTGAATCTTCATAAAAAGCCCACATAGCATGGTTAGCTTTGCCCTTCGGCCTTAAGGGGCAATCATGATTTGCGTCATATGGACCCTTGTAGTAGAAACAAAGCTTTTGTTTCCGCAAATCATTTAATGTTTCACGATCAAATGGAGCTGCTGATTTTCCCTTTTGATCTCCCTTAAAATCAGATTTTTCTTTGTTCTTGGGATATGTTTTATTATCTCTGAATGAAGAAGAGCCCTTTGTGCCAAACTTGTTTGATGATCCGAACTTGCTGGATGGGGCTGCAAGTTCCATACTCCTTGCCTTCTTCATTGCCTCCTGTAGTGTTGGTGGATCGAAAGCCTTAACCCACCCGCATAACGGCTCCAATAAGCCCTCTATGAAAAGCACAACCAACCTCCTCTCCGAAATGTTTGTAACCATTACAAACAACTTCTGAAAATCACTGATATAGCCCTCTAAGCTGCCAGTCTGTCGAAGTTGTGCCAAATCCCTGAAATAGACTTTTGGATCCTTTTTATCAAAGCGATCAACCAGTCTATCAACAAACTCCTGGTACGTGGTGATACGGTTGTGCTGCAGTGTAACCATTCCTTGATACCACCAGTCATGGGCTGCTCCCTCTAAATGTAACGTGGCAAACTTGATTGCTTCTTCCTCAAACATAGGTCGAAGCGTCAGGAAAGTGTCCAGCCGATGAAACCAAGACTGTGTTGTCACCTTGCCGCTACCATCAAAGTAAGGTAGGGTGATCTTGTTGGCCGCATGCTTCAAGTCCCTATTCTTGTTTCGAGGCCTATTCCCCTGTCAAGCCCTGTAATAGTCCATCCTCGATTGAACAAATCGATCAAAGTGCATGAGTTCTCGTGCCTATGGTGTCAACTGCCGCCACTCTTCATGTGCAGCCATTTATGCATCTACAAAGGTTGGTTCCTCAACCTCCTCAATATTCTCCTCCGCTCGCTCTTCCCTAAGAAAGGTCGGTCGAGTTGGCCTATCTGCAGTGCGGGAAAGTGTCCTCTACACCCTCTATGATCCTGCTACACTCCTGTCATCATCTTGATTTTGAGGTTGTCTCCTAGGTAGGTTCAACTATTGTAGTGTATCTACCAGATGCTGTAGAGCACCAGCTACTTGTTGTTGACCAACCCGTAAATCCCTTAAAATCTCTCACTTCTCTATCACCATCTCTTTCATCATCCCTTTTGGTATTTCTTAATGGATCCTCGTCTCTCCTTTCACTCCTGTGTGGACCCTCTTTTGATCTGTCACCCATATCTGACAAAGGTTCCTCTGCAAATGGATTATCTCTTTTTCAATCTGCCTCTGATTCCCCTTTACTACGTGTGAAATATTTGTGATGACTACTCATGTGCCTTCAACCCTCTAGGATGGCAGGATATTGGCTCTGATACCAATGTAATAACACTTCGTGCCCTTATTTGTGATGCTGATTTTTTGTTTTGTGTGTTTGATGTTTAATGAGGGTTTTCTACTTTTTTTGTGTTTTCTTGAAATATTTGCAAGGAAATAAAATGCAAAAATATGAAAGAATACAAGCAACTGCGATAATAACTCCTCCACTATATATTTATTTGATCATTATTCAATAGAGCAGGTTATTACAATCATACCCAAATTAATTTGCAAACATGCAACTGCTGTTCACAACTTCAGCCAAAAAAGCAAACTCATAACAGGTCCAAATCTCCTTCAATATGCTGCCTTTGAACCATAGAATCAAACCCTTGGTGCACGGGTACTGTAGCGCTACTATTCACGTCACTGTAGCAACAAACATAAATTTGATTTGCAAATGATTAAATCTTAATCTTCCACAATCTTCAGATCTGCAAACATAAAACCTTGAAACCCTTGAATAATCTTTGTATTCCTTCACCAATATGCTCAAATAGAACACCTAAATGATGCCCTCCAAAATACCAAATTCAACAGGTATTTCACTGTTTCAAATGGCTGCAAACACTGGAGAAGAAACATTCTCCAATGGCACGAGGATTGAAAACCCTTGGCTTTCTCTTCTCGGACAAACTTCATCAACAACACAACAATCATCATAATGAAGCCTTGTACGATTTTCAAGAGATAAATAGGCTTGTCACATTAGGGTTCGATTTATCCCAAAAGGCTCCTCTTCTTCGATTTGAAATGAGTAATAATATTACTTTTAATTTTAATTTAAGTCTAAATAGTTGGTGCAGAAATATTTCAATTTAATTTAATTGCTCAACCAGCCCCAACTGATGAGAACTTGACCCTTCACTTAAGTCACTTAAGTTATAATATAAAATTATATTATAACTTAATATTATAAGCTCAAAACCATTAATATTTATTTTAATCAAATAAATATTAATATCTCCATTATTACTCAACATTTTTGCACGCCATCAGAACTGGGAGCTAGCATGAGGAAACTGCATATGACCATGCCCCTTTACTAAAAATAGCAGGGTCCCATCTCTAGCATCTGTAACTTACTATAAATAGCAAGTCCTTCATACAGAGTCCTGTAGAACTCAAACGAACACCAATCCTACATAGCTCTGACTATTGAAGAAGCTGCATCCCTCAATGGACCCTCTATCCAATCTCATTAGCCTACGAGGATTGCAATAATAGGCTAATCTACTGAATATAGATGCCTCACTTTGGAGGGGACATTACACTTCCACTTTTCAATGGGTAACAAGGTAAGTAAAGCAACTCGACCACTTATTCAACAAGAGTGAAGTACAATAAAACTGAGAAGTAGAAGGTTGTTTGATACTACCAAATCAGCATTACAATGATTATCAAATACATGAAAAAATATGTCATGAGCTACTCAAATGAAGCTTATTACAATATAAATCAGTTCTTGCTTCAATGAACCGTAAGGCAACATAAAATCAAACAAATACCAAGAATATACCAGGTCTGATTTGAAGGGGCAGCGGTCTGATTTTCTGACCAGCGAACCCAATACATCACCCCACACACCAACAAATGCTCATAACTCTCTAGCCACACCTCCAAATCACCCCAAACCTGTTGCAAATGATGCCTGGGGGCAAGGCGTCCAAGTTCTATCAACCAAACTCCACAAACCAGCTCAAAAAACTCAAGCATGCATCCCAATGTACCTGCTGCAAATGGTATGGCCTCCCAAGCAGGTCAACCTCATGCCAGAAATCAGATTCTCATCTAAAAAACACCAAGACTGGAGCAAGGGGGCACCCCAATGAGAGAAAAACTCAGCAACAATACCCACAAAAAAATCTCAACTCCTCAAGATGGTGCAAGTTAAAATGTGGGTCAGCTAAGTTTGTTTGAACACTTCCAAAATAACTCCAACAGCAAGAGAACACACCAAAATATTACTAGGAAACATCAAAGCTACTCAAAACTAAAGCAAATAGGAAATCCATCACCATTGAAGCTCAATATGCAACCTTTGAATGAAGAAGCATCCACTGTTCAACTAGGAGTTATCTTGCAAACTCGAAACTAAAGAAGAACTAGGAGGTGTATAAACCTCAAAGAAAAAGTCTGAAATGATTTCAGCAGCACTTCATTATAATAAAATTGGATAACCAAATGAGAGGGAGAGAGGCTTATTTATAAGCTCCAAACCCATAAATTCAAAACTCCTTTTCCCTCCAAAAAAGGACGCCCAAATGAAAAATATTACATTATTTATTAAAACCCCCTTATCTTGTCAACTATGGTGTCCACTTTATCCTAGGCATAAAAATCATTTAAATTTGCAAAGTCTCCAAAAAAGGCGTCCAACTTATGAGTCCACCTTTTAAAACAACTTATTTCATAAAGCCTAGGCGTGGGGGCCAAAAAGCAACATTAAAAAATAATATAACTTAAGTTATTAAACTTTCATTTTCTGAACTCCAAGAGTGTTGGAGAAGCCACTACCAAAACTGAACTGCCTCATTGCCAGAAGTAGAAGCCAAGTGTTGAACTGTTGCCAAACCACACTACCAAAAATAGCACTTACTAAAAATTGCATATTGCTAAAAATAGTAAATGACTCCAAACACCGTTTGAGTACATTCCGGGTAGCAATCGTAACTTACTAAAAATAGTAAGTCTAGAAATAGTCACTGATGAAAATGTATGTGATACCTCTTTAAAGCTCTTTGAAAACCCAAAAAGACCCAAAAAACATACTTGCAAACTCCTGCAACCATCCCTTGAAAAATCAAAAAGATACCTCCTAGAAAATAGGAAACCCTAATTCTGCCTCCAACTAGCTTACAGGACTCTGGAAATAGGCTAACGGCCACTGAAATGCATAGGACTAAAAAGAGGACATTACAGAGCTGCTTGCCTTGTAAACATTAGAATAGCCACAACTATACTCAAGAAAATACATCTTAAGAATATGTGTCTTGTCTCTAGTTTCATTCACACAGTTTGTTTCTAAACCTTTAAGTTATTGCAATACTTCTAACATTAGATTTGGCTCAAATAATATTCATAGAAATAAAAATCCTTAGTACCTTCCAAGCTCCAAAAAAAAGTTGTTAAGGCCTATGACAAACAAAATCACACAATGCAAATGTAGCAATGACCCGACAAACCTAACACTTATGAGTTGAGAGGCAAAGAGTTAACCAAATGCAAACTCAAACAATCTCATCAAACTAATAAAAACTTTCTATACCTATTTATGTGTCTATTTCCTAACTAGTTTAAAACTTATAAATAACAAGGCAAAGAGTTGACTCTATTCTTTTTATTGGAGAACCAAGTCAAGCTCAGCAATGCTAGACCACTTGGAAAGACTATCATGAATATAACTCAATAAAAGAGAGTACCAAAGATGATGCCATATTCAATCTTTAAAATTCAAATAGTACCAAAATTGAAGATATTTTCATGGTCTTGTTAAATAGAAGAAAAATTATGGCCTAAGGAAGCCTCGTAAAAAAATCGAAAAATTCATTCCTAATCAACTTGCCTCATTCATTTATCTCCAAATCCAATGTCAAAGCATTGTAGTGTTTGAGGAGAGGTGATTGGACCGAACTCCCTACTAACAAAGGACACTCCCGCAACGTTGAACCTATTTATCCTCGCATGCGGGCTTGTAGCATAAGCGGCCTGTGTCACACCTAGTGCTATCTAACGGTGCCCTCCTTTTTGAAGGGAAAAAGCGAGCATCCCAGAACACCATCGAGGATCAGTATGTGCCTTTGGTAACATTCATTTTAAGTTCAGAAACCTCAAAAGCATATACTATTATGCCTTAAGGCAAAAACAAACATAGTTATTTTCCCACTATTAATTCTTAAAGGAAAGAGGTTGCAATCAAGTTTAAAATCTTTCCAGATCAAGGAGTGGATCAAAGACAAATCAAGTAATTTCAACAGCATTTCAAACACTTAAAAACAAACAAGAAGAATAAGACAGAAGAGAAAGAACACACAGATTTACGTGGGGAAAACCCTTTCGAGTAAAAAACCCCACACTCCAAAACCATAGAGCCAATATATTATTCAATAACAAAAGCAATTACAATACATTCTTCAAGCTCAAGGGCATTAAAGGAGATTTACATCTTGTTCCATCTTTGACAAAATTTTGGCAACATAACCCCTGTGAATAACTCTCCTCACATCTCTCCTCTAGCAAAACACCTGTATTTATAGTATACAGTGCCCAGGATAGAAGTTTCCTCAAACCCACGCCCATGCATGAACATGCAAAAAGAAAGGCACTACATGCAAAAGCATGCACATGCAAAAAAGCACTTGTCAAAAATTTGGGCATCCACATTCCAAGTTTGACTCAACTAGGAATAGAAATTGCATCCATGCACAACTCTGCTTGCAAATAGCAACTTCCAATCTTGACTTTTCAAAGTGGGCGCCAACTTCCACAAAAGCAGGTACATGCCATAGTTAACTCAGCATGCCTTGACGCATGTCACCTCTGTGCAACTCCGAGAAGTTTTTACAAACTCCTCTCTCCGAATGAGCACCCAAGTGACAAGTGGCACTATGGCGCACCTCCATGAAGTAGGCACAAACAACAATGCTTCAAATAAGTGCCTCGGTGACAAGTGGCACTCCGTTGAGCTCTGCACCTTGCATGTAGGATAAATCTCTTCCCAGCGGGTCCCACAAAGTGCTTCTACAGATAACTGATGAGGAGAAAAAGGATTGACTTTTGTGAGATGAGATGGATCATGGTGAGTTTTACCTGGTTCTATGATCCTTGTTTGCATCTTGATAGATGAGCTAGTAGGATTCTTTTGTGGATCCTCCTTTTGTTTTGTATTATGGTAGCTATGGCCCCTTAGAAATCCCTATTGCTGTTGTAACGAAGTCCTTTTTAAATATAATTTAACTTTTTGTCCCCCCAAGAAAAAACTTGCCTCACTCATGTTTAACACACAAATTTCTGTCCAAAGGCAGAACCCTTATCACCTCATGTAGCAAAAGAATATAATAAAGGCGGCTCCTTACCCAAGCACTGAAAAGGCCAGTAGCAAAAGAATATAATAAAGGAAGTTCCTTACCCAAACCACTGAAAAGGCCATTCTTTCCACATCAGAGCGCAGCGAACATATGTCTGCCAGTTACAAGCAAAATAAAGTCATTGTTATTCAAACAGATCATTTACACCTATCTCAACTTATAGCCAAACTCAGCATTTGCTAATTGCTCTTATACATTAGAAAGATGTTCTCATTTAATGTCTTTCGTACCTTCAGTGAGTGGTTTTGGGAGCATATCTATTCTACGCTCAACCAAGTAAACAGATGTACCCCGCATTGAAGCTTCTTCATCAAGAGGTGTACCAGGGTGAACAAAGCTTGTGACATCAGCAATATCTATTTATCATATTTCTTGTCAAAGAAAATTCAAGCATAAATCACCAAAAGCAAAGCTCAAACAAGACCACAAAAAGCTTTGTGCTCTTATCCTACCTGCTGCTCAATCAAGAGAGTCACAAACAGATCAAGTAAAAATATTAAACTTCAAAACCACCAAAACAATCATGATAAATCATAAATATGCTTTGGTCCATTAATCCATAGGAGTTCAAACAAAACATATACATGACAACCACACTCAAAAATGATGCCTCGGGATAAAATGCAGTAACAGCCATTGAGATATGTAATTTGATTTATTGTCAACATGCTGCATACTTTGTTTCCACACATGGTTTAAGATTTATTTGTGATTTCATATTAGATGACCCTGCAGGGCGGTTGCCAGATTTCTCCTTAAAAAGCTACATATATAGGTTCTTAACCAACTGTCACATCAATATAGCATTGCATTCATTATTCATCTTGACCATATTGATTTATGCCCGTACTTATGGCATCCACTAAATTCTTTGTATACATATGTATGATTGTGTGACTGTTTGTTTACTGCTATACACACCTCAAACTTAAGATCAAAACATGCTATCAGAGGCTAAACATTCATATGATTGTGTGATTGTTCGTTTACTGCTATACACACCTAAAACTTAAGATCAAAACATGGTATCAGAGGCTAAACCATAAGACTCAATGAAATATCATCTACTGCATCAATTTGTTGGTACCAAAGATCTATAGTTGCTCATAAACATGGCTTCAGTAAACTTACTAAGACAAGGGAATTATTTGCAACTCTTTGGAGATTTAAATTTTGAGATCTCTGTCAAAACTGGCTTTATTTTTAGGGATGCAATCAAAGAGAATACTCATAATCTATTGTGATTGCTGATTTTGTAGAAATTAGCTAGTCTCTCCTATAGATAACATTTTCAATTAATCTCATGCCCTAGCTGTTTTTCTTATAACTCCTCTTAATAACTTCACTTAAATCATTTTGCAGAAAAACTTACTCTTAAGTCTTTAAAAGGGTTCTTTTGCAAGTGCAACCCATAAGATAGGTACTCGAGTTTTTATTGCTACCAATCTGTGTTCATAAGTCCGGTTTCTATTATAGAAATATGTATATGGCAGAGGCTGTTTGTAAGATGCAGAGGTTTTGATTTTACGTCAATTTGAGCCTCTTTTCATGTTCATTAGCCATTTTATGTGCTACTTTTAGCCAATATCCAATCAAATCCTCACCCTATCAATCAGCTATTTTATTAAGATCCCAGAAACTCATTTTTGTTTGATTTTCCCGAATCTACATGCTCTGCCTGTGGGTTTACTTTAATTTCACCTTTCATCATGTCACATGTAACTATCCATTTACCACTAGAGAAAGTTCATCTTTCACCCTTATTTCCTGAAGAAAACAGATTAGAGACTACAGTAAGTTCAAATACTTCATTAAGCATGGTTGGTACTCACATACTATTGGTAATAAAGTTAGTAACATCCATTTTCACACCCCTGCCAATCATTGAAATACTCAAGTAATTGGCACAATCTGAGAAATGTCCACCTGTCTTCAACACCAAAGCATAAGCATATTTCCTAACCACCCATTGTTATTAGGATTCAACTCATTCAGTCAGTTAAATTAGAGAGAGCAATCAGACAAGTATTGCTTTTAAGGATACGGACTCCAACTTCAAAATTCCCATTTGGCAGTGCTATGCAGCTTAATGCATCATCAATATCCCTGCATCCTGTAATCACCATAACCAACAAATTCCAATATTATCAAGCTTGGCCCCAAAAATTAGAATCATTGAAAGTGAAACAATGATAAGAAATAAGGAAAAAATAGATTCACATTTTGCTAGACTTAGGGCACTGCAAATACTGACCAGGTGGATCCACACTAAAAACTCTAATGTGACGCAGGTCCTCTCTCTGAGAATTGTTCAGTTCTTCTGGTGGTAATGTCCATGGCAAGGGCGGCAAACAAGCCAGAACTTGTTCAGAAAATGGTCTCGTATTGATGTCATTCTCAATTAACAAAACCTGTCACAGGATGTTGGATTTGAATTTTCCAAGTGTTAATAATATGATACATCTTTGTAAATGGTTTTTTATGTGCTGCATAATGTCAATTGTCAACTATACTCCAAGAAAAATTTGCAATAAATATGTTCCTGCAGAAAAGTATAGATGTTAAATTTATCCTATATTAAAATCTGATGAGACAAATGTATATCTGAAAATTAGTGCTACTTATTCTGAAAATATTATTTTTCAGAAGAGCAAGGGTGATGGAATAAATGAGAGCCTTTCGTATACTTTTGTCATTGGATAAGAGCAAGCCTTGACACTTATTAAGAAAAGGAATACAAAACATGCCTCAGTTTCTGTGTCACGATCACCAATTTCTCCAATGGTTCGCACATAGTGGCCAGATGGATATCGAGACATCCGATCCCAGAAATCAACAGCTACAATGATTCTTTTGTCAATGAGATTTCCAAGTTGCCGAGTTTGAATCCGAATCTTGGGTGTCCTACGATCAGTAGAAACAAATAAAGCATGGACAATTCCACCACCACCTGCAGGCATAGGCATAGGCTCCAGAGAGCCACAGTACCTACAACAAACAAAAATAATTGCCAACACATCACAGAATATTGAATAAAGAAACAAATACAAGCTTGAATAAAGAGCAGTTGAATTTTCAACAGTTCTAACAAAACAAGGTGTGTAAATATGCATCTGGTACACAAAATAAAATTCACTGTTCCGATATTTCAAGCTATGTTTTATGCTCTTGGTATTGGTATTAGTAGTGATACAGTAATTCAGTATTTTGTGTACTTATAAAGTGATTGGTATCCATATAATGGCATAAAATGATTGGTATCCATACAATGGCTTGATAGGCCAGTCCACATTTTTGTTCATGGCCCAATATATATAATAAAATTTTCAGAGATACTACAAAATAAACAACTTCTAATATCTTCGATGTGCTGTAACTCATTAGTTTCACCATTCCCACTCAGAGATACTACAAAATAAACAACTTGTAATATCTTCAATGTGCTGCAATTCATTAGTTTCACCATTCCCACTGAATCTCTAAGAGGAAACACTAATTCAACCATTTACAATTCAAATTTTGGAACTTATAAACAAACCAATTACCATCACTAACAAGTTCAAGAATCTGGAAATGTTTGTGAGAGAAAAAGAAACCGAAAATCCAGAATTCTCAAATAGCTTCAACTAAATGTAATATAAAACTTTTTATTACCAAGGAAGATAAAGTTGACAGAAACCATAGATGAGACAACGCTGGCCCAAGCACATATTACTATGGAACGAAGAAAGATCAGTGTCCTCATCAACTACCATGAAAGTGCACTTGCATATGAATTTATGTATTCAATTGTTGTCTTCTTTCAAAGGCTGGCAAGATTCGGCTCCAATACCATTGTAATATCCCAAATGGAATATTTTGATCTTCTCCTTAATTAATATACAATTATAATATCCCCAATTTGTATTTTTGCAATTTCCTGTATTTTGGGTCAAACAAACTTGCAACTTCTTTCAAAGGCACGGCCAGCTAAAACTCATGCAATTCCTCTTCAAAAGCTCATAGCAACCAATAAAGGATGCTACACTTGACTTAGCATTGCCTAGCATATGGGAAATGCCTTACAGTAAGTTCTTATTACTACAATCACCTGGTTAAATGCTGCAATTATCTTTATAACCTGCTGCAATCAACTTTCACCCTGTGCAGCAAGGCTGCGATCAGTTATTCATAAGGTACGGCAGGCTTAGGCAAGTTTAAATTTGGCCCACCACTCTTAAATAATGCTGTGATCCTCAACTGTACTTTTTATAATGTGTTTTTTCTCATTAGAATATTTATAGACTGATCCATGCAAACCAGTTATGAATTGTTGGTTTGAAAGGATATTTCTTTAATTACAAACTGTGAAAAAATAAAATCTGCAGAATAGTGATTTCTGTGTGAAATCACTCCAAGGAATTGTGAGTTTTTGTCCTTCAATTCCAGACCTAGAGGGTTTTCGTCCTCAGGTTAACTAAACCGAAGTTCCATGCTCCACAAGGAGCAGAAATCAGATAATAAAATGTTTTCCCAATATGCCTCATTGCTTGGCCTTTCTTAAATAGATTTTTCCTTTGAGAGTCATAATTCTTCAAATTTCCTTCATGACCCCTGATTAATATTTGAGACAATTTATTTTAAGATAAACTTAAATTATAAGAGATTTTATTTTATATTTTAACTTTATTTGAGGGACTCTTCATTATAATTTCATTTTATAATATCACTTAAGCAGCCCCTTTTGTAACATTATGATCCTCCTAATTTATTATTATAATCTCATTTTCCTAGTGTGAAATTCCCGAGGCTCAAATCAACAGTAAGTCAAATGAAGAAAAACAGAACACAGAAACAGACACATATCCCAAAATGAATTAAAGAAGGTATTCAGTAACTTACGAATGCCAATTCCTCTTTATTATACCAATAACACGCCCAGTTGGGCGACCAATAACCTTGGCTTGAGCTTCATTTGACTTCTGTTCCAAGATGGTATCACGAGGAGCATCATCAGCACTGCCTGGAATCAAGTGGACGTCCTCCTCTTCCTCTTCTTCTGAACCATAACAAGGGGAGAAAACATGATCACATAAAGCAGGGGGATGTCATAACAAAATCGCATACTGTAAGCCCTTCTCTAAATTTTTCCTCTTGATAAAAATAAAATATTACCGTCTTCAATTATTTTCATTGCTTTCCCTCCATGCCACTGATCCTGTGGCAGGAGCTCAACAGCAACTACATCTCCATCAAAAGCCCGATTCATATTAGCACGTCCATAAATTACAATCTCATCCCCAATGCTCTCACTACCAACGTAGGCCTCAAATGGGTTGTAACGATTAACTCGAAGTTTTCCTTGATGGTAAATTCCTTGATGCAGTCCAGATGTAATTTCAGACATGGGCTTATGCTGTACCATTTTACAAGTAAAGATTCTTACACTGGTGATCAGAGAATATCATCTATAATATCATCTATAGACTCAAGAAAACCCAGAGTCTTGACTTATCTGATTAATTGTTCAACAACTGCAAAAGAAAACTCCATTTCGTTGCAAATGGAAGGTATTGGAAAAGCATTCACCCACCTCACTAAATATGACTTTTTTCTTTGAGGGCCTTAAATCTTCCACTTCAACATCATTTCCAGAACTAGATTGGACAAGCAGGTCAAGCAATTCTGGTTGACCAAGTGATTTCACATATCCTTCAACTAAAACCAAGAGCACAACGCAATATCAGAATGCAATCGAACAAGAAATCTCTAACTAAAGTCACATTAAGAATGTGCCAATCAATTAAAGCCAATTTTCCCACAAGAATTGTAGAAAATGAATCCAAAGCCATGAAACCTTTAGAACAAAATTTCTGTTTGAACTTTGAAGTTCCACATCAGACAGCTACTGAATAAAATCACCTTCTATAGTGCAGCAGTAGATCTTCGTGGTTTGCAAATGAATTACCTGTTTCTGCAGCAATACCCTCCTCAATAGCTTTTCTCTTATTTTCCCTGTCATTTGTAAGCAATAATACCTGCACTCCTTGACCTAAATGCTTCTGATACCATAGGGTAGCCACACGAATTGCTGCAAATTTTAACACTGTGTCAATAAGAAAGTTATGCAATTTTACGACCAGATATACATTCATGTAGGCAATGTGTGGCAAGATAGATTATGTGTGTAAACATGCAGGGAATTTTCTAACAATTTCAACAAAAAAACAATAAAGATAATCAAAAACATAACAACAAACTCATCACAATTAGTTAACACTCCATCATATGAAATCAGCAACATGCTGAACAAACATTGGCATTTTTTTTCCAAAACTCTGCACTTTAAAAAACAGGACATGAGAAGTTTCTTCTATTAATCATGTCTGGAAGGACTCCTACAAAACATAAAAGCCTTCCATTGGACCTCTCTCATAAGTAGAAAACTATAAATAAAGTTTGTACAGAATAATGGTCAAATAATAATTAGATAGATTGATTTTACAGATATTTATAACTCCTGAAATGTGGCATTGACATTTAATCTGGCACATGTACCCTTCGCAGTTAAGGATTAGTAATTACCCCAATAAAGAGGAAACTGAAAAGACACACATAAGCACCAAGGAAAACTGGATTTCCTCGAGATGATAGATTCTTGAGATTCAATCTTAATGGGATGGCCAAGGGTCACACAAGCTTGGCCGGTTAACTGGAATCTTCTGCTATGTTACAGAAGTCTTCACACTGTCAATCCAAGATATGTGATCCCCATACACAACAAGCATTCAGATCAGACACTTTCCAGATACAACGCAGATACATATCTGGATTCTGGACCATATCCAAGTCCAAATATGCCCAAGCAAATGTCGGCAAATGTATCAGATATGGAGTGTACAAAATACCTACCATATCCAAAGAAAATTAAAAACTAAAGGAAAACAATAAAAATAATTATTTTTTGAAAAAAGAAATTATGGTTATAAACTGAGGTAAAACACCTATCTTTTCACACAGACCAGCCAGTTTTGTGCTTATATATCCATGGTTGGCTGATTTTTGTTGCTTAATTAGAGGCATTTGCACAGGGAGATTCAAAATGGCAAAAATAGAGCATGCATAAATGATCAGACATCTTGGGAAAAAAAAATCTGAACCCAAGTCTAACAACAACACTCACATGATTAGAGATGACCAAACAATAAAGTAACAGATGACTTTTCGTTTAAAACAGATAAGTCATCCAACAGGGTTGAATATTTCTAAATTCTGCATTTCCATCTTTAGCAAGGTCTTGCCATGTTGGCCAGAGTTCCTTGGAGACCACCTAATGCCCATTATATCAGAAAGTTCACTCAAAAGACTGCAAACCAAAGCTGGAAGAGATTAACTGAAAAAGGTGTAATATAAGCATAAATTACACACACAAAGCTTATGTGAGAGGACTTGAGGTAACTATCAATAGGAAAAACGTAAAATAGTTTAAAAAATAAAGATCAAGTATGGCCAATCATTTGCTAGAATCAAGAAACTGCCACAAAGCATATAGCCCTACCTCTGTCATTTCGATCATTAGGGCTCTCACCAACCATTGCTTTCACATACGTATCCCTGAAAAACAGAAGAACTGGAATAATTTTTTTGTTCATTACAACTTATAAGGAGCAGATATATATTACTATTATAGCAGACCCAAGATACGTCGTTGGAAATTAGTAGTAAATGGCACCTTCAATGGATAGCCTTACTGGCTACTGCATTTCTTAAGTGACCATTACATCTAAAATAAATGATTATTTCATACTTTCCTTCAAGTTCAGATTTACATACATAGCATATGCATTGTCTTCTAAAGGTAAAAGGTGAGCAATTGTGTAATAGAAGGCAACAAATTTTCTATTAAAAGATAAAAAGAATAAAACTCCTACCAAATAAATTTCTAAGAAACTACAAAAATTCCCTGGACTGTCTTTTTATCTAGAAATTCAGGGTTTCTTGATACATGCTCTTTCTAGCACAAATTGCAATTGCATATTTTATTTTTCCATTGATATCTTTCAATGAATTAAGTAAAAAGCATGGCTTCCAAATGCCTGAAATACAAAATAAAAAATATCAACTTACTTGTGATGTTCATTGGAAAACACAAAAAATTGCCGCAATGGATTGCCACAAAGAGTGCGGACCCTGTTATATACTGACATATTCTTATTCTTTACTTCATCAAGAACAACTGAGAGCACAACCACATCACTGATGGCTGTGTTTTCCAGCAGGTCAATCTGTCAAGCCATTAAAATATCTTTTGAATAGAATTCAAACATTTTATTCACAAAATCAGAAGGCAAAAAGTGAGTTTCCAAACATTTAAAATCTGTTAAAACAAAGGAGAAACAACTCTTAAAACACTATAGTACATTGAACTTAAAGTTGAATACACAGACAGAAATACCTGATTTAGAACTACATTAGTGTCAACAATCAAAATAGTAGAGGCCAACTGACTAATTCGGGCGGTAGTTGCATCACATGTTTGACAAATAAGAGCTCCACAATATATATCATCTCGAAGGTAGTGCTCCCTTACCACCTGACAACACAACCCCAAAAAATTAGTCAAAATCAACATACTATTTTTTTAGGCTATTTTTTTGCCAGACAGCTATTTTCAAGCTATAAATTCACCAATTATGAAATTCAAAACATACATTAACCAGGATTTTATATAAAATGTAAATAAAAAATCATTATTATGGCAAATGGCAGCCTCTTATGGATGGGGGGCAGCAAGAGGGGCGTATGGTTTAGAATAAATTCCAATAACTCGAGAACCATCATAAGCTCATTGTTAAAAACATGCAAATGTGCCAGAATTTAGTTATACAAGTGAAGCAAGAAGGCCATAGCTGCTTTGCAAGCCTTCCAAGAGGAGATTTGCAAGGTGCCTGCTCTCAGGGCATCTAGCTGTTATGAAACTCTCTCATTGCTTAAGGAGAGCTATTCCATTCCACTTGTGATCTGGCTAAAATAACTTTTGGTATGTTATCTGGTTTTAAATATTTAATGAATTTCTCAGGCCTTCTAATTTTAGTTTATTTTTTTAGAGATTGAGGGTCTACTGATAAAATGCAACAGGGTGCTGGTTTAGCTACATGGACCAAACAAATCAAATTTCTTAGCATCATTTGGACATTTTGAAGTTAAATTCTTGTGAAAGAAAACTACAATTATTTGAACTTTTTTCTGATATTTTGTGACTTTTCAATTTGTCATATCCTGGTGCCAGGCCTTAACCAACTGGCGTCCACGTCCACTCTGAGACCAAGTGAGGCTACCATGATTTAATTACAATAAGAAATGATAATCCTAAATTCCATTGACCAGACCTTGAGACCGTTTAATTCATCCATTTGAACTTGACATGACCTTAAGAAATTATTCTTGCCCAAAATACTAAAAAATTCTTAAGGCTCCCTTCCAAAATTATCTCAAGAACTGATTGAAACTCAAATCCTAGAGTGTCATATTCTAGCTCGCGTATGCCATAAACCTCCCCTTGAGAGAAACTATAAGAAATCAAAAAGTTTCAGTTAGGAGGACCTGGCCAATGACGGTCATTTCTTTTGTTACGTACTGTTTTAGAGAAAAGGATGGTTGAACAGAATTTTGGTACAACATTTTTTTCCCAGATTAAGGAAATGGGGATGGAAAATATTATATTATATAGTATTTTTTAAGTTTTTTAAAATATAACAGTTTGATACTTCTATATCTATTTTATAATTAAAAAACTTATATTCTATCTAACCGAAAAGGATCCGAATTTTGTACTTCTTTAGTGCTGGAGAATGTTAAGGGTGGGATGGGACATCCATGTGCTGGCTTTGGTTGATAGGAAGAAACAAAGTATTTGCCCATTTTGGCAAAATCACCAATTTCTATAGCTAGCGAAAGGGAAAATACTGTAGCAATCTCTTTGTTACCATGGAAATCTATCTACTTCCACAGCAAAATCATGATTGCCTCTCTGACGAAAGCATCACAAGAGGTTGCATGCATCTAATAATGTTTCAGATTCTAAGTTTTTTCTTCTTCCTCTTCCTTATGGAGGATTGTTCCAGCTTCCCTATGACAGGAGAATCCATTTATAACTTCTTGGAGATCATATTTGATATGCTTATGTCTAAATACTCTTGTTGAGAGCTGTTATAGAGAAAATACATCTAATTGTTCTCATAGTTTTGTGACTGTTACATAGAGCAAGGGCAGGGGAGTGTTTGAGAGAGTTGTAATTGGTCTTGGAGAGCAGTTTCAGTCTTGTTTGAGTGCTCTTGTGTATAATCCTAAGGTCTGGGGATCTATTATAATTGCCATTGGAGTACCTAAACGAGTGTATACTCACATTTGCTTGAATATTAACCCCAAAAGGGGTCTCTTCAGAGTATCTTGGACTCATTGTATGGTGATAAATTATCTCTTATTGTCTTTTGTTTTCCAATTACATTTGCTCAAAATTCAGTTACTTGCTCTCACATTTTTAGATTTACAATATCTGTTTATCACAAACTAGTTAAGGAGCATCCTTATAGTTTACAGATCAAGTGGTATAAGAGCAAGTTCATTTTTTGTAGGTTCATGCCCATGAATAAACCAAGTTGAGAGAAAATTTTACCTTTGCAAAGAGACACTGAATCCCACAAGTGGAAAGAGTTGAGAAGCATGGCAAAAGAAAAGGATCATGTAGATGCTGAAGCAAGATTCCAAAGGATAGAGAACATCATTACAAGTTTGCCTCAATCATTAGAGACCATGAAAGAACTTATGCATGTACTCTTGTAGAGATTGGATGGTGAAAAACCCAATTCCAATGAAGGAGGAGAGTCTTCAACAGTAGATTATAGTTTTCAAAGCAAGCCTTTCTGGCCCTTTACTCGAAACAGAGGCCAAGATTTAAATAATGACATTCAAAGAAGATGTTGATGCAGAGAAGCTTGAAAATTAGATCCCGTCATGCCCCCACCCCACGATTAGAGGACAAGAGAGTTAGGCGGATGAAATAGAAAAATCCACCTACTTTAGGGAAGGGCAATTATGATTAACAAATCATTAAATAACATTTTTAAAACATGACTTCATGATGAGAGGTGACTGTTTGCTAAGAAAGGTTGGAGGAAGAGGTGTGACCCCTCCTAGTTGGAGATATAAATGGGAGATCACATCATTTGAGGAAGGCACCAAGGAGATAGAGAAAAAGGAATAAAAGACATCAATTTAGAATAAAAATTGAGAACAGCAATTAATTGTTGCAATGGCTTTGCCGTTGCGCCAAAAGATCGACCTGTTAACGCCTGATACAAACGCCAAATTTATACATGATCCACGAGAAGTGGTTAAGCCATGTCATGAATTTGCAGCGGGCTGGACAGGCACCAACCTATCCAAGGGGACGAAGGCACCAACCTTCAAAAAGCACCGACTTTCCAACAATCCCCCCACCAACGCAACCATGGGATTCAAACTCATGACCTTGCTCTGATACCATTTGTTGCAATGGCTTTGTCGTTGCGCCAAAAGATCGACCTGTTAACGCCCAATACAAACGTCAAATTTATACAAGATCCACAGATGTGGTCAAGCCATGTCACGAATTCGCAGCGGGCTGGACAAGCACCAACCTATCCAAGGGGACGAAGGCACCAACCTTCGAAAGCACCAACTTTCCAATATTAATAATATTCAGAAATATAATTCGTGGCAGCCATTTAACAATAAATTTATCATTTCATCAAGAGGTATTTATGTAGACATAAACTAGCAAATTCCTTGAGAAGTCATGTCTTGGATTTGAGGAACTGTTTTGCAAATAGGAAGGATGGCCAACCTTCTGAGTTCACGAAAGGTGAAAGGACGACCAGCCTTCATGCTCTTATCAAGTACGCCACCTAGAGATGGAATGGACAGCCAGCCTTCCATGCTCATGGGCCAAGAGGTGGAATGGACGACCAGCCTTCCATGCTCTTGGGCTTGATCGAGGACGGCTGACCTCCAAGGTGGATTGAGGGATAGAAGGGCAGCCCACCTTCCATGCTCTCGCAATACAAGGACAACCAGCCTTGAGATTGTCCTTTGCCAACATTTCCAATAAATTCACAATGTGATTTGCTATAAGGAATATGCTATGATGTGTTGATTCAAATATTAATGATGTTATGATTTATTGATCTAAATATTATGATGTTTTATGTATGGATTTGAATATTATCATACTTTCTTGTTACCTAATATTGCTAATGTCAATTCTTAGTGAATAATATTGTTTTGCGCGCCTAAAATTAGGAATTTTCCAAAAGGGGACATTACAATTGGTACCAAAGCTTTGATCCTGTCATCCCAAGGATCAATCTAGGAAATGAATTGAGGACTTTTTTGGAGCAACAAGAGAAGACAACACAATCACTTCTCCAAACACTTCAAACCGTGAACAATTCAATGAAAATTCTTAGGCCCAACCCAACCAATGGAAGAGATGTAAATTCCAACCATTCCAAAAATAATAATAGAACTCCATTAAGATCATCACCTAGATTAACAAGGCCTACATTTCTACCTAGAGAAGAACAGCCAAGAGAAGAAGAAGAACCCAACATGGCGGCAAATGACCTTGACGAATGTGTAGAAGCATATTCAAGAATTGACCCTAACCTAAGAAGGCATATTCCATTTAGAGAATATTGCGATACAAGGACAAGAAAGACCTCTAGAAGAGAAAGAAAACAGCCCAACAAAGATTTACAACAAAGAGTGAGTAAAATGACACTTCCCAATTTTGATGGATCAAGGAAAGTCACTATACGAGCATGGATCCAAAAACTAGATATATATTTTTCTCTTAGCCCAATGACAAAAGAAGATGATATTAAATTTGCCATTCTACACTTTGAGGGAATTGCACACGATCGGTAGCACCATGGAATTGCCACACAAGGGCATCAAAACATGGCAACATATGACGAGTTTACAGAAAAACTTATAGATCGATTTGATCAAAAGCATCCCGAAAGACATTTCAAAGAGTTGACACAATTAAAGCAACAAGGTTCAAAGGAAGATTATGTGGCAAAATTTCAAAGAATTTCAATCATGGTGACCGATGTTACTGAGAGAAGGCTCACATACCTATTTATTGAGGGATTGACAAAGTCAATCCATGGTTTGGTGGGGACTCTTGATCCTAAATCACTACAAGATGCAATCCAAAAGGCATTAAGGTTAGAAGTTACAACAACTAAAGATAGGACCTACTCCAAAAATACACCATTGGGGTCGCATAAGCAACTCCCTTACAAGAGAAATCGGCAACCAAAGACCTTGCCTCCTCAATTCAACACAACAGGGGAATCCAAGAGTGAGCTTTGGAAGAAAGGGTTGCGTTTAGCTTGTAAGGAAAAATGGGAACCAAGTCATCGATGTTCAAAAAGGGGACAAGTACACAATTTAAAAGCAATGATGAATGAGGAAATGGATGAAGAAGAATTTGAAACCAAAAGAAAGAAGAGTAAACAAGATGATGATGAATTTTCAAGTAGTACATCGGCCACAATTTCAAGGGTACCCAAGTATCACCCCTTTAGAATTCGTAGTGTGTTACAAGGAAAAGAGGTGACTATTTTAGCGAATAGTAGTGCTACACATTGTAATATCCCTTCTATGAGCTAGTTAAGGAAAATCAAATAAAAAACAATATTTTATTATTTTTTAGTACTGGTGCCCAAAAGAGAAAAAAATAATATTTAATTTTTGAATATTTGTGCCAAAAATATTTTATATTTTTTTCTATGAGGCTGGGCGACCCTTTTTGGAGGGAAAAAATGAATTTTGGGGGCCCAAATTAGGTCAGCTAGATTGGAGGGAAAGGGTGAAGTTTTCATATATGTGTGTGTGTGTGTGTGTGTTTCATTTGGAAGTTTTTATCATCAACAAATTTATCTCTGCTTTTATGATCTGCACTTTGGCAAATATTCTAAGGACAAAAACCCTTATGAATATAGGAGGAGTTGAACGAAAATCTAGCTTCTTCAATGGAGGACTTCATGACGGAGGTTCACATGTACTTCAATGGTAATACTTGCTAGATTCACATGCAAATTTTTGCATCAGCATAGGCAACTAGTTTGGAGGAGCGAATTGGGCAAGTTGGAAGGTATTCTTCAGATTTTCAAGGGTTGCAAACCCTATCAGCAGACCAGCACACCCCTTTGGTAGGGTTTTGGAGTTGTTTTTTCATCAAATAATTGCATTTTGTAGCATTGGTGCGAGCTGGAGCAATTTCGCCAAGCTAAGCTTAGAGTAAGAGGTCATTTTCATTGCATAGATTGGGGTTACATATCAGCAGACTTCTCTATGTTGTTGGGCATATTTGGAGTCCATTGCATTGTGTAATTGAATCATTAGTTAGATCTGATTTATAGCAGCCAACTGGACATTTGAATATCAGAAATTTTGGCATATGTTGGTGGATGTTTTGGTGATCTATTGTGTTGATTTCATACTTGTTTATGATCAAACAAATCTGCTATAAGTTTGGTTCAATTGAGATGGATAAATTTTACTGCTAATGCATATAAAAACTCAAAAAATCTTATCAAAAAACTAGGGTTTGAGCAGAAGTTTAAAATCAGAAAATTAGGGCATCATTTTACATTACAAAAATCAGAAAAATTGCATATATATTGGTTGGGATATTTCAGTAGTATCAGACCCTTGATCTTGCCAGCCTGTTGGGTATGTAAAGTTTGGAGTAATGGCAACACCTGAGATTAGAAATGATCTCTCCTCCGGTTGCTATATGGAGGGTTGGATGGACTATAGCAAGCAAAAAGAGAAATCAAAAAAGTGTGAGCAGCCAAGTCTTGAGGACAACATGAAAGAGTCTATGCTAACACAACAGAGATTTGCTCGTATCTTTCAGCACCATAAAGACTCCCTATCAAGACAATTTAGGCATTATAGCAACTCACCCACATATACAAACAAAATATCCAGAAATCTCTATGAGCAATTTGACAAGGGTTCTAAATCAGCAGCCATTGATCAGCCTATAGGTGAACAAGGTTCTAGAACAGCCACCAAAGAAGAGCATGTTGAGATTGTCCAAGTGATAAAAGATGATATGTTTAAAAATTCACTTCAATCCTATGAGGACAAGGACAGAGGAAATTCACCTATTGAAGCTACAAATGAAGAGCACGTCAAGATTGACGAAGATACCGCCATGATGGTTGTCAAACCAGCCATATTAGAACAGCTACATGAAGGTATGGGCTCTTGTGATGCTTCATTAAATAAGCTTAGCCTCGCTTTATCACCTTTACATCGTTTTGGCAAGGAATCAAATTGTGGTTTGGGTGTCGTTGGGATGGATGTTCTTCATACATATGATGGCAACTCAGAAGTTTCAATATGTAGTGAACAAGTGAATTGGATAAGATTGATTTAACATTGCAAGATATGGAGGATCACTTGGAGGTCAAGGAGGTTATAGCTGTACATACACTTTCTAGATCAGCCCTTGAGGAAAAACATGATGTAGAAGATTCTACTTACTACTTTGATGGAGACCCTTTGATGGAGCATGATGATGACCTAGTTTTTACACATGGATGTGTTGAAGAAGAGGCCATGAAGGAAAGCAAATTTGGGGGTGCAATCATACCAACACTTGATAAAAGGCATTCAACAAAGGATGAAGATTTGCTTGAGCTCCTTGAAGACACTACAAAAAGGTATGATGAAAATGCAGATTTTCTGTTTGATAACAGCAGTCCTATTTCCTCACATCTTCATGAGATAGCAGCTACTTAACATGGGGAAAATGAGGTGAAAGGGTTCCCCTTGTTGGCACTCATGAGATGGATCTTAGGCATGGAGAAGATGTTGAAAATTCAAGCCACTAACAAGTCTGATTTTGTGTATCATACCATGGAAGATGTCAAGAGAACTCAAGTCTTGTGTGACGGTTGGTTACAAAGAGCAAAGGATGCTAAGATGTTGGCTGCCCAGACAAAACAGCACTTGCAAAAGCTCAAAGAACGATGTAATTAGCTAAATCATCCCAAGAGGCAAAGGGAGTCATACACTAGATCTCTATTTCTTCAAAGAGAGAAAGGCATGGCAATGGAGCAAGCAAAGGGAGAGGGTCTCTTGAAGAAAGCAAGCAAGAAGAGTATGCAGATTTGGGTGGACAAGCAGAAAGGTATGAGTCAGAAAATTTTGTACCTGATTTGCATCATGAGCTGCCTTTGTTTGAGGGCCCCTTGAAGGCCTAAACCCTAGAGGAGGTCAGAGTAGTTGAGCATTCACTTAGTAGATCAGCCAATAATGTCAAATGCACACATGAAGAGGGAGTCATAAGTGATTCAGTTTGTGGTGATAAATTGGTCCTACTTGAAGATGTAGAGATGGTCAATAATGGAGTGCAATCCTATCATCATATTGATCCCTTGGTTGCATTGGAGGCTGCCCTATTGCAGAACACTGTGATACATGTCATAGAGGCACTTGCCTTTGTTGGGCATACTTGGGAGATGACGTTGAATCTTGACACAAGGTATGGAGGTATTGCTATAATGTTTGGTTCCAAGTTACTAATGCTTGTGTTCCAACAGGATTATGTCATAGGGATTGAAAGAAAGCATGAGGATCTTGGCCTTCTTGCCCTAGTTCATATGGATCCACTCCATACTTTGCTAGGGGATGGCTACTCTACCTTATTGTAGAAGGATATCCTACAGGCTACTTGGAGGACAGCAGCTGTTTCGATGTTTTGGAGAGATTGGGATCATCACTTCATCATTGGTGGATGGCATATGGATGATACTCTATCATCATATGACATTGGTGATGATATTTGCACTCACTTGGGTCTGATTTTTAGTTGGGAGGTTGTTGTTCTGATTTATATCAACAACATAGGAAGGGCTGACATGTTCTTCTATGCTCCTACAAGGAGCATCTTGCACATTCATGGGGAATCCTTCAAAGTTGGAGAGTTGCTAGGTGTTGATAGTTCCATGAGTTACATTCATCTTTTCAATTATGGTAGGGTGATGAAATGGGATCCAGGTGGTGGTATGCTTGTCATTGCTTGAGGACAAGCAATTTCGGCAAGGGAGGTTTGTAATGTCACTTTTGCAAGCCAGTTAAGGAAAATCAAATAAAAAAATAATATTTTATTATTTTTTAGTATTGGCGCCCAAAAGGAGAACAAAATAATATTTAATTTTTGAATATTTGTGCCAAAAATATTTTATATTTTTTCTATGAGGCTGGGCGACCCTTTTTGGAGGCACCTTTTTGGAGGAATTAAAATAAAAAAAATAATAATAATTTTGAAAATGTATGGTGCAGATTTTTGGGGGCCCAAATTAAAGGTGAATAGTTGAATTAAAGGTGAAGTTTTCCTTATATATATATATATATATATATATATATATATATATATATATATATATATATCATCAACAATTACAGAATTCTGAGATGCTTTTATGATCACACACTTTGTAGAGAAATATTCTAAGGATGAAAGATGCTTTATGAATATAGGAGGAGTTGGACAAAAACCTAGCTTCTTCAATGAAGGACTTCATAGCAGAGATTATATATATATATATATATATATCATCAACGAATTTACGAATTTATCTCTGCTTTTATGATCTGCACTTTGGCAAATATTCTAAGGACGAAAATCCTTATGAATATAGGAGGAGTTGGACAAAAACCTAGCTGCTTAAATGGAGGACTTCATAGCGGAGATTTACATGTGCTTCAATGGTGATTCTTGCTAGACTCACACTCAGATTTTTGCATCAGCATAAGCAACTAGTTTGGAGGGGTGAATTGGGCAAGTTGGAAGGTATTCTTCAGATTTTCAAGGGTTGCAAACCATATCAGCAGACCAGCAGGCCAGCGCACCCCTTTGGTAGGGTTTTGGAGTTGTTTTTTCATCAAATAATTGAATTTTGTAGCATTGGTGTAAGCTGGAGCAATTTCGCCCAGCTAGGGTTAGAGTAGGAGGTCATTTTCATTGCATAGATTGGGGTTACTTCATATCAGCAGACTTCTATATGTTGTTGGGCATGTTTGGAGCCCATTGCATTGTGTAATTGCATCATTAGTTAGATCTGATTTATAGCAGCCAACTGGACATTTGAATATCAGAAATTTTGGCATATGTTGGTGGATGTTTTGGTGATCTATTGTGTTGATTTCATAATTGTTTATGATCAAACAAATCAACTATAAGTTTGGTGTTATTGAAATAAATAAATGTTGTTGCTAATGCATATAAAAACTCGGAAAATCTTATCAGCAAACTCAGGTTTGAGGATAAGTTTAAAATCGGAAAATTAGGGCATCATTTTGCATTACAAAAGTCAGAAAAAATTTAAATAGTGTTGTGTGATCAGAAAATCTTATCAGCAAACTCGGGTTTGAGCATAAGTTTAAAATCAGAAAATTAGGGCATCATTTTGTATTTACAAAAATCAGAAAAAATTTAAATAGTGTTGTATTTAAATCTACTGCTGTGATTTTTCTGTTTGCTCCTTCCTTACAGGTATGACAAGTTGTGCATAACATACACAGGACATCACAGCTAGATGGAAAACTGAAAGCGCAAGTCTGCAAGGATGTCATCGACAAGAGTTACAATCTCGCTAGACGTTTATGTTGAAAAGGCACAACAATGAAATTGCCTTGGCCATATTGGGCCCCGACAAGACCCCATTTTTCATTGTCTTGCAGCTCATTCGAGTGGAAGACATGTGCAACTCCAAAGGACACAAGAAATGCTACAGTGGCCACCACCAAGCATTTCATCAACCACTCCATTTTTACCTACAATCGATACAAATCTACTACTTTTGGTTAACCGTGGAGCATCGCAAACTTCATGCCCACTTTGATAGCATATTGGTTTTGAGAGTGCTCGGATTCAATTACACTAAATACTACCGTGTTTCTATTCTTCATACTTGTTCGACTATGCTCCCCCAAGTTTCCAAGATGGGGACAATAGGGGACAAGGGGACACATTCCCGAGACCAATTTTTTTAAAGCCATTTTTTAGGGGATAGCTAATAAACAATAGGGAAATTTTTAAAATATAAGAAAATTTCAACTATTCTATGATAACAGTGATTAGGCGTTCATCATAGACATTTTAGAACCTTTGTAAGAATGGGTAATTGAATAGGAAAGATGATCATCATAGACATTGTAGAACCTTTGTAAGAAGGGGTAATTGAATAGGAATTATGATCAAAAGACATTATAGAACCTTTGTAAGCATGCGTAACTGAAAAGGGATTACGATGTTATTTATCTTTATATATATATATATATAAAGATAAATAACATCATAATCCCTTTTCAGTTGCGCATGCTTACAAAGGTATATATATAAAGATAAATAACATCGTAATCCCTTTTCAGTTACGCATGCTTACAAAGGTTCTATAATGTCTATATATATATGAGTTGATAAAAAATTGCCTAACTAGTGTGTATATTCAGGTGAGGGATTTATTATTATTATTATCATCAGCATGTAAAGAAATGCCTGACCAGTATGTATGTTCAAGTGAGGGATTTATTATTGAAGTTTTACTAAAGCCTTCAAGAGTACATGTTATGTTGTCAAACTCATTGACTAAGAGGAATAGTTAAGTAAAAACTTAACAATTTGTGTTCCAGTTTGACCTCAGCTAGTATACCAATAGATGGGATTGTTCTATAAGTTGTCTATGTAGGTCATGATTGATACATTTTTGCATTATGAAAAAGGCATTTCCTACTCACTATGACCTAACTCATATTCAATAATATAATTACTATAGCATGCCAACTTTGCCTATGGTAATCATCGTATACTAAACAAGTTGTCGAATGTATAAAACAAAATAGTCCTTGATTGTGACTTCAACTATGCAGATGCAGAGATCTACAACAAGGGACATGTATTTTGTAGATTTTTTTATCATGATTAATCATCGGTTTATTACTTGGTCAGACTCATTGGTTTATTACTTGGTCAAACTTATAGTTTCGTGGGGTGTTGAGTGCAACGACCCCAACAGGGTCGAGGGGCAACAACCCCAGCTAGGTCAAGGAGAAACACCCCTCGCAAGGTCCAGAGGGGCATCAACCCTCATGGGAGTCTAGGGGCAATGCCCCCAATGAGGTCAAGGGGCAACATCCCTCGTGGGGTCCAAAGGCAGCACTACTAGCACATTCACCCAAATGAAGCCCTTCAAAACCACATAGACCTTCGTGGCACACACCATTTTCATATATTTTTGTACATCTTAGATGGGTATGTCATAAACCAAACAAACATTGAAAAGATGTAAGATTTTTTAAAAATTTAACTAAAATGTGCTTGGGTGTTAGGGCCCCTAGATAGATGTGGAACATCCAAACGTCCCTTAGCCATCCCCTAATGTACCCTACAAATTTTTTGACATCCCAAGGACATTTCTAAAATTTTGAAAAAACAAAGAGGATGGGGTTGTAACTCTTCCTACCCATCCCCACATCCCCAAAATGTCCCCTATTGGGGCAAGGTCGTTTCAAGCAAGGGATGTGTCCTCGAGAAGCATAGATATTCAATAATACATATACAAATTTATAGGATTTACATCGACATACTATAGGAGAGCTCC
>VDFB02193867.1:75460043-75509697 GCA_007258455.2 Sequoia sempervirens | reverse complement strand
AATCATTGTCATTGTCATTATTGTAGGTTAAGTTTTATTGTCCTAAAATCATACAAAAACTCATACCAAATAACTATAAATGTAGTTGTAACCAAGACCACTTAATAGAGGCAAATTTAGTGACACATCACTAGAAAACAAGGCCATTTTACTATCATGTATTTTTTAGAACAATCTCTAGGAGGAGTTTTTGATACCTAAGATGATTTGATCCCTTTTCCTAAGTGTAGCAATTGTTGGTGGAGAAACCTAAAGAATAATCAACATCACAAATAATTTCTTGGATGAGCTAAAGGGGCTATATAATAAATGGTTCATAAGGCACAACACTTTTTTGATAGTTTTACAAATGTGGTAACAAGTTATGTGGACTTGATATTGAGGAAACTCATAATAAATTACACTTGAGTTGGATTACTACAGGGATGGTGACCTCTTGGAAGTCTTGATGCTTCAACCTTGTGAGCATCACCTAGATGCAATGAATGCTAAGTGCGACATTAAGGTTTATGAGATAAGGGTACACGTGAATCACTACTTACGAAATATAGGTCAACGAGTTTGACTTTAAAACTATATAGTTGAATCCTAATAAAACATCATAATCTATATAACTTACTGATTCGACAACAATTTATAATACAACTCCATGACACTTGTAGATTCTACCACAATCCCCAAGAAAGCAATCGTTCAAATCACAAATTGTCCTTTATGAAACTAGCTTGATCTTCTAAAATTATTTGCTACAAAAAAGACTAACCTTCACTTCATTATCCTTTAACTTTGAAGCACATAATTTGATTCCTTGCAGAGATATATTGCACAAGGTTGGTTACACTCTACGACTTAACACAATTTAGAAATAAGTACAATGGTGTGAAGTTCATTTACTTCAATAGTTGTTTCAACATGTGATTTTTCCACAATCACCAAGAACTCCTGAACTATGTGCCAAAATGTTTGAAAAAGACTCACAAGGAACCCATCTAGCTTAGGGGCATACTTGTATTGTACCACTACAAAGAATATGACCGTTTTTTGTCACGTACCCACCAACTTTGTGATTTTTTTTGTGTTAATCACCTAAAATCTTGATGTAATTTAGACAAAGGAAGAACCCTAATATTTAAGACTATGATTGTACTTGTTATTTTTTGGATGTTTGTATGGAGTTAATATTAATATTTTAATCGTTAACTAGTATAATTGTTAGCTAATTTAGATTATGAATTAAATGGCTTCATTTTAGCTTACGACATGGATGCATCTTTACATGTATATTGTATTTTGGACTAACTGGGTACTAACATTCTTGTGTTGACTTGTGCATGAGAAATTGGAGTGGTTTTACAATTGCCAAAAGGTGCAAAAAAATGGACCTAGCAACTTATACCTTTGTGTCCTTGAGATCGATTCACCCTAGTTATACCATCCGACTGAGAATTTTCCCATGGTACCCTTGATCCATAGCTAGTCACTACTTGTGGAAATCTCTCATTAAGCCTATATGACCATTTGGGATTGAGGGTGGACCCTCAATGTAGTATGGGTTATACACTAAATCTTCTTCCTAGTTGTCCAATGGTGTACTCGACCCCGTTGGGTTGAGGATGGACCCCTATCAAGTCCTCTTCCCAATAATCCTTGGAAAATCCTAGTCTTCAACTAAGACCATGACCTTGACTCCTTCACAGGACTATTCTCCAGGATAGCTAGCTAGGTCCACTTGGTCGGGTTGGACTAGGTAGTGGTTCACTTAGTTGGTTTTGTTGCACCCACGGGGATGGTAAATGGAAGTCCAGACAAGCAGGATGCTACTTATGATTAGTCGGTCAAGTTCTTATTCTCCTACAAATACTTGTATATTGAGAGTTTGTTGCTTGTAGATTAAATTGTGTGCTAGTTTTTGAAAGAGTTGAAGGCACATCCTGATGATGGATCACGGAGTGTGATCTGAAACGTTGATTCAAAAACTAGCACATAGTTTAATCCAGAAGCAGCAAAACTCTCATTAATATGGACTGTGGAAATCTAATGTCTTTGATACTCATATATTATAAACTTTGCACTTGATTTCCTATGGTACATTGTTGTATAATTGAATAAACTAATTAATCATACTGCTGCTTGAAAATGATTTCTGCATCTGCAAGCTGGTTTTATCTTATTTAAAAAAAAAATTGATCTCATGGCTGTATATTTACATTTTCGACAAGAGATCTGTAATTGCCACTATCAAATTTCTCTTTTACTGCTGAAAAACGAAAACTAACTGAAGGAATATAAGACAACTAAGTATTTTGTGAATACTATCAAACAATGCCTGGATTTGTCAATACATTTCTGTAGCATTCCCCCACAGCCTCAAATGTCACAAAGCAGAAGCAATGTCGATAATCCTATAATCAATAAAAATTAATTGCATTACGTGATTAAATGTTACATCTATGAATATGTGATGGATTTACGGAAAAATGTTGGAATCCATGATTTGGATTCCAACATTCAATAAATATTGAAACAATCCATCTAACGAATACAACTTTTTTATTTGGCTACATGACATCTAACAGACCAGCCAAAATATGAAAGATTGGGCAATATGTGAGTTCAAAATACAGTTCCATGCCATTAATTTGAAATTGTCTTCGAATTAATTGCATTTAACATAGAATATTCTAAATACACTGGGTTGCATTTTCTCAGCTTGTTATTAAGTAATTTTGGCTTTTTGAAACATCAGTCAATATGATACAATAAATTTCCTTCTCTTCCCAACTGTTCAATGAGCTCAGACATATCTCTATCTATATTTTTTGAAATTCTCAAATATGAATTGACTCCTTGCATGGGTCCATGCGATTCAGTTTGGAATAGAGAAGGCCAATAAACTGAAACCGTGTAGAATAACACTCATGACAACAGTTGTCCCAGGTTGGACAGCCAAGTATTCAGAGAAAAAACATCATTATAAATTTTCCATTAAAAGTTGTGCCCCGTAGCTACTGATTGAACCATGTATTAAAAATTAAGAATAACCCATATTATTTCATATATTCTGAAATGCTGACCTCTTTTTCTCTCCTCTGAATACAACAATGTTGAAATATACTCTCACAATTAAAGGAGAATCTCTTATGTTAATTTCCTAAAGAGTAAAAGACTTACCAATAAGAAATCTTGCTACCTAAATTTCACAGTACGCCTATTAAATTAGCATACCCCACAATCTTCCTTCTGAATTGTGTGTTCTTCAACATTTTGTTCCCCATACTTGTTTTTACTAGTGTTAATTTGCTCTTAAGTGAGGAGAGATTTTTATTAGGGAACTACCTCCAATTTATGTTTCATTTGGGAACTATCTCTAATTTATGTTTCATACTTCACAAGATCTCTTCTTAGAAGGAATGTAAAACTCAAATGTGCCTAAACAGGGGATGGCTTTTGACATAAATTTATGAAGATGGATTGATCTTATGCCTTGTTTGATGTGAACACCATCTCATGTTTCTTCAAAAGATTGTCTCAAAGTCCAGATTTTCCCAACTTCTTATTGTCTGATTTGGACCATTAAAAGTTACTTGAGTTAAATAGGCAACTAATCTCAGCTGACAAGGTAAACTGACAAAACATGCATTTCAGAGAAACTCTTGGTACC
This sequence comes from Sequoia sempervirens, assembly GCA_007258455.2. Lineage (NCBI taxonomy): Eukaryota > Viridiplantae > Streptophyta > Pinopsida > Cupressales > Cupressaceae > Sequoia > Sequoia sempervirens. The sequence goes on along the minus strand of VDFB02193867.1, from coordinate 75,506,036 downwards.
TTTATAAGATAATTCATCAAAGAAACAGAGTTGGCAGAAGACACAGAGGTATGAAACAAATGCAAAGAGGTTCAAGGGTCGTGCAGAACCCCAAGGGCCAGAGAGTAGCTGGAAAGTTGTGTGCCTGACAAATTCAGTTGCAGCCAAAATAGTCAGACAGATTCATGTTTGGCTGAAACCATCCTGCTGGGAACAGGACATCTTGACAACTTCATACAGAGCAGAAACAATAAAATTGGTAATTTGTATGGGTCCCTTAAAAGTCCTCAATCATTTTGGGTCTCTTTTTGACATGTGTGCTGAATTTATGTATACATAAACCCCTTGTTGGCCTTGTAACAGTTCTTGACTTACAGTGTTCAGAACTGTAGCATGTACATGCAATGTAGGAGAATGTGTTTGAGCAAGTTGCAGAGCAGAGCAAGGCGGAAGCAACACTGTTGATGTCTGCGTTCCTCGAGGCCTTGACAAGGCAAATTGGCTTATAAAGTTGCATGTGATAGTGGCAAGAGAAGGCACGCGTTTCTCTTCTTAAGTTTTCCCACAATAGATTTTTCCAGGGTGTTGTGAGCTCTGCATTTACTGTGTGGTTCAGTCTATGCTTGTTTACTTCCATGTTTACAAACACCTGGAATTAGTTCTTATGAGATAAGAATCGAGTTGGTCAATCAGCTGTATAATATCTACGCTAATTACTTAACACACCTTTAATGTCCATGGTAATTACAGCACTTCAAGTTCAATGCGATGTTTTCATAGTCTACTGGCTGCTCCAATGTATTTCTATATGCACTTCCTTCCATTTGTTGAAATTTATTATCTGACAGTTTCAGCCCTTTGGGAAAAGGCCATAACCAAATCAATCAAGAGAAAAGATTCCTTCTAATTGTATTTGTATAATACAGCTTGAAATCCACAGCAGGCACTTTCAATCAAGTTCTGTTGGCAGATAATTTTACTGTCTGCTCCCATATAGAATGTTCACTAGCCGTCACATGCACCTCATTCTATCTTTTGCAATCCACTATCTAACAGTTTGCGGAGAAGACCAAAACATCATGAATCAACAAAATTGATCTTTCTCCTTAAACTTGAATAATGAAGCTTGATGTCTACAACAGACGCATCTACAGTAGGTGCTTTTGATCCATCCCTGTTGGAAGCTATTCTTAGTTATGTAGCATCTTCCCTCATTTTCTTGGAGTTTTCCTGCAGAAAAAAAAAATCTTCCAGGAAAAGGGCACCCATTTTCTGCTTAAATATCACTTAAGTCACTACTGTTTATATTGACAGACATTAATACATTTATCTATTCGTGGTAGAGCATTGGAAGAGAGTTAAATTCACCATAGTTAGGCACCCTATGAGGTCGCCTTAAAATATATTTTACTTGTAGCACGGATGATGTACCTTTTTCACGAAACAAAACTTGGAACTAGCTTGTCTTATTGTAAAAATGTAAACAAATCTAATAGCAAGAATGAGGGATTCAAGGGTTCTACAATAATTCTTGGTTTCAAAATCTACAAAAGTTAAGATACAGATTTAGATTTTAATGTGCTGATTGCAGAACATTATTAGATTTCTATGACTGCATATCATTGAGGGATTCGCAAAATATATGTTTAAGAAAACAGGCCTCTAAGAGACACGTCTCATGAGAGGATGTGTCTCCAAGAGTGGAGACACGTCCACTCATGGGACGTGCTCTTTAGAGTCCGTGTTAACACATAGTTAACAATGCGTTTAGCATAACATATTTACTAACCAGCGAATATCACTATAAATATTGATTTAGAATACAACTATGATTCGCATTTTATACTAAACGATTTTCAGAAATAGCGATAGGATCAATCAGATACGATGGTGCTTGCAGCAATCGCTTTTCCAGATCTGACCGATGCTATCTTTCAATAACACTTATGAGTAAATTTGTTCACCAAGCTCTTTTATTCGAGCCATTTGGCAGCTATGTTGTATGAAACTTATTTTTCACTAGCATTGCTATTTATGTAAGTATATATTTCTTCAAACTCTACCGGAAATCTGTAAGATGCACACAAAAAACAGGCACAACACATTGAACGCAAACATCATATCTGAGGACTCAAGACTCAAACAAATGCTAAAATATGAATAAAAAAATAAATGAGCATTTAAATGTTTGGCAGTACATTCATATAAGAGACTGATAATAGATAAGAGTAAGGAACACTCTTCTAGAGTTAAAGCAAAATATTACATAAACATATCACTGTTGCAATTATCAATGATAAAATCAAGAATCCTTCGATGTTCTTACTCAATAATTCCAAGAATCAGTCTTCCTCTAAAGCTAAGGATGGTTAAGGCCCAGGACTCCTCTGCCTGGAGAAGCAATATAAAAATAATGTATTTGAAGAATCAATTATCCAACAACAAACGAAGCATTAAGAAAGCATGAAATATGTTTTCATTATTTAATATTTACCTTTGCTCTCTGAGAATACATATATAAAGCTTAAACATCTTTGTGAAAAGGAATCTCCTACACATTTAAATAAGTATTAGCATGTAAACAAACAATCAAACACAGAAAGCAATTAACAGGACTTTTGGAAAAATTGTGTGTATATTAGCATATAGTATGGATGGCCAGTAGGAGAGAATGACTTGCAAAGATAAATCAATTGAAAAAGACACCAATCCATTGTTTTGTTGAATAGCATTATTTGAATGCCAAGGTGCAAGCATCTAATCTGTATGTTTTGCGAGGCACAGGGAAGAATTGGTGCATCCATCTGCATGAGGTTGATATGTATTTTCCTAGTGTGTATTTTTTTGCAGGTCCCCATTAGTGCATATGGGTTGTAACTAGGAAAAAGTGCTAAGAAATGGATTGTCACTTTTTTATCAGAGGTTGATGCAAACTTACTAGATGGGCCTGTCAACAGAGGAATGGTGAAGCCCAACTCAAGATTTTTTCAGCAAGGAGAATCTACACCCACATTAGCAAAGTTACAAAGAGCAATAATGAAGATTCACTGGAGAACCTGCTATCCTAGTTAACAAAAGAGAAAATATTGAAGAAGCAGCATGGCACAGTATTGAGTGTCAAACCAAAAGAAACTCTGCTCTTAAGCACAGACCCTGCCCCGTTCAAGGAAGCATCAAGTGAAAACAAGTGAAACTACTGATTATATAGAAAAATGCAAACCCCCTAAAATAATTGGCACAAAAAGAAGAGAATGCAGAGGCCTACTAGAGAAGGATCATAGTCATACACTGTCAGCCCAGCACATTGTATTTGAAGGCACTAAGGTTGCCTTGGAGGACCTTGAAGACACTGAATTCACTGGGGGCTAGGTGAATTCAATTTTGCAGCATTTCAGGATGGTGAAGTGGGAAGCGATCCTAACACACCTGTTAAGTCTCAGCCCCCAAATTACAGATTTCCCACTAAGAAGCACCATAGCATCTTTCCTCCCTCAATTGCATAGCATGGGGGGCTATTCTTTCTTCACCTTGACTGTGTCATTCCCTATCTCCTCCCCTTGACTCCAAAACAACTGAGATCCTTAACGAACAACCAGCAAGCATCAAGAGGAGATATTTTAATATTTCAAGTGACATATGCTCTACCCTTGCCCTATCCCCTCAACTAGTACTACAACAAGAGGGTAGCAAAATGAAAGGGACCATGAGCCAACTCTGATAAGTAAACAGTGATTGCTAATTGTTCAAGGCAAAAAAGAAAATGAGTGCCAGATGCTAGGATATGGGTAAACATCTTTTCACCTATCAAAAGAAAAAGACATCCTGGTCAAGGAAAACCAAAAGCTGTCCATGTCACCATTTTACTAACTGAAAACGTAGGGCCTGATCTTTCAATCTTCATGCTCTTTGAAGGACTAAAGCCCAAAGGAAGGATGAGAGCATTGTTAGAAAATCTAACTACTGCCCTGCCATTAGGACAATCACAATTAAGAAAGAACAAGTGAAGACTTTTGGGCAACTGAAATCTCTCCAGAGAACTGAAGACATATATGCCTTAAACATAAATGAGGAGCATCTAGCATCAAGGAAGCAGAGAAGTGATTTGAAGAGGAAATAGACCCATTGAAACAACTACATTTCTCCCTTGCAGTAAAGCACTTAAGGAACCCTAGGCCAGAAAGAGAAAGATGGGTTGAGAAATTGAGACCTTTAGTGTGACCATCCAGCAAGTCTTCAAGGTAACATAATACAAATGCTGGGCACTACAAAAGGGAAACAAGGTCCTTACGATAGTGGGTAACGACCTTGGAGATTTTAAAGATAAAATAGAGGTATATAAAAGAAATACAAAATATCTCAAACTGAACCGCCAAGTTGTAAATTTATGGGTCAAGCACACCAAAGGGATGTTAGTACCATTTTGGATAGTGTGAAACACCTAAGCATGGCAATATTAAAAGAGCATCACAGTATCTAAGAGGGCCAAAAGGCCTAGAAGCAAAGTGCCGAAGGATACTTTAAGAAGAAGAGGAAGAGATTAGCCCATGTGCCAAATTCAAGAAGTGAGGGAGGGACACTTGGTCATATGCGTGAGACACTTATCAATTGCATGCATCACATGGGACCTTGTAACCATGTGCCATGCTAAGCAAGACCAAGGGCAAAAGGGTAACTACAATCATATGTGTGTGTAGCACCCTCATCACAAGGCATGAACAGAGAAATCTTAGGAAGTTGTTGCTGGAATGATCCAGAATATGATGTGATCTTGATAAGTGCAAATATTGTATAAAAAGCTCATTGTAATTGTGATAAATCTTGTCTTTTAGCATGGTATTTTCTTTGAAGACTTGTATGTTCTCTTTCTGACTGAATTATATGGTATAATGAGTAATAACTAGTAACTTACTCTTTTATGCACAATTCCATTATGAAGTGAATAAGGACCTGGTTCATGTTATGAATGTGTGGGTGATTGTGGGATAATCAATCACTATTAGCCAGGATACTAATAATAATCAACAAAATCTAACTGGCAACTCATCCTTCTCCACAAAAGAGGTTGCAGTAAAAATAAAGGATTTATTTTCTATAGAGGGCTTTAACTTGCCAGCTAAATAAGCAGCAAGATGATATTTAAGGGAATGTTTGGCGTCAGCAATTGGTATTAATGTACAAATTTTGTGGATATGCTAGGAGTAACCTCTTTGTTAGGAACCAAACTTTTATTGACCCTGTCATCCAAGGATGGAATCTTAATGGCTATAGCAACTCTCTTTGTGACCAACAACACTAGATTGTAGTCAAGTCTTCATTACCTCCCACTATTGTGCATGTGGTTTTCAATTTTGACATCATTATCCAAAATCTTAATCACAACTGTAACATTGCCCTTGTTAGGCTTCACAATCACAGTTTGCTTTTGTTGTTTAATATTGTAAGCCTACAGAGTCAAATAAATTGGAAGTTCCAAAACATATGACTTCAAGAAAACGGAAAAGACAGCTACATGTAAACTTATTTAATTCATAGAAAGAGAATATCTTATGTCCAAGCCCGTAAGTATTTCCTTCATTGAGAGGAAATGCACAAAACCCTTAAAAAAAAAATAATGAAAATGACACTGAATATTATTTCTAGTAAAGTTGTTATCATAAATTTGAAGTGCCAAAACATGACTTAAGGAAATGCAAAAGATGGCTACAAGTGAAATTATTTAATTCATAGAAGGAGAATATTTTATGTCCAAGCCCATAATTATTTCCTTCATTGAGAGGAAATAAAGGAAAACCCTTACAAAAAATCATGAAAATGATACTGATTATTATTTCTAGTAAAGTTGTGATCATTTATTCCCTTTTTTTCAATATTCTCTCTTTTTTAATAACTTCCCGCACTGATGGCTACTTGCCATACACTATCTAATTCAAAGAAAATATAAATCATGTTATACAATAGTACTTTAGTTTATAATACCTTTCAAAACAAAAGAAAGACTACAAAATCAATAATGGTTCCAATTACCAGAGCTCTGATCAGAAAGAAAATTATAATGCAAACTGTCAAATTTTGCCATCCCAAAAGGGCCTTTTGCAATAGCCAAAATGTTCTCAACAGTCCCCATAAATAGCCTTCACAAAAGCATATCTATACTGAACTCTACCATAGCCTAATGATCTATACCATTGGCATCTCCATTGAAAACAATTTCTGCCTCATCTGATACACCATTGACATCATTAGAAGCAGCAATACTATCATGAGCTAGAGCATCATCTCCTTTAGCTATAGTTTTATCCAGAGAAAAGTCATTCTCATTGTTTTCGTTTTGTCCATCACTGCTGCTGCTTGTTCCAGCCTCTTTCAATGTTGTTATATCTGTAACTTCCTTAAGGGACTGCTGCAAATCACCAACAGCATTTTCTCTTGGATCACCAGCCTCAGATTGAAGCTTTAAATACTGTTCTTTCTTTCCCTTCAACTCAGCCAAACTCCCATGTGCATCCCCTATGGTCAAGGGAGCTCTGAGACCAATTTTCTGAAATGAAGATAGCACATCAAAAGACAATGATATTTTCTCCTTTAATTTTCCACTAGCCAAACCTTTAGACTTCTTAGGCTTCCCTCTAGATCCGTTGCCAGCAAACCAGCAGTCTCCAAAATCTTCATCTGACCGGTTTTTTTTAATCTCATGCAAATCTTCAAAACCTTTAGGAGGAACAGTTCCTGCCTGCTGTGGTGCAGAGGGAACTCCCTTCTCTAAGGGAACAAATTTCTGCAAGTATGACAAAAGCTGGTCACATATTATTAACTCATCTGTATAAGGAGGCACATAATTCTCCAGCTGCTTCTGTTTCCAAATCTCTGCTCTTTCCTTCCTTTCTGTTTCTCTTTTCTCAAATTTTAGTTTTCTATCCATTGCCTGTTGTTGCTTCCATTCCTTATCCTTCAACCAGAACTCCTGTTCTTTGAGTTGAAAATCTTTCCTCAGTTCACTAATGTCATCCCTCAGACTTTTGACCTTTTCTAAGGCAACACGTCTTTCTTCAACAAGAGCTGGAATATCAGAAAGCTGTGAGCTTTCTTTATGTTTCAAAGAAGTAATCCGTTTCCTTTCCTCTTCTTGCTGTTTCTTAATTTCATCAAGTTTTTGATCCTTCTGCTTGATTGTTTCTAACAATGCAGATCTAGAACTTTCATCTGTTGAAAATTTCTCTGTTTTTGCGGTATACTCATGGACAAAATCCCTGGACTTCTTGAGATTACTTACCTGATTTACCAGTCTCTGTTCCTCCTGAAAGGTCAAAGAAGTATGACTTATTCTATACTCAATCCTTCTTATCTCTTCATCAATTTCCTCCACCCTGACATAGGGAAGCTTATCCCTGAGTGACCTTGCCTCTTGCCGCATCTTCTCTCGAGCCTTGTCTGCCATTTCAAGCTCCTCCTTGATGTTCTTCTTCTCCTCCAATACAGTCTTGAATTGCATGGTGAGTTCTGAGAGCCGCTTCCTTGCATCAATAATCTGTGCCGACAAAGAATTCTTACCCTGGTGTCTGCCATCCACTACAGAGTTAATTTCCTCAATTCTGCCTTGCAATCCATTTATGTCCTCATAAATCTTTGCAATATGGCCATTTAATTCATCTCTTGAAGGTCTCTCTGGTCTCCTCACCCTTGACACTGGAAAAGGTTTTTTCTGATCTTGCTCAACCTCAACTGCCTTGGATCCATCCATGGCAGAACCCAAAGCAACCATATTTCTGCAAACAATATTTACAACCCAAAGGGAAAATATACTGATCAGGTCATTCTTCACAGCATATATTACAACATGTAAGAGATGAAGACTACAAGAATGCCATCAGCTGGGGAAAGTATATTAAATCAGGCCAAGCTTCGCACCATGCATTACAACATGCAAGAGAAATGGAATCTGCAAGAAATATTAGCTGAGCTTGGGTATTTTGATATAATCAATTACCTATTTCTGCCACTAATAGACAAATACTAGGAATTCAAACCAACAAACAAAGAAGCAAATAAAAAAACGTTCTTTATCAACTGCCGAGAAACATACAAATGAGGAAACCGGATCAGAAAGGCATATATTTATTGTCGAAAATGTGCAAAACATTAAAGAAAAGTCAATTGGTTTTTGGAATTCCAGAAAAACCAAGATTCGATTTCGGTAAATATCAGCTAACCAAGATAAAAAGCCATACCCCAGACATGACCACAAAAAATCTAGATCAACCACCCACCCACATATTAAATCTATACAGATCAAACTCCTTCCAACATGTAACGAATACAATAAAATACCTTTATTCACTCAGAGAACAACAGCTCTAGAAGACACCCAGATCAGCGCAAAGCAACACAGGATCATTAGACTTATGGGTTTACAAGGCTGGACGCTATAGTTATATGAAATTTAAGACGAGCTTCTAAAGAATCAAGAAGGCGGAAACTGATACAAATCTTGAACAAGGAACGGAATAAAAATTATTACCTGAAATAAGGACCCGAAGCTGCTTCTGATGCCTCCACAAGATCTGAGAATACCCAATTGACAGAAGGAACGCTTTAGCAAGCCCTTGAGATTCTGAAGGAGATTTAGATCCACGAAATGAGCAAATAGCTCGATGAAATGCAGGCTGCCGAAATGAGGGAACGAGAACTAATGACAAACCATTAGCTAGTTCTTCAGATCAAATTTCCAAATTTGTGGGATCTATATGAACAGACTTTGCATGACGCCTATTCTTGAACTAAGGTATTGACAGATATCATCCTGACATTACTAATTATAGCGTTTGACTATATTTGTTAGAGGAAGGAGGAGGTGGAATGGTTCCATTGGTAGGACGGCTTAAAAGCCATTCAATATGTAATCAACGGTTTCTGGGAGGTTTGTTCCAAACCGCCGACATATATATTTCTAGGCTATAATGATGAAAATGGCGTACACAGTGAAAGGCGTGGGAGAGAGTGTGTGAGGTTGGTTTTGGTTTTGGTTTTGGCTTTGGTTTTGGTTTTGTTAAAAGAAAAAATTTTAAGTTTGTTTTTAAAGTATTCTATTAGATATGTCTTCTATTAATTTACTAGATGTTTTTTTAGTGTTTGATTTTGATTATGCATGTAGATGGTTTGAATAATATATATTCATTGGTTATTTTGTTGTTCATATGTCATCTAAAAACATGCTTTATAACTAAATGGTTATTGTGTGGGTTCCCCATGGAGTTATGCTAGATGGTATTTATAATTTAACCAAAGATTTATTTTTCAGCCATGTGGATGTAGTCACTTGCCATGTATGTGTGTACCTCATTATTTGTTATTCTCCCTAGACAATAGATTTTGTAGTCTCTAACTAGTGAGCTTTTAAGGTGCCTCTAACTTTAATTGCCTAGGTTATTCTTGTCACGTTGGCCCTTCATCACATTACTTCCTCTCAAGGGAAGGTTGCATGTGTTAAACTTGAAAGGTTCTACTTGGCCAAGCCACAATATAAAGTTTGTGTAGAAATTGACCTCACCTAGAATTAAATATGAGAAATTATTGATATGCAGATAGGTGACATGTGCCATACACAACATATTCTATATATCAACATATCCAACACTTGTTTTCATTATCAAGCCTCTCACCACAAAATTAGAGACTACCCTCTAGCTACATACAAGCTAAAACTAGGCTCCAAGCTAATTATCAAGGTAGAAAAAACTAAAGATGGGTGGACTAATACAACAAACCATAAACATAATTATAATGGGGCTCAGAAGTATTCTTAGTCCAACCTTGGACCCAACAATGGTATGGTTGGCAAGACCAAAATTATGAGCCCCTCATGGCCTCGGGCCAACAACAAAGCCCATGAGGTCCTCTCAATCATAGGGAAGTGATAAAACAAAGAAAGCAATTTCAATTACAACTAGTTCTTACTTGAACTTTTGATGAGTCCATTAAAGAGGCTACTAATCCTTAATTTTCAAGAACTCTTCTAGCAAATGTTTTTTCCTCACCAATTTTAGGAATTCCAACTTTGCCACAACTAAAGGGGTGAAGGTAGTCTCATATCCCTCCTTAAGAAGTTGAAGAAGGAGAATATATCCTAAGAAAAGAGATGCAATTTGGTGTCTTCTCTCCTCAACATTAGAATAATTATGAGAAAAATAGGTTCTCTTTATTACAAGGGTTGGACACTGAGGAAATGTCCCTATACCCTCTTGCCCCATGAATTGCATCTCATGGAATGTTAAGGGTCTAATACTAGGCCTAAACCATCAATGGATGGTGTAGAATTTTGGATAGATATTTTCTTCTCTAAACATTATTTATTTTCAAGAGATTAAGGTTGTTGGATTTTTGCTTTCAATTGACTTGTCATGTCATATGGCTAGATAGTATTGTTTTAATAGTAATCATGAATAAAGTTGAGGTGGTGTGGTAACTTTTGTTGATGCCAAGTGGCAACCCCATTTTGTTACCCATGGATGTGACTCTACTAATTGAGCCTTATATCTGTCTTTTTTCAATATTGATAATTGGTTTTTTAACTTTTTCAATATCTATGCTTCAAATGATGCAATTGAAAGGACTTTACTTTGGTAATGGCTTACAAATGACCTTTAACCAATGCATTAGGTACTTAATGGTGACTTTAATATGGTTAAGTTGACATTTGATAAACCGAGCAATTTTCCCAAGTGATGGATAATTGGAAAAAGAGATGCATGGTTTTATATCCACAATAAATTAGCTCATTATGACCCAAATCTTGGTTATCAAAGTATGTCTCCAATTCAATATACTTGGTCTATAAAAAAGCTCTTTATGACCCAAATCTTGGTTATCAAAGTATGTCTCCAATTCAATATACTTGGTTTAATTTGCATAGTGGATCTAAAAGAGTCATCAAAAGTCTTGATTGTGCCATGATGTTCATACAACCATATTTTTCCTTTGTTATTTATTGTTCTCTTCTAATTGAACCCATGTTGAATTATCTCCTTCTTGGCCATTTGCCAATTCAATTCAAAATTGGATGGCAACTACAAAATTTTAAGGCTAAAAAGATTCAATTATTTTTTAACATGTCATTACTTTAGCATAAATCCTAGTTAGATCATATTTGACATGTTTGAAATTTGGTGCCACTTTCAAAAGGACATAATGAATGGATGTTTAGCAGTTTAACATCATCACCTACTACCCATCTTTTGAGAATGTTTGGATGTGTACTCTAAATATATATCATAAATCCTATGTGGTCATGTTATTAGAGCTTCACTAGCTCTCCACTCAATTTGAAATGGTGCATTTCCATATACCCTTCCAAATTGAAGTGGTTAAGTAGTGCCACCTTTTGTAGCTAATTGATGCCCACACTACTAGGTGATCCCGTACCAAATCCATACATCACTAGTTAAAATTTGGTTAATCATGTTTATAAGAAATTTTTTAATCCTTATAACCCAAAAATTCATCTGAAAAAATAAAATGTATCAAAGAGGATGATCAATGCTTTCCCAATTTTCTTAATGTTCTTCATTTTGTTCAAACACTGCACCAAAGTTTTTCAAGGTCAAGTCTCGTCCCTATAAATAAAGAAGCTCTTGAGGCATCTCTAAACGTAGTTCCTATACACTCTTCACATACTAGGTTGTTATTTATCACCTCCCGATAAAACGATTATTTGTCATGGCTTTTCTTGGGAATTTTAGAAAATCCTTTAGGATGATGTTGGTCTTGATTTATTTTAAGTCTACCTTGAGGCGTATCATACTAATTATCTAAGCCATGTAATTAACCAAGGAAAAATCAAGTTCATACCTAAAGCTAGTTGTGTAAAGTTGATCTACAACTCAATGTCCATCACCCTTTTGAATGTCTCCTATAAAATTATTGGCAAAGCTCTAGCCATGTGTAGTATACATCTCCTCCCAATGGTTGTTTTCCCTAAATAAGCTAGTCTTATTCAAAGTATATACATCCTTGAAAATGTTATAGTAATGGGTAGATAGTTTCATTCAATAGGTGTTTTTCATCAAAATTTACTTTGAAAGGGTATATTATAGGATTGATTGGCATCTCATTCCTAGTGTATTTATAGTTCTAGGCTATGGTCCCACCTTCATTGAGTCAATTCAAATGCTCTTTATTAATGGTTTCACTTGCTTGACTATTAATGATGTTTAATTTTAACCCTTTGGCCTTCTCTATTCTACAAGGTAAGGTAAAAGTTCATAACTATGTCACACTTTTATGGAGATAACAACCAACACAAATACAAATTTTCAACTTGGATCGCCTAAAGTTGATGTTTATGTTTTGAATTTTAAAATGATGTAAACTAATGAAATACATAAATCTTAGTGTAGTTTATGTTTATATATATATATAGTGTAGCATCACAAATTGTCACCCTTGACAATTTCACACTATGTTTTTCGCCCCATAAGTTATTGGACCTAATTGAACCCCTAATTTCCTAAATTATGCATTCCATGGCCTATTTTTAACAATTACCGATAAATTGCAAGCAAAAAATAAATGGATTCATCTAATACTTTGTCCCCAACACCTTAATTTCTAGAAAATAGGGTTGGGACATAGACGCCTTATGGCAAATGAGTCCCATTTTGGCAAAAATGTCCCCATATTTTGGCTCCAAATTCAAATATGTTGGTGGTAGCATTTTATTTGTAATTCTAATGTCCAAAGTCAACGATCAAGGATTTAATTTACTAGAAATTAAATAATTCCATAGAAATACCTAGCTATTGCATCATTTCAAATCTAACAAGGAGAATCTAGCAACTATTGGCAAAAATTATGATCAAGCATTATCAAGAGCATTATCAAACAAGGAAAGAGCAACATTTCAGAGATTTATTGTATCAATTCAAGATCCAAGCATCATGTCAAATCCTATGTTATTTTATGTATGTTCATGTTATCATTGTTTGTGAAGGCTAACCCCTTTGTAGGTTTCAAAGAAAGCAAATCAAGCAAGCAAGATCCAAACCTTGAGGAGATGTGCATAACTTCAGTCCTTCAAGGAAGCCATTGAAGGGTGGTGAATTGCGACACTTTTTTGTTTCATCATTTCTTCCTATAATTTATCTTTTCTACCATTGACATTGCTATTGTGGAAGTAGAAACACTAACACGGGGTTTGACTAAGGCAAGCCCCTAAATGGCACAACCCTTCCTCTCTCTTTGAATGTGCATGTTTCAGTTTTGAAGGAGATTGGAAGAAGTTTGAAGATTAATTATCCATTATTGTAATCAAAACGCTACATCTTGAAAACTCACAAGAACTCACCTACAAAAATATCCAATAGTGATCCAAAAAATTTACAGGTGGAAACGGAAAGCTCTAATCTGGCACTAGAGGAATGTGAAAACAAATTTGAAATCCCTCTACTAGGAAATAAACACACTATGGTGAATTAGTCCTCCAAAATCAAGTTCAAATTTATACCATAGGTGCATAGTGTCTTACTCTATCCATTTCTATTGCCTAAATTTGTATGTGAATTTTTGTGTTTTTTTATATTTGTATCAAAACTGAAATCTACATCATTAGCCTAGTTAGATCGTTGCATTTCATCCCCAAATTCATCCTAGATTTGGTCAAGGGTTGGTTGACTCATCTTTTAGGCTGTAAGTCAATCACATATCTTGTCCAAGTCCATCAAACCCCCATAATCATATAATTTACATCCACACACATACAATGAAAATTGGAAAAAGGTGCCAAACCCTAAAGAGTGCAAATCTCATTTCGCTTTTTCCTAAATTTCATTTTGGTGAATCTGACATGTTAACATTATATACCTTCTAAAATTTTAAGCATTGCATCCTAGATCTAGGTTTAGCATTGCATAGTTTTCAATTTTCAATTAGGCATTCATTTTTGCATCATACAAGACATAAAAATTCAAAAAATTGCATACAATATTACATCATAGGTTGCACTAGGGTTAATTTTGGTCATTCTAGGTCAGATTTGTATTCCAATTGCATCTATAAATCTACATTGGGTCATTTAAATCTAAAAATAAACTTGAAAGTGTTCATTGCATGCATTTAGGTATCTTTCACATAGTTCAAAAAAGTGAAAAAGTTCATTGTTTGTTTCAAAATTGCAACAAAATCATCAATTTCAGAATTTTACATAGTGGAATCATTCAATTGTTACATTTTAGATCTAAAATTTGCATTCAAAATTTCCCTTTACTGTTCAAATATTTTCAGCATTGTTATACACTTGCTTTTTGAATTACATTGTTATAAATTAAGCAAATTCTAGAAAAATATTCACTGTCAAACCTATTTGTACACAAACCCAAAAGCCTTAAATAATATCATAAATAGTCAAAATTTGAATTTTTTGAAACCCTATCTAGGACATAGATGCCCTAGGATGGCTTTGTCTTTCTATTTTTGGCTCAAATTTTGCTCAGATCTTTGTTTCTATGTTCTTTGTATGCTTCTATTGTCTGAATTTTGTTTCTAAATGTTTTGTTGTGTTTGTTTTATAGTTTAGTATTCATATTGGGCATGTACTTAGTCATTTGAAACTCGCACAAGCTTCACAACCTAGTGTCTTATTACCAATACTTCAATGAGACGTAGTTATAGACTTATGGCATCCTACACTATTGTTACATCCATTGTGGATCCCAAGTCTTCCAACCCTTTCACATAAGGTATTTCCAGTACCATGCCCATTTTGGACTCTATCCCTAATGCTATCATACCAATAACTCAAACAATTGGACAACGATCTAGAAGGACTTCAAGACTAACTGAGTACTAAATCTCTAGCTAGCCTAACAATTCCTATAGTGGATAACCTTAGAAAATTGATTGGTGATGCCCAAGGATTAGAGGTTTTGCATAGTCTAGCCCATATAGTTGATGACAACATACCTAAGATGGCTAGTTGTGCCCAAGCTTTGAGATACACTCAAAGTCAAGGAAGAATTCAAATCTCCCTCCCCACAACTATAGCCTCTATTTCACATACACAAACCTAATTGTCACTTCAATGATACAACAAAATATTAGCATAACTTCAACCTTAGGCCTTTCCACTAGGAATCCTTATAGTTTTGTGTCCTCGCATGTTACATCTAAAATTTTGTCCCCTCTCATAAATTTGCAACATAGTAGTCCACCAAGCACATACACAATCCCACCATTTTCACAGTATTCCCAAAACATGTCAAGCAATGATTCAATCATCAATCAATTATTGAAAAATATAACCTCCCTTCAACAACATTGAACCAAGCTCAAAATGGAAAACCATCACAATATTTCAAATGGATCCCTTTTCACTCAAAATTTTTAAAGCAACCATGCCACTAAACATTGAAATTCCTAGGATTGAGAAGTACAATGGTAAAGGAGATCCTAATGGTCACAAATTGACTTATATGACATTGTGCAGTGATTTCATCTTTGAAGATAATGTAGTGTCGTAAATTGTCACCCATGACAATTTCACACTATGGTTTGCTCCCCTTTAAGGTATTGGACCTAACTAAGTGAAATAAAGAAAAATAGGGCTTAATCAAAATGAATTGATCAAAGATGATGAGCCACTATGTTTTTCTTAGTTTTCATTCAATTATGAAGGCTAGAATGTATAAATAATAATTAGAAATGACTCACAACTGTTATAGCAACAATAGGGGAAGTTTTGGAAGGCTGAAACAATGTGTACCTTAGAGAAAACTTGTTTTTAGGTCACTGAGGACTCATTCGCCTTTATTGGCGAATGGGTTCCTATTAGGGTTTCTAAAAACTAACTTCTAGGTTTTGTTCCTTGATCTTTGCACATCTAGCTCCTTGATGCTTAGCTCCCGAAAACTTGAAACAAATTGTGTAGCCTTGTTTTTATGTTCTTGCAAAATGGATGACAACTTTGAAAATTTTGCTCCAATCTTGTTCTCCACTTGAACTTCAACCTATGAACCTACAAACACACATCCAAGAGAAGAGAAACTTGTTGATTGTTAGAGGATAGGGGTTTTCCTTAGTCAAACCCCATTTGGGTAATTAAACCTTGTGATGAAACAATGACATAAAGTCATGAAACATGAAACATGAAATGATGATACCTTGGAGGTTGTCTTGGAATGTAAATCTGCAAACTAACATGAAGTGGCCATGTAGAATGTAGATCTAGATCTTGAATTGGATATGAAACAATGCTTACAAATGTATCTTCAATACTACATCATAGCATTAGCTCAACCACATGCTTGATGCACTATGCCTTTGACATGATGATATGATCTTGAATTACTGCAATAAAACTTCACTAATCTGCCTTTGGATGCCTTTGAAATGCTCTTGAAGTGTTCTATAATGCTCTTGTGAATGTACTCTTATGATCACTTGAACTTGCTAGGTGAAACAATGTGAATTAACCTTATATTTATACTAAATCTAAGGATTAACCCTAAAATTTAGATAATCCAAGTCGACATCAGATCTAGGATTGAAAATCATTAAAATCCCACCACAAATCAATTCAAAAAGGGGGGTCCTAATCAAGGAGGACCCATTTTCCACCTTGGGCGAATGGATCCTAGCATAATTTCATAGGACCAAGCTTCGGAGGGATGAAATAACATTAAAAACCCATCTCAAATATGCCAAGAAAGGGGTGTCCTAGGTTAGGAGGACCCATTCTCCAATAGTGGCGAATGGGTCCTAGCACAAATTTCTAGTACTCCAACTTTTCCAATATAAGTGTTATGTAATATCGTTAATGAGTGTCAAGATAGATCCTTGAAAAATGTAATTAATAAGGCTTAGATTTGAATTAAAGGAGCCAATTAACCTCAATTAACCACAATTAATTAATAAAGCCCTAGATTAGTGTGAAAGTGTAATAAAACACTTTACAACACCCTAAATAAGGCACAATTAAGTACATTTTATCATTAAAAAGGGCCCTAGACTTCAATGTGAATGTGTAAAATACATTACAACAGTAAATCAAGGCAACATTAGGTTCATTTGTTGTTAATTATTTCTAAATGTAGGAAAATGGGATACTTTTTCCATTAATACACTAAGCATTCAACTTCCTAAATTATACATTCCAAAACTTATTTTAAATATTTTATGATAATTTGCAAGCATAAAATAAATGATCTCATTTAATACTTTGTTCCCGACTTTTAAAATTTCTAGAAATATGGTTGGGACATTGGCACCTAGGGCACCTATGTCCCCCTATTTCGGCTCCAAATTCAAATATGTCGGTTGTGACACTTTATTATTTGAAATTGAAATACTTAAGGTTGGCTATCAAGATTTGATTTTTTGGGAAATTGAAGAAATGATAATAAATATCTAGTTATTGCATCATTTCAAATGATCTAGAGAAAATTGGTCGCGTCCACAAAAGGATATAAAAGTCATAGAAAATCCTAACCTGGGAATTGGACATTCCAGCAGGCGACTAACATCTTCTTATGGTCGTTCATTTACATTGTCAAACCAGGGAATGTATAATTGAAATGGAGCGGCACTATATGTGCACTAAGAACCAGTTTCAGTCATGATTTACCAGAAATAAATGTGTGAAAGGAATTCTAATTATGTTATAGGAATGTAATGTGAAGCCTTCTAAACTTAATCAAAGCAGAAATCATGAAAACTATGATTAAGAAACAAACTATGAACTGGCCTTATGCTGCAGGAACAAACATAGGGATGGATTCCCGATGTTGCAAGAACAATATAAGACTAAGTTTGTGTTGAAACTTTCAAGAATGAAATCTAACTTATGATCAACAGGAAATAAACAACTAACTAACTAACTATAGATACTTACTAAGTGGGCCCCCTTAGCAAGCATCAACTAGTTATGCAAGAATTGAACTCAAAACTTCATCAGCTTTTATTCATAAACTTATAATGATATACATTGTTCTACTCATAAGAAAACTAACACAAAAACACTATCTCTTCTTAATAATACTAACTTTTACATACTCTGTTTGCTCACTCGCGCAGGAGGAACACTTATTTAAACTAGAAAAGCAACGAACTACCTAACTCAAACAGAGAAAGTCGTGGACATAAATGTATCCTGAAATCGAGGAACAAACTTCTCATAAATGAAAGCATATCTATTCAACACGATCCAGAGAGAATTTAGCATTCCACTCTTCCCAAATTAATGATCATTTAGATTTCTTCCCAATGACCCGGTCACAGAGTCTTTGCTGGAACAACTTCCTCGACACCGTGTTGGAAATGGACTTTACTACAAGGTCGAAGTCTGTTGCGCTTGACTCGATCATGCTCCCTTCAACAACTTGCGATGCACAAGGCGACAGAGGCGAAAGAAAACACGCGTGGCAAACAACACGATACATTCATTAATCACATATTAAATCTATTTCATTATTTAAAAACCACATGCATTATATTAGTCATTCAAGAGGTCAAACAAGGTAATTAATAAGACACATAGAGATGTTAAGCTGTAGGAATATAGGAATGTATTGCTACAGGATACTACCCATTTTTAGATAAAAATTCTTTAATCAAAAAGTTAAAACATCCATTAGCAATAAGAGTAGGGATATTAAAAATACATCATAATACTCAAATTATGAGCATATTTTGAGCTAATCATCTGCCCCCTACTTAACCTAATGATGGTCCGCCAGCATTAAGCTTCCTGGTTGTTTCTTTGAAATCCGTAGGAGCAGTATGGCCTTGTGGTGAAGTTCCAAATTTATAGTAGAAACCTCTGAAGTGTTGCCATCTTTCATATATGCGGGTTTTTGTATCCTTATTAACATCTATAGCTCAATAAGGATAAAGTGGCCACATTCAAACTAGAGGTCAAAATGTTATTGGCAACCATAACTCGAACCTCTTCTAAAGACCAAGCTACATGTACTTCTCTGTCCTTCCAAGGGCTGGTTTAAAATTCAGGGGGTTATGAGGCTCAGATTTCCTCAGCCCAACAGTCAATTTCTCCCATCTCTTTTCAATTCTGGAAGAGGAAAGCTTCCAAAACAGATATGGTTGGCCTTTGAATTATTCATACACTTGCTTCTTGATATCGAATATTTTTATTCTTTCTGTTTGATCATTGAACCCATATGCAACAATAAGCCAAGTTTTCAACATTGTGTAGGGATCTAAGCTTTCAGGTCGCAGTGGGATAGGCTCATCCCTTTCAGCCTCTTCATAGGCCTCCAATTGTTTGCCATAATTAGTTTCATTGGCCGCCCATGACATGAGTGACCTCAAATGAATATCACCAATATAAAGAAGTGGATTCCACTCCGTTTCATAGGGAATTATCAATCCATGCAAATAAAATTCACATAAAGAATTCTTCAGCCAACTAGGGGCTACTTAGTATGCATCATAAAATTATTTGGCTGTATGAATAACAGGATCTAAATTCCTTGAAATTCTCATTAATTGAAACCAAAGAAATTGTTCCTTTAGGCACATAGCATAGACCCTAGGCAGTGGTCTACATTCCACAATTTTACCAGTTATTTTTATCATTTCATTCATTTTCTCTTTCATTTCTTGGATTTCCTGTTTCTGCCTTTCAATTTCTCTTTTCAATTTCTTCTTCTCTTCCTCCCAAAGACTTTGTTGAATTTCAGTCTTGTCTAAGTGGCGAAAACTCAAGGTTTGAAATGTGACCGGCCTCCATGTGGTCCTAAGGTATTCCAAAAATTCAATCAAAAATGTCTTTTTATAGACAACCATTGCTAGACAAGTTGCAGGGGGTAATGAGGTTTCATTGGACACTTCCAATTGTTCAGGTTGTTTTTCCTCTTGCTGTAGGATGAATTCCTGTTGCTGCGCAGAAGGAGATTGTACTTCCTCTGAAATTTTCCTAGCTGCCTCAACCAAGTCATGAAGACTTAGCATTCCCCTTTCATTACTACTAACATGTTGTGCTTCCTCAACTTCCATTGGCTCATTTTGCATTTCCTCATAAACAACAGGTGGGCTATGTGGAACATTCTCAGATACATTCTGAGAATCATCATGACTGTATTCTTCAGAGTCCTCTGAAATTATTATAACTTTAGGTTGAGCAGATGTTGAGGTGACTTTACGTTGTTTCCTTGCTGAAACTCTTTTTGGTAATGTTGCAGCTACAGGAGGCACTCTCGTGGCTTTCCTCTTTCTAACTTTCCTAGAGGATTCAAACTCAACATAAGAAGATGATGGTGAAACTGCAGTGGCAATAGGTGTTGCTGTAGGAGGAACTGCTACAGGAGAAGATGTTGCAAGAGAGGAACACTGTTGTCTTTGAACATGAGGGTCAAACTCTGGGGTTTGTTCTGCCCTAGATGACTCTCCTACCTTTGTTTTCCCTTTTTCTCTTCTACTAGCAAACATGGTTTGTACTCGAGTAGAGGGATCTGGTGTGGAGGCCATAGGAATAAATGTTGCAGGGGTAGGTGTTGCAGGGAGTGCTTTAGGAGGCTTTGGAAGTTGCAGACCCTTTTGGGCAACAAATTCTTGCCAAGAAAGGGGTGATACATCCCTCAGGGAACGCTCAATCAAAATTTTAATGAGAGCATGATGGGCGATAGAGTTGTCCCTTCCCCTCTAGGTTTCATGGCCACATTGCTTCAAAAGGTTTAACAAAAAAATTGAAACATTGACAGCTAAACCGTGCCTCATATGACTCAATAATTTAAAATGGTAGGAATATAAATAGGAAAAGCGTCCCTCACAAGTCAAGTACTTGATTATGAAGGCTGCATATTCTGAGTATGGAAAAGGTATTGACACTCATTTACATCCTTGTTTAGAAACTTCCAAGGGTCCATCTGTTGGAATTGTAAATTCTGCCCTAGCAGGGATAGCATCTGAAGAAAAAATTTCTCCTACTGTCGGAAGCCCAGTTACTTCTACAATCCATTCTTTTGTTATAGACACTATCAAACCCCACATTGTAGCTTCTTCTTCTGAAAGAGTTCTCAAAAACTCACCTGCAGCTTCCTCATTAAAGGAATCTAACCTCAGAAAATAATTCAGCCAACCACAATTGTTGAATGCCTGAATCGTTTGAGGATTTTGTGTCAAGAGTTCATGAGCTACAGGCTCATGTCTTACTAATTGGCCACCCATATTCACAAATTATCCCTGCTGAGATTCATGAAACTCAAACCTTTTTTGAAAATTCAAAAAAAACTTCTGCTCTGCTTCTTTTTGCTTTTTTTGTCCTGCTGTCACTTTTCTCTACTTTTCCAAGAATGACTCAAAAAATAATTGCATGAAATGATTGTTAGGAACTACTCAAATCAAGCAGTTAATTGTTGTTTAGGATAAAACACGCAGTCATATTTGGAAAGTACAAGAAAATAAAAATATCTTATCAGTTGTGACAGTGACATAAGAAAAGGTTTGAAATGGATTATCCAGCCCCCTACTAAAAATTTGACATGTGTCCACACATGTGTGAAAGGACAGGTGAAGAATAGGCAATAATGACTGATATGTACATAGCAGTTGATGAATAAATGAAATAAATAAATAATATGACAATAAAAGATATCGTGTACCTTGTAATAAATGCTCGTACATGCTGGGAAAGATCATAGCTCAACATGAAATGACGGCTGGAATGGAAACCATAAATGAGGGCGGTATGATATGATGGATGACGTGGAAGAAAAGGGAATGAATGGCGGTGATGGATAGAAAATGGAGAACGTGGCTTCTTTTAAAAGGAAACCTTTATTATGGGAATGCAACATGGAATTTTAAAGAGATGCTGCAGGAGAAAGGCTGAAGCCTTTCACTGCAGGAAGATCAGTGGTCGTATTCGAAAAAAACTGCTGCATAAATTCATCTTTGGACGCTGGCTTATGATACAACCGAAGACGGTGTCCATTAACCAGTAACTTGAATCAGACTAGATCTATTGTAGCTAACTGAACTGAATCATTATCAAATACATTTTCTATTTCATAAGGACTAAGCCATCTTGTGGTGAGTTTACCCTGATTTTCCTTGTATCTGGAGTCATAAAGCAACGCCCAATCACCAACAGAGAATTGCTTAGTTTGAATATGATTGTCATACCATTTTTTTCTTTGTTGTTGGATAGTTTCAGTATGTTGCAGGGAAACTTTCCTTATCTCATCCAATGCATTCAGCTGCAGGAGGCGTTCTTTTTGAGCCTCTAAAATATCAATGTTAAGTTGGAGAGCAATCCTTAAGGTCTTATGCTCAAACTCTATTGGAAACATGGCAGTTTTACCATAGAGTAACTCAAAAGGAGTAAACCCTGTAGTTGTTTTCCATGTTGTTCTATAGGCTTAGACTGCTTCAGGAAGGCAACTGCTCCAATCCTTCTCGTGTAATTGGACTGTCTTAGTAAGGATTGCCTCAATTTCTCTGTTGATAACCTCTGCCTAACCATTGGCTTGAGGGTGATAGGGGCTAGACTTTCTATGCCTAATCTTGTAATCATTCATCAATGCAGTAATTAAGTTTGATGTAAACTGAGCTCCTTGATCAGTAACAAGTTCCCTTGGGACTCCTAATCAAGTAAAAATCTACTCATATAGGAACTCAACAACTTTATTGTCACAGGCATGTGTCATTGCTTTTACTTCCACCCATTTGGTTACATAATCAATACACACCAAAATGTATGATTTCCCATTGGATGGAGGATCAATAGGCCCAACAAAATCCATGCCCCACTTGTCAAAGGGACTGACTACCACTTCTGGATTCAGGGGCATTTCATCAGACCTTGTTGGTCTCCCCATTCGTTGACATATGTCACATTTTTTGGTGTATGCTATAGCATTTTTGTGTAGTGTGGGCCAATAATATCATGTAGTAAGCACTTTCATAGATGTTCTCTTGGCTGCAAAGTGCCCACCACATGGCTCATCATGATAGGCATGCAAACTGTCATAGGTCTCATCTTCCCTAACACATCTTCTCATGACTTGGTCAGGTCCTGTATAAAATAAACAGTCTACAATCCATGAAAAGTTAAAAATTTTATCTACCAACAATTGTCTTTCTTTTGGTGAGAAGTATGCTGGAATTTTGTTGGCTGCTAAATAATTTGCAATATCTACATACCATGGAGTTTGAGCAGCAATAAAAAATAGATGTTCATCAGGAAAGCTATTATCAATTACCTCAGGGGTGTCAGTTGTAGTTGTTTGAAGTCTTGACAAGAAATCAGCCACCACATTAGCTCAGCCTGGCTTATCAATAACTATGATATCAAATTCCTACAACAATAGGAGCCATCTTGCTAATCTGCCAGATATGGCAGGCTTATTCATGAGGTACCTTATTGCTGCATGATCTGTATGGACAAATATTTGGTAACTAGTGACATAATGTCGAAACTTGTTCAGGGCATACACAACTGCTAGCAATTCTTTCTTTATGATAGTATAGTTTAATTCAGGGCCTTGAAGGTTTTTTCTAATGAAATATATGGCATGTTTTATGGAGTTCTTTTTATGTCCTAAAACTACCCTTATGGCATAATCAGAAGCATCTGTGTGTATATGAAAGGGCAAACTCCACTTCGGTCCTTGAAGAACACGTGCTTGAGTAAGTAGGTTCTTAAGCTATAGGAAAGATTTGTCACGGGCCTCAGTCCAGTTAAATTCAGAATTCTTTGTCAATAAGGCATATAATGGACTGGCTATTTTGTTGAAATCTTTGATAAATCTTCTATAATATTCAGCATGTCTTAGGAAGCTTCTATCATCCTTTTGTTTTATAGGTGTTAGAAAAGTTAGAATAAATTCTATTTTTGTAGGATCAACTTGAATTCCTGCTTGAGAGATATGATGGCCTAAAACAATTCCCTCTTGCATCATCATAAAGCATTTCTCACTATTCAAAGATAAATTTTTCTCCTGACATCTTTTCAACACTTTTGCCAAATTGGCTAATGCTTCTTCATAAATAACTCTATAAGTAGTGAAGTCATCCATGTAGATCTTCATAGAATCATGAGAAATATCAGCAAAAATACTAATCACTACCCTTTGAAATGTTGCAGGTGCATTACACAGTCCAAAAGGTAAGACAGAGTAGGAAAGAGTACCCCATGGACTAGTAAAAATTGTTTTGTCTTGATCCTCAGGTGCAATTCTAATTTGATTATACCCACTATATCCATCCAAAAAGGAGAAATACTTTTTACTAGACAATTAGTCTAGTACTTGGTCAACAAATGGTAGTGGAAGGTGATCATTTTTAGTTGTTGTGTTCAACTCCCTATAGTCTACACAAACTCTCCATTTTCCACCTTTTTTAGGGACAATCACCAATGGAGATACCCACTGACTGTCTGAAATGGGGTAGATAAAACCAGCATCAAGCAATTTTTGGAGCTTTGTTTTAACTATTTCCCTGAGTGTTGAGTTTGTCCTTCTTTGAGGTTGTCTAACAGGTAAACAAACTTCCGTAATGTAGATCCTATGAGTATAAAGTTGAGGATCTATTCCCTTCATATCCCCATAGTCTCATGCAAAAACTTTGTGTTGATCTTGCAACATTGTGACTAGGGCAGCTTGTTGAGATTGAGGCAGCTTATTATTGATGTTCAGATAGTGTCCTGGAGACACTTCTACTTGCTTGGTAAGATCATTCATAGAGGCTGTTGATAAAGGTGGTGTCTGTATTTCATGTGGAAGCAAGTTGTGATAAACTGTAGGAGATTCAGGTGGCAGGCTCTTAGAATTCAGTTGTTACAAGAAACACTGCTGAGGACAACTATCTGCAGCAGATGGGCTACTCAGATTAGAGTTGGATTGCAAAATGTGTAAAAGCAGGTCATCCTCACTTTGAAGCTGTGAAAATGGATTAGTTTTCAGTATCATTAGGTGATCCAATGAATTGACTTCTTCAGTTTCCTCTCCTAAATCTGGCCAAATTGGTTGAGACAAGTCTGGCTGAGGCTGGGCAGGTGGATACAAAGCCAATTTCTTTCTTGACTGACCATCATAAATTGTCATATCTCCTAAATGACATCCTATAAAAGCATCAGTCATAGCTAACCATGGTCTACCTAGGATAATAGGATATCCTCCAAAAGTTGTCTTAGTGGACAATATGGTGAAGTCTGTTGGGTATTCCCAAGACTCAAGGATGACAATGATATCTTCTACCACTCCATCAGGTTTTACTGTGGAACTATCAACAAACTGCAGGATGGTAGGTGTAGACCGAATTGTTGGGATTTTCAAATAGTCCATTGTATACTTGGTCATTACATTGATGGTTGCACCAAAGTCTATCAAAACATTCTTTACTATTTGGCCATTAATATTTATTTGTACTACAGGACTCCCATGGTCAATAAATTTTGGAATGACTACCTTCTCTAACATAATATATGCCAACTGTCCTAGAACATGGATAGTTTGGGGATCCTTTTTTCTTTTTTCTCGGTTTCTTTAAACAAGCCTCCTTAATGGCTTTTTCATAAATTGGGACATCTTTAATGGCTTGAAAAAGGGGAATTTGAATGTGTACATTCTTTAGCTGATCTAAAATATCAAAGGTAGGCTCTTCCATAGACTTTGATGTAGTAATTTGCAATCTCTGAAGAAAAAGCAGTTTGGCCTGATGCTACAGGATAGGTTCCTTAGAGATAGTATCTGATACAGGTATATGTTTTGCAGGATCAATAGGTTGTTCAGAGGTAGAATCTGGAATCTCTATAATTACAGGCGGTTGTGGAGCAGGGAGAGTGGTTCCAGATATGAGATGGATATCATGAATATTTAGGGTATAAGTTGGATACTGATTGACTTCTGCAAGATACATAGGTTGTTGTTGTTGTTGCTTATTATTATGATTTGGCAATGGTTGAGTAGGCATAGGCATTTGTTTTGGAGGGCTAGTATTTGCTATAGGTGTTGCAAGAGGTGGCATGAGAGCTGAAGGTTGTGGCTGCTAAAGCTGTAGGGAGCCAGGGGATTGGTTCTGCCATTGCTGTGGACTTCTCCATTGAGGATTCTATTGCCAGTTACCTAGGGGTGGAGTCCATTGTCCTTGTGGTTGCTGCCAACCTCCTTGAGGAGATTGCCATTGAGGACTTTGATAGTTAGGCTAGTGAGGTTGAGAATTATTCCAAGGTGGTGTTGGGCCATATGTAGGTTGTCATTGGTTATTGTAATTAGAATAAGGATTACCAAAATTCAAAGGGTCTTGAGGCATACCTTGTCTTTGAGCCCATGGTCGCCTTTGTGCGATGAAGAATACTTGGTCATCATCACCTTCTGCCATCTTAAAGTTAGTAGGTAACTGATTAGCCTCCAAGTTAGCCACCATCTTACATCTGCAACCACATTTCTTTTGTTTGCAATGTGGACAGAACTCAGCCAAGATTGCTTCAGCTTCCTCATGTTTCTTCCGAGTTTGCATAGTATCCAACTGTGTAGCCATATTGTTTATGATATCCTACTTGAAGTCAGACAACAAATTTGTGATCTCCATCCGTGAAACTCCATTAGTAGAAGACTTTCCCACTGTGGCTTGATGACCTCTACCCTTTTTAACAATTGCTCGAGAGTAATTGAAACATATCTTCTTGATATCATCCCAAGGCATTTGGGTTATATCTCCTCCTCCCATTAGATCCAGGGCATCTATAAGGTTTCACTGATTCTTCATAGAAAAAGTAGTTTATGAGATTCTTCATTGAGAGTATGGTTTGAATTATTTTTTAGGAAAAATAAGAATCTTGAGATATAGTCTTCCAGGCTTTCATCCTCCTTTTGTTGAATTCTGAATATATCATCACCCTTACTACCACTCTTACAATATTCCTTGTATTTCTCAAGAAATTTTGTTTGCATGGCTACCCAACTATCAACAACACCTCTTCCCAAACTCATAAACCATCTAAGGGCTCCTTCTTTCAAATTAGCAAGAAACAACTTCAGCCTGTGAGCATCTGAAGTGTAATCATAGCTGCAACAGAGGATATCAAACTCAAACAAGAAAGTTTATGGGTCCTATGTAACTAGTCCATAGAACTTGGGAAGTAATGAAGAAGGAATATTTTTAAGGTTATCATTATCTTGCTGAGCAATGATGGGGAATTCAAAAGTAGGAGGTCGATTACGTGCCATTGTTGCTTGATGGAGTATCAAAGCAAATGGGTTTTCTTCATATTTTTCGTCAGCTAGATCAAATGGCAGTTCAACAAGTAGGTTTTCAGCAAATGGATTGATATCTTGATCTCCTCCTTCCTCAAATAGATTATAAGTTGGTTCAAGATTGTTATCAAGGAATGGAAGGTTAGGGAGGAATCTTCCCAGAGCGTCTATTCTTCTATGCATGCAATATAATGAATTTTGAAAATGCTTGAATACTAAACTACTACTAACAATGACTATGACAAGTTCTTAGCTTGATACCATCCTCGACAACAGCGCCAAAAATGGTCGCATCCACAAAAGGATATAAAAGTCACAAAAAATTCTAACCTAGGAATTGGACATTCGAGTAGGCGACTAACATCTTCTTATGGTCGTTCATTTACATTGTCAAACCAGGGAATGTATACTTGAAATGGAGCGGCACTATATGTGCACTAAGAACCAGTTTCAGTCACGATTTACCAAAAATAAATGCATGAAAGGAATTCTACTTATGCTACAGGAATGTAATGCGAAGCCTTCTAAACTTAATCAAAGCAGAAATCATGACAACTATGATTAAGAAACAAACTATGAACTGGCCTTATGCTACAGGAACAAACACAAGGATGGATTCTTTATGCTGCAGGAATAATATAAGACTGAGTTTGTGTTGAAACTTTCAAGAATGAAATCTAACTTATGATCAACAGGAAATAAACAACTAACTAACTAACTATAGATACTTACTAAGTGGGCCCCCTTAGCAAGCATCAACTAGTTATGCAAGAATTGAACTCAAAACTTCATCAGCTTTTATTCATAAACTTAGAATGATATACATTGTTCTACTCATAAGAAAACTAACACAAAAACACTATCTCTTCTTAATAATACTAGCTTTTACATACTCTGCTTGCTCACTCGCGTAGGAGGAACACTTATTTAAACCAGAAAAGCAACTAACTACCTAACTCAAACAGAGAAAGTCAAGGACATAAATGTATCCTAAAACCAAGGAACAAACTTCTCATAAATGAAAGCATATCCGTTCAACACGATCCAGAGAGAATTTAGCATTCCACTCTTCCCAGATTAATGATCATTTAGATTTCTTCCCAACGACCCAATCAGAGAGTCTTCGCTGGAACAACTTCCTCAACACCGTGCTAGAAATGGACTTTATTGCAAGGCCGAAGTCTGTTGCACTTGACTTGATCATGCTCCCTTCAACAACCTGCGATGCACAAGGTGACAGAGGCAAAAGAAAACACGCGTGGCAAACAAAATGATACATTCATTAATCACATATTAAATCTATTTCATTATTCAAAAACCACATGCATTATATCAGTCATTCGGGAGGTCAAACAGGGTAATTAATAAGACACATAGAGATGTTAAGCTATAGGAATGTATTGCTACGGGATACTACCCATTTTTAGATAAATTTTTTTTAATCAAATAGTTAAAACATCCATTAGCAATAAGAGTAGGGATATTAAAAATACATCATAATACTCAAATTATGAGCATATTTTGATCTCATCAAAAATTAAGGAGAACTTATGATCAAGCAATTGTCAAGAGCAGTCTTTTTCTGGAAATTATTATAAAAATTCAAGATCCAACATCATAAGTTTATGTGTGTTTGTGTTGCTTTGCGAAGGCTAACATTGTTGTAGGTCTTCAAGCATCCAATCATTTAAACATTCAAGTAAAATCCAAGATCCTTGAAGTGATGCATATGACTTCAGTCCTTCAAGGAAGCCATTGAATGGTGGTGAGTTATAACAAGTGGTTCATTAATCATTTCCTTCCTTTCCTTTATCGGTTCATCATTAACATTATCATTATGGAAGTGGAAACACTAACATGGGGTTTTACTAAGGCAATCCCCTAAAATGTCACAACATTTTCCCTCTTTGTGAATGTATAGGTTACACGTTAAAGAGGATCAAAGGAAGTTTGAAGACATTTTGTTCTTTGTTGCATTTGAAATCCTAGTCCTTAACAACCCACAAAAAGTCAATTATAGAAATATCCAGAAGTGATTTGTATAGTTTGCAAGCGGTAAATGGAAGTACATATTTGACATTAGAGGATTGCAAAAACATATTTGAAAAATCCCTAGTAGGATAGTGGCACCTCCAACACAAATGTCCCAACATTTTTTGTTGAAATTTATGCCACACATGCACAATGTTCTCCCCTTTTCTGGTGTTTGATTTCCTCTATGATATTCTAGATCTACTATTTCTACATAAAAGTGATAATTTGCATCATTAGGACAACTAGATCATTACACTTCATAATTAGGTCATTTCTAGATTTGGTCTAAGGCAGGTTGACTCACCTTTCAGGTTGTAGGTCAATCTCATACCTTGTCCAAATCCATCACTCTCCATTCCATACTTGCATTCACCCATTCCATTCTCATAACCCCATGAAACACTTTAGGAAAAGTGCCAAATCTCTAAAGGTTTCCCTTTCCCCTACATTTCATTTTGGTGAACTTGACATGTTAACATTATAAACCTTTTGAAAATTCACCTTACATCTAGGTTTTGTATATCATTTTGTTGCATTTTTCATCTTTTTTTGTCATAAAAATCTTTAAAAATTGCATTGATAAGGTTTTTTTAAGTTATTTTAGCTTAGATATGCATTTAAAATTGCATTAATAAGTTGCATTAGGTCATTTAAACTTGAAAACAAAACTAAAAGTGTCATTTGCATCCATCTAGTTGTCTTGCATATTGTTAAAAAAAAAAAAAAGTTGCATAGTTCTAGTTCAAGCTTGCATCAAATCATTGTTTTCAATTTCTTGCATCTTCATATAAGTCAATTAGTTCACCTTTCATCAAATCATTGTTTTCAATATCTTGCATCTTCATATAAGTCAATTATAAACCTTCTAAAAATTCACCTTACATCTAGGTTTTGTATATCATTTTGTTGCATTTTTCATCTTTTTTTGTCATAAAAATCTAAAAAAATTGCATTGATAAGGTTTGTTTCAGTTATTTTAGCTTAGATCTGCATTTAAAATTGCATTAATAAGTTGCATTAGGTCATTTAAACTTGAAAAGAAAACTAAAAGTGTCATTTGCATCCATCTAGTTGTCTTGCATATTGTTAAAAAAAGAAAAAAAAGTTGCATAGTTCTAGTTCAAGCTTGCATCAAATCATTTTTTTCAGTATCTTGCATCTTCATATAAGTCAATTAGTTCATCCTAGATCTAAAAATTGTATTCAAAATTTTCCATTCATCATTCATACATTTGCATTTTTGCATTTTTCATTTACATAGTCATAAAACCACTTAAATCTAGAAAAATATTCATTGTCAAAAATATTTGCACATTGAATTGGGAACATTAAATAGTAGTCAACACACTCAAACTTTGAATTTTCATACACCCTATCTAGACATAGGCACCCTGGGCACCTATGTCCTGCATTTTGTGACTGAAATTTGCATCACATATCTATCTTTGTGTTATATGTTGCATTCTAATATCTAAATTTTGTTTCTATATTTTCAAACTACCATTTGCTTTCTACATTGTATGTTTGCATTCCTCAATTCACAATATTAAAATCACTAAAATTTGGAAAATAATTACTGTTATATTTGTCTGCAATCACTCACAAAAACCTTAAACAACATAACAGTCAGTGAGACTTTAAATTTTTTGAAAGCTTACCTAGGACATAGATGCCCTAGGAGCCCTTCTCCTACCTTTTCTGGCTCAAATTTTGGTCAGGCATCTATCTGTATGTTTTTATGTTAGTTTTTGGGATCTAATTTTCTTTTCTAGCTATTTTGTTGTGTCTGTTTATCAGTTTAGTGTTCATCCTGGGTACACTTAAGAACTTGGAACTTGTATGAGTTTCACAACATGGTGTCTTATTGTCAATACTTCAGTGAGACATAGTTCTAGAGTTATGGCATCCCACATCAGTTTTACATCCGTTGTGGAGCATGAGTCTTCTAACTCCTTCATGACAAGTGTTATCAATACTCAACCCATTTTGGACTCTATTCCTAATGTTACCATGCCAATGACAACCTCACAAGCACCTACCTTTACATATGAGACTATGGTTACCCATGTTCCTAAAGATAAACTAAGAAAATTGGACAAGGGCTTCAAAAAACTTCAAAACTATGTGAGTATTGAATACTTTGTTGGTACAACGATCCCTCTAATTGACAACATGAGGAGATTGCTTAATGGTGATCATGGAATAGAGGTTGTGCATAGTCTAGCTCATATAGTTGAAAATAATATACCTACCATGGCTAGTTGCACTCAAGCTCTGGGATACACTCAAATCCAAGGAGGAAATCAAGTATCCCTCCCTACAACTATAGCCTCTATTCCTACATACACAAATCCAATTGTTACTTCAACAATACAATGAACAATGGGTATAAATTCAATAATAGGTCTTTCCACTGGACATCCTTATGGTTTTGGATCTTCCCATGTTACACCTCAAGTTCCATCACCCCTCATAAATTTGCAACATAGTAGCCCACCTAGCACATACGTAATTCCACCATGTTCACCACATTCCCAAAACATGTCAATCAATGATTCCATTATCGACTAAATTTTACAAAATGTAACCTCACTTCAACAACAAATCTCAACCTTAAACCAAAACCAAAATATACAACCATTACAATACATCAAAAGTAGCCCATTGTCACTTGAAATATTGAAAGGACAAATGCCACACCACATAAAGATACCTCAATTTGACAAGTATATGGTAAGGGGGATCCTAGCAATCACATATCAACATATATTATCATGTGTAGTGACTTTATCCTTGAGGATAAGCTATTAGATAGACTTTTCCCTAGGTCATTGAAACATGTGACCTTGGAATGGGTTTGTGCATTACCCAATAACTCAATCCATTCATTGAATGATCTTGTTAATGCTTTCCTCAATCATTTCTAAGTCAACATTGGTCCTAAGATAAATATAACCAATTTAACGTGATGCAAACAAAGAGAAGATGAAAAGGTTACATATTTCATAAGTCGATATCAGTTGATACTATCACAAGTCAATATAACTCTTCCTGATGCAGAAATCCAAAGAATGTTCATTGATAACTCACAAACTGACATAAGGGAAAATGTCTTATTAATGAAATTTTCATCCTTTATACTTGCTTGTGTACGGTGCTTCATGATTATCATAATTCAATTAATAAGTATGAAGAAGCATCCTCATTAGTTCATACTGAGAATTCGAACCTATACCTCAAAATAACTATCAACCCATTCAAAAAGTAAAATAATTTTTTTATCAAGTTTCACACACCTCCAACCACCAACCACATTGAACCTCAACTTTCCACTAGAAGTTTAGATCCATACCAATTTAGACCAAGAGATAGATAATTCACACAATTACCTGACACTCTCCACTCCATCATGTTAAACTTATGAGTAAAAACCTAATCTGATTGCCTCATATTAAACATGTGCATACAACTAAGCCTCTACCTCCAAATTTAAATCCAAATGCCTTTTGTCACTTTCATTGCACAAATGGACATGATACAGAACAATGTGTGCACATCTTAAACATCAAGTTCAAGACCTCATTGATTCTAATCACATCCAGTTGGATAGTGTCAACGTCCAAGAGAATAAGTTTGTTGCCCCACCTAACCAAAACTTATAAATTTTTACCAATCCTATGTCTAATCATTCAACCAAATTTGTGAAAGCTTCCGATGTTAAGAGTGATATGATAAATATTGACAAAATTGATGATATAAGTGATGACATGAATGACGATAAGAGTGATGATGCGAAGGATGTAGATCACATGGTTGGTCTCATAGATGTGCAACCTCATAAGGGCCAAACCATTGTGTTACCTTGAATTTCTTTCACTAATGATGGTGCACTTAGGCATGTGCCTGATGGTCCTCTCTACATTGCTAGCCATATCAATGAAAAACTTGTACAAGGAATACTCATTGATCTCGCATGTGCAAAGAATGTGATCACTGAGGAGTACCTCTTTGTGAAAGATCTTTATCAAGATATTTATGAACAATTGAAATCATGGATAAGAACTCACGATTGTTTTTCCCTCCCTACGATTGGATCCATAGCCCTTCCTCTTAAATTTAGACCAAAAAAGGTAGATGTCTCATTCTCCATCAGCCCATCATCAAACCGATTTTGTGTGAAGATAAACTATCCATGGCTCCACTCCATGAATGTTATCCCATCAATCATTCATAAGTGCATAAAATTCTCCTTTGAAAATGAGATATTTGTAGTGCATCATAGTGAATTTAATCCTTTATCTTATCGTGGGAATTTTTCATTGGATTTATTTTGGCCTGGACATATGGAACCTATAAAGCCTCATGAAGATTTTATTTTCAAGTCATATCAAAAGTTTTAAGGAAAAGTGGATAGTAGAACTATCTCTTACTAATATGCCTAAGAATTATAGGTCCATGGTTTTTCCTTCTCCCTAACCCATCATGGATGAACCTAAGCTTGAACCAAAAACACTCCCAAATAACCAAGGAAAGTATGTTGATGTTGCTCCACCTATCTCCTATAAAATACCAAGAGACAATAAAATGATCCCTTTTGTACCTCCAAATATTAAAAAAAGTGTATAAACCTAAAGAGATAGTGGTTCCTCAACCCCCAGGGTCTCTTCCATTCCTCCCTTAAGGGAAGAAAAGAAACCAATGGTTGAGAAACCAACTCCTGCCCCATCACAACTTGAAAATTGTGCAAGAAGAAACTAAAATTCTAAAGAGCGTAGGCATAGACGTTGTGCTATTGCTCACCAATTGGAGGAAAAGAAAAAAATAGCGTATGATAATCCAATGCCTATGGAAATAAATCAAGAAGAAATTAAACTTTCACCAAAATAATACATGAAACCAAAACAAGAAATCAAACAAGAAAATTCAACTGCAATTGTCCTAAAACCTCCTGTTGTGATCAATTTGGATGATGATGTTGAAATTGCTAAAATTGATGAGGAGGTGTATAATGAGCTTAATGTTTTATTTTTAAAGCAAATAAATCTAGATGGGGGAAATCATGCTAATCCTCCTAATGAGAGTGACCCACCACATGTTGCACCTAGAGATGCTCCTAGAACGACACTTGTTGTAGTCCCTTTAGCTATTTATCCACCTTCCATTTGTGATGAGCAAGATTGGGATGTGGATGACCTTCTTAGGCCGACCCACACGTGATGTACTCTTTTATGTTTGTTCATGTGTTCTTTGTGTTTTCTTGTACGTGATGTGATCTCGTGTGTTGTGTTGCTTAGTGTGTTCTTATGTTTGTGAGTTTTATTTGGATGACCCTTTTTGCTTCATTGGCACAAGGATACAAAGGAAATGAACTTGTTGTGACATTCTTATATTTGTATCTTGGTTCTTCTATATGTCGTAAACATTATCTTTCCTTTTTGTCTTGTATTTTCCTTTTCGGGACGATGCAAGGCATTGAGACATTTAGGTATCTTCCATGTTGACTCAAAAGCTTCCTTGTTTTCTCTCTATGTGTCATTCATCCTTTGTGTTTGTTGCTCCACGAGTGTTTGGGGGCTGATGTCAGTTCCAAGCTCTATTATATCACTGTAGCGAAGACAGACATTGACCCCAGATTCATGGATTCTTTAGTGTACCTTTCCATACATTGTTTGTTGCATTGTGTTTGGGGGCAACCCCTTGTCATGAAGTAGATTTATTTAGAAACATGTCATTGACATAAGGCTTTCCAAATAATCTCTTGTGATCTTTTGTTACATGACATTCATCATTTTTATACTTTAAAGTAATTGTTCACAACATGGTGTTTAGCAATTCCTTTAAAGTGAGGGCATACATTGGATTTATTTTTCTTCACTTTGTTCACAGAGGTTGAAATTAGTGGTGCGTTGACATTGACATTTGAAATTTTCTTGGCTTCACTTAGTTCACATGGGTTGAATTTAGTGTAGCATTAGCATAACATTTTGATCATTTTGTAGCACTTTATCAAGGTTATCAAGGAGTATAACTCTTGGTATAGTTATGAGCACACCTTGTAGACCTAGTGTGTGTTTCTCATTTTGCTACTTGTTTGAGGGCTCACCTAGTGAATATCGAACTTCACTAGCCTGTGTGTCTTCCCTATTTGTGTCACCTAGAAAATATCAAACTTTTCTATTGTGTGTGAAACATAGAAAAATGTAAGTGGGGTGATCAATATGGAAAAAGGTGTGTGATATATACACTTACACTTTCATAATTTCATTAGGAAAAGATATTCCCAAAGGTAGGATTGACTTTCAACCCTTAAGTGAGTCAACCATATTGGAAGATTTATTGTTTTACTTATGATAGAAAATGATAAATATGACTGAAATGCACTTTTGGGAGATGAAAATAAAATTATTAATGAACTCAATTATGTGAAGTAAAACTTGGAATGCAAATTTAAAGGATAACACAAATAGAAACACTAGTTTGTAAGCAGATCTAGAAAGTGCAAAACATGACAAACTTACCTAGAAAAGTGGGTTCTAAGTGTCCTACAAGGACTCAATCGACCAAGGGTGAATGGGTCTTTGTACAAGGTTTTTCCTTAGCTTTGGGGGTCCTCTAATGCAGGATATGAGCTTCTATTTTCCCTAGGTTTCACTGTCAAAAAGACAAATAAATTTGGGATCTAGGTTTTCGTGTCTTGACAACAATGTTGACAAATTTGACAACTTTGTAAAATTGCACTTTTGATCAACTTTCAATCCTTCTTCACCTACAAATCTGCACATACAAAGAGAGGATAAAAATGTTTTTTTTTGGTGGATAATGGTTTGCCTTGGTCAAACCCTAGTTTGGTAATTAAAACTTGATAATGAAATAATGACAAAATGAAGGAATTGATGAATGAACAAAGCTTTTTACACCTCACCAAACCCTTTAATGGCTACCATTAGAGAATTAAAGTCTAATACATCTCTCTAAGGATTGTATTTTGCATGAAATGTCTTTATTGCTTGATAGATCTTGATGCTTGAATGCTTGCTCAAAACTTGAAACCTCCATCACAATGTTAGCTCCAAAAATATGCATGAACACGAATAAATATTGACATCATAACAGGATCTTGAATGTTGTTGTAGATGAATCATAAATCTTCTCTCCAATGCTCTTGACAATAATATTCTCATATGAAATTTGAATTATGCAACTTAGATTTGAATTGATAAAAAGACCTTGTATTTATAGGTGTTCCCTTAATTACTTGACAATTAAACACCACAAGCCGACCTTTGTAATTTGAATTTAGATCATTAAAATGCCACCAAAAACATATTAAAAACTGGGTCCCAAGACTTAAGGGGGACCCATTCGCCCTTGGGCGAATGGTCCTAGGACCTAAACCTAAGACATTCAATTTCCAAGATGTTGAGTTCAATGTAGGAATTAATTAAATGTGGGTCCCCCTTTTGGAAAAAAAAATTAATTAGGCTTGTGAATCATAATTGGGCTAATTAAAAGATTAATTAAGTCCAATTAATTAAGGGGATGCAAACACAGTGTGAAAATGTAAAAGGGTACATTTTTCAACACTACATTTAGCTCCCACTTTAGTGAGAGTATGATCTTATGCCCAAAATCACACTAAAGTAGACAAATATATATCAAGAGGGGTCCAAGTGTACAAATATTGATGAGATAAGATGACAAAGATTAAGGAGGTTGTGCGAGCCCCCAGGATCAAGATCCCATGGCAAACCAAAATAAGCAAAAAGGGACACACACATATGCATGATATGAAGTAGTAAGACAAGATACACAATCAAACAATGTCAAAACTAATGCAAGAAAAGATGAACTAGCAAGTTGTATTATCCCACGTCCATCAAATACACTCATAAGGATGTAAAATCACTTATAAAACACATGGCTCTATAGGAAAGAAAGTTGTGTTATGCTAGGTGGCTATGAAAATATGCTCACAAGGGCTAGTGTAGTCTGATATACAATAGGTAAGCCCCCAAGAAAAATATGATAAACACACACTAGGTCTACAAGGTGTGATACCACAAAACAAGTGGTGATGGGAAAGTCATGTTAGGTCCACAGGCTCCGGTACATTAACCATACCAAAAGTTATACTCCATGATAACTTTGATAAGGTGCCACAACATGATCAACATGCTATGTTAATGCAACACTAAATTCAACCTCTATGAACAAAATGAAGCAATAAATGTCAAAATGTTAATGCCAAAATGAAATAATGCCAATATTAATAAGATAATGCCAATGTAAATAAGATAATGTGAATGTAATGATCACACTTCCTAGGAGATGTATGTTATCATCACTAAGAAGGGAACATGCAAGCAATGATCGGGGGACAATATGGCCCCCACTTACAATGTCAACATACTTGTTATTTTCGTATTTTAAGTAGAAAGAGAGGAAGGGGATCCTTGAAAAGAATTCACACCTCCCAAAAACTAGTTATCCTTTCCCCCCATGTGTAGATACAAAGACAACCAACAATGACTATCATGTTGCTGCCAAGATAAATATGGTTGTACTTAAGATTGTACCACCATGAATGATGATGAGCAAGAGACCTAAAGTTACTAATGTTGGACATAGTGATGAGCAACATGATAGGATGAATATCATTATCAATTAGAGGAAATAGGTGCATCAACATAAGGGAGAGCACCATAATCCTTAAGATGTTGAATTTTATTATTCAAAGTCGTACATTCATTGGTAGAATGACCATGCACTCGATGATATGCACAAAATGAGATTTTATTATAAAATTTCTTTCGTGTTCTTGGAGGAGAGTAATCAAGCAGGCTTGGAGAAGATTCAAAAAGGTACTCTCTTGATCAGTAGTAGAAGATGTTCCTTTCTTTTGCGAAAAAGATATTTCTTGCTTAGTACAAGGTGTCATACATACACAAGACTCTTTAGATTGTGATATTTTGTACTCTCCCTTAAAGGAGGGTGTAAAATATAATGAACCCCAATCATTTCTAATACATGTGTTTGAAGATGAAGCAATATTTGTCCTAGGAGTGTTTTACGTGATGACATTAATATTAAGCAAAGGTTTCTTTGGCGTTGTCATTTCTTTCAAAGGACAATAACCAAGACCGCTAGTTGTTTCTTGTGTAAGACTCTATAGGGACACAAATACCTTGTTCTCTAGCACCACATCCTTTTCGATTATAGTGTTGTTTCAAAATATCATAACCTCTTCCATAAAGTTTTTCCATTTCTTTTGGATTTGGTGGTTTCTTGTGATCACAAGTTCATCATATGTGGATGTAGAAATATTATTTTCCTCTTCTTTGCAAAAAGTTGTGTACTCGTGTGGTTTTAATGAATCAAATTGTGTTGATACTATGGCAGCTTCTTTCTTTTTTCTTGATTTTTGTGTAATATTATATTCTCTCATGAACGTAGGTGTAAAATCTAAGGAACCCAAATTATCATGTAATAGTTTCATGATTGATGACAAACACATATCTTCTTCTTCTTGTATCGGTTCTACTTTTGTAGTTGGTTTCAATGTTGTAAGAGGATGTGTCATTCTTGTTTCAGTTTGAAAATAATTTTGATAGATTTTGGGTTAGCTTTGATTGTGTAGACTTTGTTTTTGTAAGTGTACATCACTAGACGATGTAACGTTGAAGGAACCACATCCATTGCATGATTCTAAGGTCTACTTTAGATAATATTATATGATATTTCTTGAGGAATGACATGAATAGGAGTTTGCAATGTAACCTTACCCACTATAACAAGTAATGTTATCAAACCAAGTGGTTGTTTTCCAATATTATCAAAACCACAAATGGAAAAATTATTTGGTTGAATTTTGGTCTTATCCACTCCCATTGTATCCAAAATATTTACACTGCAAAAATTAAGTGTCAAACCATTATCAGTGAGAGTACATCTTATGCCACACTTGTTAATTTTAGCCACTATCACAAAGAATCATTTTATTTTTGTAATTCTAATGGAGGTAACTCATCTTAGTGAAAGGTAATGTCTAAGTTGATTGAGTTCATACCTTGAATTAGGGCTGCTACATCATTTGGTTGCACACTAGGAGGGATAACAAATTGTTGTAAAGCATTTTGAAGCATGCTATGATAAAGAGCAGATGCTTGAATGAGATCCCATAAATAAATATTAGTAGGAGTGTTTCTAAGTTGTCCCACAAGATCATACTCCTTTCCATTGTGCAAAGGAAAATAAGGAGAACTAGGTAAAATAGGTTGAGGTAATGGTAATGAAGTAGGTATGGTTTGTGGTTTCATATTGTTCCTTATGTTATATGTGTGAGCAATGATATTATAAATCAGTTGCTACAACACATTTTTACTAGTAAGTTTCCTTGCTAAATTTAAGATAGCTCTTAGAGGTAATAATTTGTGTTGAGGTGGTCTTATGATAAGAATTGCTTAGGAGATGACTTGGGAGGCCTAATAATTAAAGGAATCTTAGGAGGTCCAAGAATTAGAGGAGACTTAGGAGGACCAGTAATTAAGGGAGATCTAATGTTCAGAACCTCAATATATTTGTCCTCATTTTGATGATCTTCTAGTGAGGGGGGATCAAAGGTTGACTTAGGCTCTTCATCTATACCATATTTTGAAAGAAATGTATCTATGATATCATCTTCATTTGGCACAATATCTTCCCAAATGGGAAAAGAATTGGAAGAGGGACAAACACAATTCTCATGATTCTTAATGATTGTATCTCTTTTCACCAAGATACCTTAATCACAAGTAGGAGAGGTATCAAGAGAAGAAAAACTATGGTTTTCATCATTATCCATGATTGCACTCTCTTGCACTAAAGTATTCTCACAAGTGGGAGAGATGTTGGGAGATGAATGTAGACTAGGCAAGGTGATGCTAAGAAATGTATCAATGATCTCATACTCTTGCACCATAATGTCCTCCCAAGTGGGTGGGGTAGAGGGTGAGGGATAAACAAGATTCTCACGACACTCGATGAGTGTATCTTCTAACACCAAGATACCTTTGTCACAAGTAGAAGAGGTATTGGGAGAAGAGAAACTATGATTTTCATGATTGTCTATGTTTGCATCCTCTTGTATCAAGATATCCTCACAAATAGGAGAGATATTAGGGGATGAGTGAAGGATAGGCAATGTGGTATTAAGTAATATGTCAACAATTTCATTCTCCTGCACTGATATATTCTCATAACTAGGAAAGATATTAGAAGAATGACTAACATGATTATTAGTGAGCTTTTTCTTGGCATACTTGAAAAGGAAAGACACTAACATTTAGAGTTTTCAGTGTGTGCCAAAAATGAAAAGTAATCTATCCAACTTATGCAATGCTTCATAAATGTAAATAATTGTCTTACAAATCTGATGATTTTCAATACTAAAATGCAATTTTTTTCAAATTTGAAACAAATCAAACAAAATGACACTTTTCTTGCACATGCAATAATAATTTCTCGTATTTTCAAAGTATGGTTTGAATAGTAGAAACAGGAAGTCAAAATAGAGACAATAATGTATGCAAAAGTTTGTAAGGACACCTATGTAGGGAAAAATTCGCCCAAGGGTGAATGGGTCCTTGTATAGAGGTTTTAAAAATGAAAAATGCAAATTTTGAGTTATTGTTTGTTCTCTCTATTTCAGGTTACAGACTGTGAATTTTGTGACAAAAATTTTCAGGTTTTAGGTGTCTTAGTGCAAGTGCAATTAGTGACAAATAGTGAACAAATTGACAACTTTTGAAATGCAATTTGAACTAAAATTTGAATGTGACTCAAAGACACCCTTGATACAACTACAATGCAAGATGTATGCACAATTTATGCTATATTTTTTAATTTTGTGAATTTAAATGATGAAAAGTACAATTTTAAAACCCTAAACGCAAACTAATGCAATTTTGAAACCCTAAATGAAATTCAATGTCAACTAATGTAAATCCTAGATCTAGGGCTTGAATTATGGAAAATGTCAGAAGGTATGTAATGTTAACATGTCGAGTTCACCAAAATGAAACATAGAAAAATGTAAGTGGGGTGATCAATGTGGAAAAAGGTGTGTATACTCTTACACTTTCCTAATTTTATTAGGAAAAGAGATCCCCAGAGGTAGGATTGACTTTCAACCCTTAGGCATGAGTCAACCCTATTGGAAGATTTGTTGTTATCCTTATGACAAAAAATTGATAAATATGACTGAAATGCACTTTTGGGAGATGAAAACAAAATGCTTAATGAACTCAATTATGTGAAGTAAAACTTGAAATGCAGAGTTACATGATAGCAAAAATAGAAACACTAGTTTGTAGCCAGATTTGGGAAGTGCGGAACATGACAAACTTACCTAGAAAAGTAGGTTCTAAGTGTCCTACAAGAACTCATTCTCCCAAGGGTGGATGGGTCTTTGTACAAGGTTTTTCCTCAACTTCGGGGGTCCTCTAGTGCAAGATTTGAGCTTCTGTTTGCCCCAAGTTTCATTGTTGAAACATTGGATAAATATTGGATCTGAAATTTTCCATGTCTTGACAACTTTGCAAATTTTCACTTTTGATCAACTTTCGATCCTTCTTCACCTACAAATATGCGCATACAAAGAGAGGAGAAAATACCCTAGTTTGGTAATTAAACCTTGATAATGAAATAATGACAAAATGAAGGAATTGATGAATGAACAAAGCTTGTTACACCTCACCAAACCCTTTAATGGTTTCCCTTAGAGGATTGAAGTCTAACACATCTCTCTAAGGATTGGATTTTACATGAAATGGCTTGATTTCTTGATATATCTTGATGCTTGAATGCTTGCTTGAAACTTGAAACTTACATCACAATATTAGCTCCAAAAACATGCATGAACACACATAAATCTTGACATCATGATAGGATCTTGAATGTTGTTGTAGATAACTGATAAATATACTCTCTAATGCACTTGACAATAATATTTACTCATATGAAATTTGAATTGATAAAAAGACCTTGTATTTATAGGTGTTTCCTTAATTACCTGACAATTAAACACCACAAGCCGACCTTTGCAATTTGAGTTTAGATCATTAAAATTACACCAAAAACATATTAAAAATTGGGCCCCGAGACTTAAGGGGGACCAATTCTCCCTTGGGAAAATGGGTCCTATGATCTAAACTAGGACACTCAATTTCCAAGATGTTAAGTTCGATGCAGGAATTAATTAAATGTGGGTTCCCCTTTTGGAAAACAAAATTAATTAGGCTTGTGAATTTATAATTGGGCTAATTAAAGGCTTAATTAAGTCCAATTAATTAAGGGGATGCAAACATAGTGTGAAAAATGTAAAGGGCTACATTTTCAACACTACAGTGTGAGTCATAAATGTTTTTTTATGGTTGCTAGCATAATACTTGTTAGCCCATACCCCATTTTCCTTTTTCTTTGAATTTACTTTGACATTGTATGTTTGTGTATCTTGTCCTACTACATATAATACACATGTGTTCCTTTGTGCCTATGTTGTTTTATCATGGGATCTCGGTTCTTGGGGACTTGACCACCTCCTTGATCCTTAGTCATCCTATTTCTTCAACTTTTGCACAATTGGACCCCTCTTGATATATATTTCTCTACTTTAGTGTGAGTTTGATCATAAGTTCATACTCTCACTAAAGTGGGGGCTAAATGTAGCATCTTAAATTGCCACCCATGACAATTTCACATTATATTTTGCTCCCCTTTAAAGTATTGGATCTAACTAAGAATTCAAATTCCTAAATTATGCATTCCACAACTTATTTTAAATATTTTACGATAATTTAAAAGCATAAAATCGATGCTCTTATTTAATACTTTTTCCTTGACTTTTAAACTTTCTGAAAATAGGGTTGGGACACAACCGCCTAGGATGCCTATTTCCCTCTATTGCATCATTTCAAATGATCTAGAGAACATTGAGGAGAACTTATGATCAAGCAATTGTCAAGAGCACTATTGAGCATTCAAGAGCAAAATTTTCTAATTATTATTACAAAAATTCAAGATCCAACATCATGTCCAAGTTTAAGTGTGTTCATGTTGCTTTGTGAAGGTTAATATTGTTGTAGGTCTTCAAGCATTCAAGAAAATCTATCAAGCAAGATCCACAATCCTTTAAGTGATGTGTGTGACTTTAGACCTTCAAGGAAGCCATTGAAGGGTGGTGAGTTGTAACAAGTAGTTCATTCATCATTTCCTTCCTTTCCTTTATCGATTTATCATTGGCATTGTCATTGTGGAAGTAGAAACACTAACACGGGATTTGACTGAGGCAAGCCCCTAAAATGGCACAACATTTTCCCTCTTCATGAATGTGTAGGTTACAGGTTGAATAGGATCAAATGAAGTTTGAAGACACTTTTTTCTTTGTTGTGTTTGAAACCCTAGTCCTTTACAACCTATGGAAAGCCAATTAGAGAAATATCTAGAAGCAATCTAGATAGTTTGCAAGTGGGAAACAAAAGTATAGATTTGACATTAGATGACTATGAAAATAGATCCAAAAAATCCCTAGTAGGACAGTGGTACCCTCAACACCAACATATTAACAATTTCTATTAAAATTTATACCACGAGTGCACAGTTTCCTCCCCTTTCTATTTCTAGTGTCTAATTTCCTTTGTGATGTTCCAAATCTGTTGTTTAAGTATAAAAGTGATAGTTTGCATCATTAGGACAACTAGATCATTACACTTCATAATTGAGTTATTTCCAAATTTAGTCTAGGGTAGGTTGACTCACCTTTCAGGTTGTAGGTCAATCTCATACCTTGTCCAAATCCATCAATCTCCATTCCATCCTTGCATTCATCCATTCCATTCTCATAACCCCATGAAACACTTTGGGAAAGGTGTCAAATCTCTAAAGGTTTTCCTTTCCCCTTCGTTTCAGATAAGC
This sequence comes from Sequoia sempervirens, assembly GCA_007258455.2. NCBI lineage: Eukaryota > Viridiplantae > Streptophyta > Pinopsida > Cupressales > Cupressaceae > Sequoia > Sequoia sempervirens. Next base: position 75,461,877 of record VDFB02193867.1, on the reverse strand, counting down.
TCCTAGCTAAAAATTTCCTAGGTCATTGAAAGACACAACCTTAGAATGTTTTTTATCATTATTGAATAACTAGATTCATTCATTAAATGAACTTGTTGATGCATTCCTACAACATTTCCAAGAAAACATAGGTCCACAAATCACATTAACTGATTTAGTGAGATGCAAACAAGGAAAACATGAAAAAGTGGCATACTCCATAGGACGATAACAATTATTGTACTCACAAATCAATCTTAATCTTCTTGATGCTAATGTTCAAAGCGTATTCATTGAGAATTTACAACCTGATATTAGAGATAAGATCTTATTGATGAGATATCCATCCTTTACACACTTTTGATTGATTCTTTGTGACTATCAAAATGCAGTTAGTTAATATGAAGAAGCATCTTCATCAACTCATACTGGCAAATCTGAATCTGTACCTCAAAAAATATATCAACCATTCAAGAAACAAACCAAGAACTTTATCAAGATAAACACACCTCAAACAACCAACCACATTGAGCCACAAGTTGTAGCGATAAGTTGTTGGATTCCCTCCATTCAATTATGTTACATTTTTTGAGCAAGAACCTAATCCAGTTACCTCTGATAAGACTTATGGATACATCAAATCCTTTATCTCCAAAATTTAATCCAAAATCCTTTTTATCAATATCATCGTACACATCGACATGATACAAAATGATGTATGCATCTTAAACATCAAGTGTAAGACCTCATCGATTCTAATCACATCAAGTTGGATGGTGTTAATGATAAATAAAATAAGTTTGTGGCCCCACCAAATTGATATTTGTAAATATTTACAAATCCCATGCCAAATCATACATCCAACTTTGTGCAAGCTTGAAATGATATGAATTTTGATAAGAATGATGATGATAATAATGATGATAAGAGTGATGATAAGTATGGTCTAAAATATATGGTCAGTCTCATAGATGTTCAACCTTGTAAGGGCAAAACCACTTTGTTACCCAATATTACTTTTACCCATATTGACACATCAATACATGTGCTCAATGGTCCTCTCTATTTGTCAGGCATATCAATGATAAACCTACACAAGGAATACTCATTTATTTTGTGTGTGTAGAGAATGTAATCACTGAGGAGTTTGTGTATGTGCATGAGCTTTATTAAGAATCTTATGAACAATCGAAAGCATGGTTGAAAACTCATGATGGTTTTGCTCACCCTACGATAGATTCAATCACTCTTCCTTTTAAAGTTGGACTGAAACATTTAGATGTAGCATTCTCTATCATCTCAATGTTGGACCAATTCCATGTGAAGCTAGGCTACCCATGGCTACGCTCCATGAATGTCATCCCATCAGTTATTCACAAGTGCATAAAGTTCTCATTTGAAAATCAAATATTTATAGTTCATCATAGTGGGCTTAATCCTTTGTCCTCTTGTGGAAACTTTTCATTGGATTTCTTTTGGCCTTCTCATGAAGGTTTCTTTTTCAGGCCATATCAAAATTTTAAGGAAAAGCATATAACAAAGTTATCTCTTAGCAATATTCCTGAGAATAATAGGTCTATGGTTGTTCCTCCTCCTCTATTAGTTCCGGATGAAATCATGTTTGAAGTAAAGGCCCTTCCAAGTAACCAAGATAAATATGTCGTAGTTTCTCTACCAATATCATATAAAAGACCAAGATATAATCACATAATCCCCTTTATGCCTCCAAAATAAAAATAAGTGTATGGGTGTAAAGAGACAATGGTTTCCCAACCCTCAACGGTCCCTTTAGTTCCTCCCCTAAGGGAAGAAAAGAGACCAATGGTCAAGAAACCCACCATTACTCCTTAACAAA
>VDFB02193867.1:75420610-75459943 GCA_007258455.2 Sequoia sempervirens | reverse complement strand
TCTTGGTTCTTCTATATGTCGTAAACATTATCTTTCCTTTTTGTCTTGTATTTTCCTTTTCGGGACGATGCAAGGCATTGAGACATTTAGGTATCTTCCATGTTGACTCAAAAGCTTCCTTGTTTTCTCTCTATGTGTCATTCGTCCTTTGTGTTTGTTGCTCCACGAGTGTTTGGGGGCTGATGTCAGTTCCAAGCTCTATTATATCACTGTAGCGAAGACAGACATTGACCCCAGATTCATGGATTCTTTAGTGTACCTTTCCATACATTGTTTGTTGCATTGTGTTTGGGGGCAACCCCTTGTCATGAAGTAGATTTATTTAGAAACATGTCATTGACATAAGGCTTTCCAAATAATCTCTTGTGATCTTTTGTTACATGACATTCATCATTTTTATACTTTAAAGTAATTGTTCACAACATGGTGTTTAGCAATTCCTTTAAAGTGAGGGCATACATTGGATTTATTTTTCTTCACTTTGTTCACAGAGGTTGAAATTAGTGGTGCGTTGACATTGACATTTGAAATTTTCTTGGCTTCACTTAGTTCACATGGGTTGAATTTAGTGTAGCATTAGCATAACATTTTGATCATTTTGTAGCACTTTATCAAGGTTATCAAGGAGTATAACTCTTGGTATAGTTATGAGCACACCTTGTAGACCTAGTGTGTGTTTCTCATTTTGCTACTTGTTTGAGGGCTCACCTAGTGAATATCGAACTTCACTAGCCTGTGTGTCTTCCCTATTTGTGTCACCTAGAAAATATCAAACTTTTCTATTGTGTGTGAAACATAGAAAAATGTAAGTGGGGTGATCAATATGGAAAAAGGTGTGTGATATATACACTTACACTTTCATAATTTCATTAGGAAAAGATATTCCCAAAGGTAGGATTGACTTTCAACCCTTAAGTGAGTCAACCATATTGGAAGATTTATTGTTTTACTTATGATAGAAAATGATAAATATGACTGAAATGCACTTTTGGGAGATGAAAATAAAATTATTAATGAACTCAATTATGTGAAGTAAAACTTGGAATGCAAATTTAAAGGATAACACAAATAGAAACACTAGTTTGTAAGCAGATCTAGAAAGTGCAAAACATGACAAACTTACCTAGAAAAGTGGGTTCTAAGTGTCCTACAAGGACTCAATCGACCAAGGGTGAATGGGTCTTTGTACAAGGTTTTTCCTTAGCTTTGGGGGTCCTCTAATGCAGGATATGAGCTTCTATTTTCCCTAGGTTTCACTGTCAAAAAGACAAATAAATTTGGGATCTAGGTTTTCGTGTCTTGACAACAATGTTGACAAATTTGACAACTTTGTAAAATTGCACTTTTGATCAACTTTCAATCCTTCTTCACCTACAAATCTGCACATACAAAGAGAGGATAAAAATGTTTTTTTTTGGTGGATAATGGTTTGCCTTGGTCAAACCCTAGTTTGGTAATTAAAACTTGATAATGAAATAATGACAAAATGAAGGAATTGATGAATGAACAAAGCTTTTTACACCTCACCAAACCCTTTAATGGCTACCATTAGAGAATTAAAGTCTAATACATCTCTCTAAGGATTGTATTTTGCATGAAATGTCTTTATTGCTTGATAGATCTTGATGCTTGAATGCTTGCTCAAAACTTGAAACCTCCATCACAATGTTAGCTCCAAAAATATGCATGAACACGAATAAATATTGACATCATAACAGGATCTTGAATGTTGTTGTAGATGAATCATAAATCTTCTCTCCAATGCTCTTGACAATAATATTCTCATATGAAATTTGAATTATGCAACTTAGATTTGAATTGATAAAAAGACCTTGTATTTATAGGTGTTCCCTTAATTACTTGACAATTAAACACCACAAGCCGACCTTTGTAATTTGAATTTAGATCATTAAAATGCCACCAAAAACATATTAAAAACTGGGTCCCAAGACTTAAGGGGGACCCATTCGCCCTTGGGCGAATGGTCCTAGGACCTAAACCTAAGACATTCAATTTCCAAGATGTTGAGTTCAATGTAGGAATTAATTAAATGTGGGTCCCCCTTTTGGAAAAAAAAATTAATTAGGCTTGTGAATCATAATTGGGCTAATTAAAAGATTAATTAAGTCCAATTAATTAAGGGGATGCAAACACAGTGTGAAAATGTAAAAGGGTACATTTTTCAACACTACATTTAGCTCCCACTTTAGTGAGAGTATGATCTTATGCCCAAAATCACACTAAAGTAGACAAATATATATCAAGAGGGGTCCAAGTGTACAAATATTGATGAGATAAGATGACAAAGATTAAGGAGGTTGTGCGAGCCCCCAGGATCAAGATCCCATGGCAAACCAAAATAAGCAAAAAGGGACACACACATATGCATGATATGAAGTAGTAAGACAAGATACACAATCAAACAATGTCAAAACTAATGCAAGAAAAGATGAACTAGCAAGTTGTATTATCCCACGTCCATCAAATACACTCATAAGGATGTAAAATCACTTATAAAACACATGGCTCTATAGGAAAGAAAGTTGTGTTATGCTAGGTGGCTATGAAAATATGCTCACAAGGGCTAGTGTAGTCTGATATACAATAGGTAAGCCCCCAAGAAAAATATGATAAACACACACTAGGTCTACAAGGTGTGATACCACAAAACAAGTGGTGATGGGAAAGTCATGTTAGGTCCACAGGCTCCGGTACATTAACCATACCAAAAGTTATACTCCATGATAACTTTGATAAGGTGCCACAACATGATCAACATGCTATGTTAATGCAACACTAAATTCAACCTCTATGAACAAAATGAAGCAATAAATGTCAAAATGTTAATGCCAAAATGAAATAATGCCAATATTAATAAGATAATGCCAATGTAAATAAGATAATGTGAATGTAATGATCACACTTCCTAGGAGATGTATGTTATCATCACTAAGAAGGGAACATGCAAGCAATGATCGGGGGACAATATGGCCCCCACTTACAATGTCAACATACTTGTTATTTTCGTATTTTAAGTAGAAAGAGAGGAAGGGGATCCTTGAAAAGAATTCACACCTCCCAAAAACTAGTTATCCTTTCCCCCCATGTGTAGATACAAAGACAACCAACAATGACTATCATGTTGCTGCCAAGATAAATATGGTTGTACTTAAGATTGTACCACCATGAATGATGATGAGCAAGAGACCTAAAGTTACTAATGTTGGACATAGTGATGAGCAACATGATAGGATGAATATCATTATCAATTAGAGGAAATAGGTGCATCAACATAAGGGAGAGCACCATAATCCTTAAGATGTTGAATTTTATTATTCAAAGTCGTACATTCATTGGTAGAATGACCATGCACTCGATGATATGCACAAAATGAGATTTTATTATAAAATTTCTTTCGTGTTCTTGGAGGAGAGTAATCAAGCAGGCTTGGAGAAGATTCAAAAAGGTACTCTCTTGATCAGTAGTAGAAGATGTTCCTTTCTTTTGCGAAAAAGATATTTCTTGCTTAGTACAAGGTGTCATACATACACAAGACTCTTTAGATTGTGATATTTTGTACTCTCCCTTAAAGGAGGGTGTAAAATATAATGAACCCCAATCATTTCTAATACATGTGTTTGAAGATGAAGCAATATTTGTCCTAGGAGTGTTTTACGTGATGACATTAATATTAAGCAAAGGTTTCTTTGGCGTTGTCATTTCTTTCAAAGGACAATAACCAAGACCGCTAGTTGTTTCTTGTGTAAGACTCTATAGGGACACAAATACCTTGTTCTCTAGCACCACATCCTTTTCGATTATAGTGTTGTTTCAAAATATCATAACCTCTTCCATAAAGTTTTTCCATTTCTTTTGGATTTGGTGGTTTCTTGTGATCACAAGTTCATCATATGTGGATGTAGAAATATTATTTTCCTCTTCTTTGCAAAAAGTTGTGTACTCGTGTGGTTTTAATGAATCAAATTGTGTTGATACTATGGCAGCTTCTTTCTTTTTTCTTGATTTTTGTGTAATATTATATTCTCTCATGAACGTAGGTGTAAAATCTAAGGAACCCAAATTATCATGTAATAGTTTCATGATTGATGACAAACACATATCTTCTTCTTCTTGTATCGGTTCTACTTTTGTAGTTGGTTTCAATGTTGTAAGAGGATGTGTCATTCTTGTTTCAGTTTGAAAATAATTTTGATAGATTTTGGGTTAGCTTTGATTGTGTAGACTTTGTTTTTGTAAGTGTACATCACTAGACGATGTAACGTTGAAGGAACCACATCCATTGCATGATTCTAAGGTCTACTTTAGATAATATTATATGATATTTCTTGAGGAATGACATGAATAGGAGTTTGCAATGTAACCTTACCCACTATAACAAGTAATGTTATCAAACCAAGTGGTTGTTTTCCAATATTATCAAAACCACAAATGGAAAAATTATTTGGTTGAATTTTGGTCTTATCCACTCCCATTGTATCCAAAATATTTACACTGCAAAAATTAAGTGTCAAACCATTATCAGTGAGAGTACATCTTATGCCACACTTGTTAATTTTAGCCACTATCACAAAGAATCATTTTATTTTTGTAATTCTAATGGAGGTAACTCATCTTAGTGAAAGGTAATGTCTAAGTTGATTGAGTTCATACCTTGAATTAGGGCTGCTACATCATTTGGTTGCACACTAGGAGGGATAACAAATTGTTGTAAAGCATTTTGAAGCATGCTATGATAAAGAGCAGATGCTTGAATGAGATCCCATAAATAAATATTAGTAGGAGTGTTTCTAAGTTGTCCCACAAGATCATACTCCTTTCCATTGTGCAAAGGAAAATAAGGAGAACTAGGTAAAATAGGTTGAGGTAATGGTAATGAAGTAGGTATGGTTTGTGGTTTCATATTGTTCCTTATGTTATATGTGTGAGCAATGATATTATAAATCAGTTGCTACAACACATTTTTACTAGTAAGTTTCCTTGCTAAATTTAAGATAGCTCTTAGAGGTAATAATTTGTGTTGAGGTGGTCTTATGATAAGAATTGCTTAGGAGATGACTTGGGAGGCCTAATAATTAAAGGAATCTTAGGAGGTCCAAGAATTAGAGGAGACTTAGGAGGACCAGTAATTAAGGGAGATCTAATGTTCAGAACCTCAATATATTTGTCCTCATTTTGATGATCTTCTAGTGAGGGGGGATCAAAGGTTGACTTAGGCTCTTCATCTATACCATATTTTGAAAGAAATGTATCTATGATATCATCTTCATTTGGCACAATATCTTCCCAAATGGGAAAAGAATTGGAAGAGGGACAAACACAATTCTCATGATTCTTAATGATTGTATCTCTTTTCACCAAGATACCTTAATCACAAGTAGGAGAGGTATCAAGAGAAGAAAAACTATGGTTTTCATCATTATCCATGATTGCACTCTCTTGCACTAAAGTATTCTCACAAGTGGGAGAGATGTTGGGAGATGAATGTAGACTAGGCAAGGTGATGCTAAGAAATGTATCAATGATCTCATACTCTTGCACCATAATGTCCTCCCAAGTGGGTGGGGTAGAGGGTGAGGGATAAACAAGATTCTCACGACACTCGATGAGTGTATCTTCTAACACCAAGATACCTTTGTCACAAGTAGAAGAGGTATTGGGAGAAGAGAAACTATGATTTTCATGATTGTCTATGTTTGCATCCTCTTGTATCAAGATATCCTCACAAATAGGAGAGATATTAGGGGATGAGTGAAGGATAGGCAATGTGGTATTAAGTAATATGTCAACAATTTCATTCTCCTGCACTGATATATTCTCATAACTAGGAAAGATATTAGAAGAATGACTAACATGATTATTAGTGAGCTTTTTCTTGGCATACTTGAAAAGGAAAGACACTAACATTTAGAGTTTTCAGTGTGTGCCAAAAATGAAAAGTAATCTATCCAACTTATGCAATGCTTCATAAATGTAAATAATTGTCTTACAAATCTGATGATTTTCAATACTAAAATGCAATTTTTTTCAAATTTGAAACAAATCAAACAAAATGACACTTTTCTTGCACATGCAATAATAATTTCTCGTATTTTCAAAGTATGGTTTGAATAGTAGAAACAGGAAGTCAAAATAGAGACAATAATGTATGCAAAAGTTTGTAAGGACACCTATGTAGGGAAAAATTCGCCCAAGGGTGAATGGGTCCTTGTATAGAGGTTTTAAAAATGAAAAATGCAAATTTTGAGTTATTGTTTGTTCTCTCTATTTCAGGTTACAGACTGTGAATTTTGTGACAAAAATTTTCAGGTTTTAGGTGTCTTAGTGCAAGTGCAATTAGTGACAAATAGTGAACAAATTGACAACTTTTGAAATGCAATTTGAACTAAAATTTGAATGTGACTCAAAGACACCCTTGATACAACTACAATGCAAGATGTATGCACAATTTATGCTATATTTTTTAATTTTGTGAATTTAAATGATGAAAAGTACAATTTTAAAACCCTAAACGCAAACTAATGCAATTTTGAAACCCTAAATGAAATTCAATGTCAACTAATGTAAATCCTAGATCTAGGGCTTGAATTATGGAAAATGTCAGAAGGTATGTAATGTTAACATGTCGAGTTCACCAAAATGAAACATAGAAAAATGTAAGTGGGGTGATCAATGTGGAAAAAGGTGTGTATACTCTTACACTTTCCTAATTTTATTAGGAAAAGAGATCCCCAGAGGTAGGATTGACTTTCAACCCTTAGGCATGAGTCAACCCTATTGGAAGATTTGTTGTTATCCTTATGACAAAAAATTGATAAATATGACTGAAATGCACTTTTGGGAGATGAAAACAAAATGCTTAATGAACTCAATTATGTGAAGTAAAACTTGAAATGCAGAGTTACATGATAGCAAAAATAGAAACACTAGTTTGTAGCCAGATTTGGGAAGTGCGGAACATGACAAACTTACCTAGAAAAGTAGGTTCTAAGTGTCCTACAAGAACTCATTCTCCCAAGGGTGGATGGGTCTTTGTACAAGGTTTTTCCTCAACTTCGGGGGTCCTCTAGTGCAAGATTTGAGCTTCTGTTTGCCCCAAGTTTCATTGTTGAAACATTGGATAAATATTGGATCTGAAATTTTCCATGTCTTGACAACTTTGCAAATTTTCACTTTTGATCAACTTTCGATCCTTCTTCACCTACAAATATGCGCATACAAAGAGAGGAGAAAATACCCTAGTTTGGTAATTAAACCTTGATAATGAAATAATGACAAAATGAAGGAATTGATGAATGAACAAAGCTTGTTACACCTCACCAAACCCTTTAATGGTTTCCCTTAGAGGATTGAAGTCTAACACATCTCTCTAAGGATTGGATTTTACATGAAATGGCTTGATTTCTTGATATATCTTGATGCTTGAATGCTTGCTTGAAACTTGAAACTTACATCACAATATTAGCTCCAAAAACATGCATGAACACACATAAATCTTGACATCATGATAGGATCTTGAATGTTGTTGTAGATAACTGATAAATATACTCTCTAATGCACTTGACAATAATATTTACTCATATGAAATTTGAATTGATAAAAAGACCTTGTATTTATAGGTGTTTCCTTAATTACCTGACAATTAAACACCACAAGCCGACCTTTGCAATTTGAGTTTAGATCATTAAAATTACACCAAAAACATATTAAAAATTGGGCCCCGAGACTTAAGGGGGACCAATTCTCCCTTGGGAAAATGGGTCCTATGATCTAAACTAGGACACTCAATTTCCAAGATGTTAAGTTCGATGCAGGAATTAATTAAATGTGGGTTCCCCTTTTGGAAAACAAAATTAATTAGGCTTGTGAATTTATAATTGGGCTAATTAAAGGCTTAATTAAGTCCAATTAATTAAGGGGATGCAAACATAGTGTGAAAAATGTAAAGGGCTACATTTTCAACACTACAGTGTGAGTCATAAATGTTTTTTTATGGTTGCTAGCATAATACTTGTTAGCCCATACCCCATTTTCCTTTTTCTTTGAATTTACTTTGACATTGTATGTTTGTGTATCTTGTCCTACTACATATAATACACATGTGTTCCTTTGTGCCTATGTTGTTTTATCATGGGATCTCGGTTCTTGGGGACTTGACCACCTCCTTGATCCTTAGTCATCCTATTTCTTCAACTTTTGCACAATTGGACCCCTCTTGATATATATTTCTCTACTTTAGTGTGAGTTTGATCATAAGTTCATACTCTCACTAAAGTGGGGGCTAAATGTAGCATCTTAAATTGCCACCCATGACAATTTCACATTATATTTTGCTCCCCTTTAAAGTATTGGATCTAACTAAGAATTCAAATTCCTAAATTATGCATTCCACAACTTATTTTAAATATTTTACGATAATTTAAAAGCATAAAATCGATGCTCTTATTTAATACTTTTTCCTTGACTTTTAAACTTTCTGAAAATAGGGTTGGGACACAACCGCCTAGGATGCCTATTTCCCTCTATTGCATCATTTCAAATGATCTAGAGAACATTGAGGAGAACTTATGATCAAGCAATTGTCAAGAGCACTATTGAGCATTCAAGAGCAAAATTTTCTAATTATTATTACAAAAATTCAAGATCCAACATCATGTCCAAGTTTAAGTGTGTTCATGTTGCTTTGTGAAGGTTAATATTGTTGTAGGTCTTCAAGCATTCAAGAAAATCTATCAAGCAAGATCCACAATCCTTTAAGTGATGTGTGTGACTTTAGACCTTCAAGGAAGCCATTGAAGGGTGGTGAGTTGTAACAAGTAGTTCATTCATCATTTCCTTCCTTTCCTTTATCGATTTATCATTGGCATTGTCATTGTGGAAGTAGAAACACTAACACGGGATTTGACTGAGGCAAGCCCCTAAAATGGCACAACATTTTCCCTCTTCATGAATGTGTAGGTTACAGGTTGAATAGGATCAAATGAAGTTTGAAGACACTTTTTTCTTTGTTGTGTTTGAAACCCTAGTCCTTTACAACCTATGGAAAGCCAATTAGAGAAATATCTAGAAGCAATCTAGATAGTTTGCAAGTGGGAAACAAAAGTATAGATTTGACATTAGATGACTATGAAAATAGATCCAAAAAATCCCTAGTAGGACAGTGGTACCCTCAACACCAACATATTAACAATTTCTATTAAAATTTATACCACGAGTGCACAGTTTCCTCCCCTTTCTATTTCTAGTGTCTAATTTCCTTTGTGATGTTCCAAATCTGTTGTTTAAGTATAAAAGTGATAGTTTGCATCATTAGGACAACTAGATCATTACACTTCATAATTGAGTTATTTCCAAATTTAGTCTAGGGTAGGTTGACTCACCTTTCAGGTTGTAGGTCAATCTCATACCTTGTCCAAATCCATCAATCTCCATTCCATCCTTGCATTCATCCATTCCATTCTCATAACCCCATGAAACACTTTGGGAAAGGTGTCAAATCTCTAAAGGTTTTCCTTTCCCCTTCGTTTCAGATAAGCTCCTAGCTAAAAATTTCCTAGGTCATTGAAAGACACAACCTTAGAATGTTTTTTATCATTATTGAATAACTAGATTCATTCATTAAATGAACTTGTTGATGCATTCCTACAACATTTCCAAGAAAACATAGGTCCACAAATCACATTAACTGATTTAGTGAGATGCAAACAAGGAAAACATGAAAAAGTGGCATACTCCATAGGACGATAACAATTATTGTACTCACAAATCAATCTTAATCTTCTTGATGCTAATGTTCAAAGCGTATTCATTGAGAATTTACAACCTGATATTAGAGATAAGATCTTATTGATGAGATATCCATCCTTTACACACTTTTGATTGATTCTTTGTGACTATCAAAATGCAGTTAGTTAATATGAAGAAGCATCTTCATCAACTCATACTGGCAAATCTGAATCTGTACCTCAAAAAATATATCAACCATTCAAGAAACAAACCAAGAACTTTATCAAGATAAACACACCTCAAACAACCAACCACATTGAGCCACAAGTTGTAGCGATAAGTTGTTGGATTCCCTCCATTCAATTATGTTACATTTTTTGAGCAAGAACCTAATCCAGTTACCTCTGATAAGACTTATGGATACATCAAATCCTTTATCTCCAAAATTTAATCCAAAATCCTTTTTATCAATATCATCGTACACATCGACATGATACAAAATGATGTATGCATCTTAAACATCAAGTGTAAGACCTCATCGATTCTAATCACATCAAGTTGGATGGTGTTAATGATAAATAAAATAAGTTTGTGGCCCCACCAAATTGATATTTGTAAATATTTACAAATCCCATGCCAAATCATACATCCAACTTTGTGCAAGCTTGAAATGATATGAATTTTGATAAGAATGATGATGATAATAATGATGATAAGAGTGATGATAAGTATGGTCTAAAATATATGGTCAGTCTCATAGATGTTCAACCTTGTAAGGGCAAAACCACTTTGTTACCCAATATTACTTTTACCCATATTGACACATCAATACATGTGCTCAATGGTCCTCTCTATTTGTCAGGCATATCAATGATAAACCTACACAAGGAATACTCATTTATTTTGTGTGTGTAGAGAATGTAATCACTGAGGAGTTTGTGTATGTGCATGAGCTTTATTAAGAATCTTATGAACAATCGAAAGCATGGTTGAAAACTCATGATGGTTTTGCTCACCCTACGATAGATTCAATCACTCTTCCTTTTAAAGTTGGACTGAAACATTTAGATGTAGCATTCTCTATCATCTCAATGTTGGACCAATTCCATGTGAAGCTAGGCTACCCATGGCTACGCTCCATGAATGTCATCCCATCAGTTATTCACAAGTGCATAAAGTTCTCATTTGAAAATCAAATATTTATAGTTCATCATAGTGGGCTTAATCCTTTGTCCTCTTGTGGAAACTTTTCATTGGATTTCTTTTGGCCTTCTCATGAAGGTTTCTTTTTCAGGCCATATCAAAATTTTAAGGAAAAGCATATAACAAAGTTATCTCTTAGCAATATTCCTGAGAATAATAGGTCTATGGTTGTTCCTCCTCCTCTATTAGTTCCGGATGAAATCATGTTTGAAGTAAAGGCCCTTCCAAGTAACCAAGATAAATATGTCGTAGTTTCTCTACCAATATCATATAAAAGACCAAGATATAATCACATAATCCCCTTTATGCCTCCAAAATAAAAATAAGTGTATGGGTGTAAAGAGACAATGGTTTCCCAACCCTCAACGGTCCCTTTAGTTCCTCCCCTAAGGGAAGAAAAGAGACCAATGGTCAAGAAACCCACCATTACTCCTTAACAAATTGAAAATTGTGCAAGAAGAAACAAAAATACTAAAGAGCATAGGCATAGATGTCATGTTACTTCTCATCAATTGGAAGAAAAGAACAAAATGACACCTCAATATCAAACACCTATGCAAAAAAATCAAGAAGAATTATAACTTTCACCAAAAAAAGACATGGAACCGAAACAAGAAATAGAACATGGGCATACAATTGAAATTATCATTAAACCTCCCATGGTGATAAATTTAGATGATGAAGATGAAATTACTAAAATTTATTAACAAGTTCATAATTAACTAAATTTTTTGTTTTCAAAGTCCTTGAATTTAGATGGGGGCAACCATGATGATCCTCCTAATGAGAGTGACTCACCATGTGTTGAACTTGGTAATGATCCTAGTATGGTACTTGTTGTAGTCCCTTTGTCTAGTTTTCCACCTTCTGTATATGATGAGCAATATTGGGATGTAGATGACCTACTTTAGGTTAGCTCATGCATGCAATAACTTTGTTATGTTTACTTTGTGTGTATTCTTTGTGTTTTTTTGCATGTGATGTGATCTCCCATGTTGTGTTGCTTGGAATGTCTTTGTGTTTGTGAGTTTTCTTTAGATGACCCTTGTTGCTTCATTGGTGCAAGGATACAAAGGAAACAAATATGTCGTGACATTCTTCTATTTGTATCTCTATTCTTCTCTCTGTCGTGAACATTGAACGTCTTGTGTGTTTCTTTTGGGATGATGCAAGGCGTTGAGACATTTAGGTCTCTTCCATGTTGACCCAAAATTTTATTTGTTTTCTCTCTATGTGTCATTCTTTCATTGTGTTCATTGTTCCATGAGTATTTAGGGAATGATGCCAATTCTGAGCTCTATTATATCACCATAGAAAAGACATATACTGACCCTAGATCCATGGATCACTTCCATGTTCATCTTTTGTGTTGATTTTGGCATTGTATTTGGGGGAAATCCCTTGTCATGACGTAGCTTTATTTGGAAACATATCATTGGCATATGGCTTTCCAAATAGGCTCTCATGTCCTTATCACGTGCCATTTATCATTTTTCTACCTTAAAGAAATTTCTCACAACATGGTGTTTAGCGATTTCTTTAAGGTGGGGACATACATTGTCATTATTTATTTCACTTTGTTCATGGACTTAGTAGTGTGTCGACATTGGCTTTTTTTCTTCACTTTGTTCACACATGTTGAACTTAGTGATGCATTGGTATAAAATCTTGATCATTTTTGTAGCACCTTATCAGTGTTATTAGGGAGCATAATTCTTGATATGGTTGTCAAAGGGTACACACCTCGTGAATATTGGACTTCACTAGACCTTGTGTGTTTCTCATTTTCTACTTTGTCATGAGGGCTCACCTAGTGAATATCAAAGTTCACTACTTTGTGGTACCTTTTGTTTGTGATTCACCTAGCAAATATTAGACTTTGTTAGTTCGTGAGTCATGAACACCTTTAATGTGGATGGACTAGCATAACATAACTTGCTAGTCCTTACCCTCCTTTTGCATTTTGTGTTGACATTGTATATGTTTGTCTATGTTGTCTTGTTGTATTTCATACATGTGTGTGTTTCTTTGTGATAATGTTGTCTTGCCATGGGATCTTGGATCTTAGGGGTTTTTGCACTCCTCCTAGATCCATTGTCATCCTATCTCTTCAACATTTGGAGAATCATAACCTCTCTTGACATATATTTTCTACTTTAATATGAGTCTGAGTGTAAGTTCATACTCTCACTAAAGTGGGCTAAATCCAACATCATAAATTGCCACCCTTGAACATTTCACGCTATTTTTTTCTCCCCCCCTAAGTTATTGGACTTAATTGAACACATAATTTCCTAAATTATGCATTCTATGGCCTACTTTTAATAATTACCAAAAACTTGCAAGCAATAAACAAATGCATTCATCTAATACCCCCCGACACCTTAATTTCTTGAAAATAGGGTTGGGACATAGACACCCTATGGTGAATGAGTCCCATTTTGGTAAAAGTCCCCCCCCTATTTTGGATCGAAATTCAAATATGTTGATGGTGGCTTTATTACTTGTAATTCAAATGTCAAAAGTTGGCTATTGAGATTTAATTTGTGAGAAATTAAATAATTTCATATAAATACCTAGTTATTGCATCATTTCAAATTTAACAAGGAGAATCTAACAACTATTGGCAAAACTTATGATCAAGCATTATCAAGAGAATTATCAAACAAGTCAAGAGTAGTGTTTCAGATATTTATTGCAACAATTCAAGATCTAATCATCATGTCAAATATTATGTGAGTTTATGTATGTTCATATTATCATTGTTTGTGAAGGCTAACCCCTTTATAGGTCTCACCCAAGAAATTGAAGTGATCAAGATCCAAACCTTAAGGAGATGTGCATGATTTCATTCCTTCAAGGAAGCCATTGAAGGTTGGTGAGTTTGAACACTTTGTTGATTCATCATTCCTTCCTATCATTTATCTTTTCTATCATTGACATTGCCATTGTGGAAGTGGAAACACTAACATAGGGTTTGACTAAGGAAAATCCCTAAATGGCACAACCCTTCCTCTCTCTTTGAATGTGCAGGGTTTAGGTTTGATAGAGATTGGAAGAAGTTTGAAGATCAATTATCCATTGTTGCGATCAAAACCCTACATCTTGACAACTCACAAAAACTCACCTACAAAAATGTTCGGTAATGATTTGATAAATTTCCAAATAAAAATGGAAAGCTCTAATCTAGTGCCAGAGGATTGTGAAAACATATCTAAAATCCCTCTAGAAGGACACAAACACCCTATGGTGAATTATTCCTCCATAATCGGGCTCAAATTTATACCACAGGTGCACAGTGTCTTGCTTTGTCCATTTCTATTGTCCAAGTTTGAATGTGACGTTCTGTGCTTTTTGTATTTGCATCAGAACTGATATCTACATCATTAGCCTAGTTAGATCATTGCATTCATCCCTAAATTCATCCTAGATTTGGTCAAGGGTTGGTTGACTCACTTTTCAAGTTGTAATTCAATCACATATCTTGTCCAAGTCCATCAAACCCCCACAATCATATCATTTCCATCCACACACATATAATGAAATTGAAAGAAGTGCCAAACCCTAAAGAGTGCAAATCTCTAAAAGAGGTTTCCCTTTTTCCTGCATATCATGTAAATATATTTTTTAATAAAATTAAGATAATTATTTTAATTTTTGATTTTTTTTAAGTGGGGTCAATGTGATGTCACATAAAAAGAGAAAAAAAAATTGCTAGATTTTTTCCAACACACATAACTTGAAAATATCTAGTACATGGAAAAAATCAATAAATATATATTTTTAATAATTTTCAAAGTTGAACTTAATCAATATCTCACCATAACCAAACCTTTGTGAAGAGAAAACACTTTCCCCATAACCAAACCTTGTGTAATCAAATAACTTGCACAATAGAAGAATACGATATGAGATATGTTGAAAATACTTGATAATAACTGAGAATAACAAGCCACTTTGAGGGGAAACCTTCAAATATCTCTAATGAGAACACAACTCACAATATGATGATGAAATAAGACTTACTATCTCCTATTTATAACTATTTATGTTTAGGATATCACCCAGACTAACTTAGATAGCCCAATATAAGCCTTAGACCAACCTAAATAACTAAATAATAATATAATAATGATAATATGACTTAATTAAGAGTTAAGATAGCCACAAGACAACTATTCATAACCTTATGTACACCAATATTAAGGGTGTAGCATGCCCCCTCTTCAAAGAAGCATTATCCTCAATGCTAATCAAGTGTGGATTCTTCTAAATGAACTCCTTGTCCTCTCATGTGGCATCTTCAACTGTTAAATTCTTCCATTAGATGAGAGACTTAGTGAGAGTTATATTCCTCAGCTTCTTCATGCATGTTTGATGAATGCACTTTGGTTCCAAAATGATTCTTCCTTCTTCATCAAGCTCTGGTAGTATTGTTTGAGTTGGAATATTATGCCCAATTACCTTCTTCAAACAAGAAACATGAAAAACTAGATGTATCTTTATTGTGGGTGGAAACTCTAGCTTGTAGGCAACACTACCAATATTTTGCATGATTTGGTGGGCCATAATACCTTAGAGATAACTTATTATTCTTTTTTTGTTGCTTCATTGAGATTTTCTTATAAGGTTGTAGTCTCAAGAAGACCCAATCCCCAACTTCAAAAATTCTTTCGCTACAATGTTGGTCTGCCTGCTACTTCATTCAATTATGTGTCATGGATAAATTCTCCTTGAGTCCTGAAAGTACCTGTTATTGATGAAGCAAGTGGTCCTCTACTACCTAAACTCTTGGTGACACCTTCAATGATGATGTGATGGAAGGAGGATGATATCCATACAGTACCATAAATGGAGACATTTTTGATGAGCTATGAAAAGAAGTGTTATACCACCATTCTGCTAGTGGTAGCCAATCTACCCATTGAGACTATTTCTTTGAAGTGAAACAATGTAGATATCCCTCTAAACACTTATTAACAACCTCAGTTTTCCCATCTGATTGAGGTGGTATGAAGAGCTACAAGCCAATTGAGTACTTAAACATGAGAATAAATCTTTCCAAATGTGACTAGTAAAGATAGGATCACGATCATTGATAATAACCTTAGGTGTACCATGTAGTTTTCATATATTAGATCCAAAAAATCCTTTGCCACTACACTTGTTGTAAAAGGATGTAATGTAAGTCACGTGATGCAAGTGCAACCTATCCAAGTAGATACCTACTAAGCAAGCTTATGCTATCTTAGATGTATACAATGTAATAAAGTAATGAAATAAATGCAATAACACCCCCCATAATCTTAGCTTGGGTGGTGAAACAAATATTTTATGAAGTGTGGAATGCTATGTCTCTTTTGCTCAATTAGGGTCTTTCACTTAAAGGAAAGAGATAGATCCCACACCCAAAATCTAGGTGGTTCACTCAAACTAATGCAAGTATGATGGAAATATGCCTAAATTCAATGATCTAGATGCAACAAACCAATAAAATTGATTGATTATTTATGCAAAACTGTTGAAATGCGTGTTGTTTGAAAACACATTGTGATATGCAAAAAATAGAAATGAATGCAAATTGCAACATAAATGGATAAAAGTGAAAGTGTGCACCTGGAATCTTGATGAAGACTGGAAATGAAATCTGGAATGTTGTTGATCCTAATTTTTAGGCTTGGTGGGACTCATTCACCATTTTGGGCGAATTAGTCCCAGATCTGTGAAATTGTTCTGAAGCCTGTTTCAGACAAATGGGTATCCAAAAATGCAGAAAACCAAAATCAGGCCTGACAGTGGGACCCATTCGCCACCCATGCTAAATGAGTACACTTTTGAATTTTTGAAGATTCAAAGGTGGAAACAGGAGCCTCCAGTTTGCACTTTTTGCTTCTCTAAGTGTCTGGTTCTAAAACTGTCAAATTCAGGCCTGAAGGTGACTTTTTGTTGATGTTTTGCTTATCTAATGAAGAGATGACTTGAAATTTTTTTTAATGAAATATTCAATGATTTCTAAGCCTCCAAGATGTCTAAATTTGTAAACACACAAGACAAGAAAGAGAAATGTTGGATGTTAGGGCATGGGGGTTTGCCTTGGTCAAAACCCTTTTTAGGTAATTAAACCAAATGAAGAAAAGAATGTAATGAAGCATGAAGCAATGGATTTATTTCCTTTCCATGAAGATTGATCTTGAATTTCTGCAACAAAACATGAATAATTTTCCCTTGAATGTCTTAGGAATCTATCTTGATGACTTGCAATGATGAAACCCTAACTTGCTTGACCTGAGAGAGAAGATAAATGATGAATGAATGGTAAGAGATGTGTGGATGAGTTATGATATTATGAATTAGGGCTTAGAAGGTTTATTTTATAGGAAATTAACCTTATTCACCTGTAAATTGGATCCCCAAGGCCAACATGAAGAAAAATAAAACTTAAATCCCAAAATTTCTCGCTCAAAAGTAAAAAATGGCCCAAATGGGACTCATTCGCCACCTTGGGAAAATCAATCCCACCTGACAAGGACTCATTCCCCACAGATGGTGAATTAGTCCCAAAGGGACCCATTTGCTAGCTGGGTTGTTGGGGAATGAGGAAATCAGGTTTATATGATGACTATGTGGTTATTTCATCAAATTAAGCCTTGGGATGCACAATATGGGGGTAATAGGGGCCTATTAGTGATGATGTAAATGTCAATTAGGGCTTGGGACACAAAATTCAATGTGAAAGTGTGATTAAATACACTTTACAACACTAAAATGAGGTCTACTTAGCCTAGAAAGGCACAAAATCCAATGTGAATGTGTAAGACACATTACAACACTAGATTAACTTTAAGTTTATTTTACGAGCCTTCTAAATTGATGTGAAATTTCAATTAAATATATTTTATAATGTTTAATTAAGGGAATATAGGTTTCACAACACTTTACAACACCTTTACAAGACATCGTTAAATGCATTTTATTCAGTTTGCAAGGGTCCAAGACCTAGTGTGGATGTGAAAAACACCTCACAACACCAAATAAAGGTCTTATTGAGTCTAGTCTATCATAAATTATTCCCAAATCAAGCAAGTTTCCTTTTTCCTACGGTATAGGTGGGTAGGATAGATTATTAGATGTATCCTAATAAATGTGTAGCCATGTTTGGTATTGATGTACAAAGTGATCCCCTTGAAAAGTAGAAAAGGGGAAAGTCCAAGGGAAAAGACTCACCCCAAGAGAGGATGAAGATAAAAGAGACAGGTGGCTCCACTTTAAAGACTAAGAAATATAAAACCCCATGTGAGAAAAAATCCCCCTAGAACATATAGAATAAGAGAGACCATGTGGCCCCCTTAAAGTGTAGTTACCCACACTAATGGTGGATGCTCAACTTAGAATTGTGAAGATGATCCAAAATCACCAAATAACATTTCTCCCTTGGGGAGAAGAAAAATAAATGGAGAACATGAAATATCTTCCCATTCCAAGAATGAATGTGAGGGAGGAAGGTACAATATATAAATCTATATAAGCTACTTATATATTACCATGCTAGTGTTAAAAGAAGTTATGGCTGAATTAAGACTCGCAAGCCTAACTACAAAAAGTGAAAATTCAAAACCATGCAAAAACAAATGAATAATATTCACCATAGATGTGGATGATGTAATCTTTGGATAATGTGGAAGCTTCTCCAAAATAATTTCAAATAATGACAAATGTTAATATCATGAATCAAGTAGTATTCAAGGTTCAAGTATAGTAAGAATAGATATATGGTGCTTGTAATGGAATAACTTGCACAATAGAAGAATTTGATATGAAATGTGTTACTAATACTTGATAATAACTGGGAATAACAAGCCACTTCAATGAGGAAAACCTCCACATATCTCCAATGAGAACACAATTCATCATATGATGATGAAACAAGACTCACAACCTCCTATACTTACCTATTTATGCCTAGGATATCACCCAAGCCAACTTAGATAACCCTACATAAGCCCAAGGCCAACCTAACTAACCAAATAATAATATAATGATGATAACATTACTTAATTAGGAATTAAGATAGTAACAAGCCAACTATTCATAACTCGGTGTACTCTAATATTAAGTGTGTAGCATACCCCTCCTCTTTAGAGAAGCATTGTCCTCAATGCTAGGGAATTTTTTATGTTTTTGAATGAAATCCTCATCCTCCCATGTGACATATTCAATTGGAAAATTCTTCCATTGGATGAGATACTGAGTGAGTGTTTTGTTCCTTAGATTAGTTGTGTGTTTTTGAAGAATAAACTTTGGTTCCACTATGATTCTTCCATCTTCATCAAGCTCTGGTAATACTATTTGAGTAGGGATATTATTCCCAATTACCTTCTTCAAACAAGAAACATGAAAAACTAGATGTATCTTTGTTGTTGATAACAATTCAAGCTTGTAGGCAACACTACCTATCTTTTGCATGATTTGATATGGGTCATAATATTTTGGAGATAACTTATTATTATTTGACTAGTGCTTCGGTGAAATTTTCTTACAAGGTTTCAATCTCAAGAAAACCCAATCCCCAACTTCAAAAATTATTTCAATATGATATTGGTCCACCTACTACTTCATTTGATTTTGTGCCATGGATATATTCTCTTTAAGTCCTAAGAGTGCTTGTATTTGAGGAAGCAAGTGGTCCTTCACAACGTGAACTCTTGGTGACACCTTCGATGATGATGTGATGGAAGGAGAATGATATCCATACAATGCCATAAACAAAAATATTTTTGATGAAATATGGAAGGAAGTGTTATACTACCATTATGCTTGTGGTAACCAATCTACCCATTGAGACTATGATGTACGAAATGCAAGAATGAGTGCCACATTAAAAAAAGCTATCCCAAGAAGCTATTCTATGAAATTTGCTAGGTTATGGGTTATTTAATAAAGGAGGGCCCATACAATTTGAAGACTAGGAGTACACAAATACTCTTTACATAGGGAGATGAGTCCACTCCATCAAAGCCACATAATGCATCTCCATGCAATTATCAAAACCAAAGAGGAGGATGAAGCCAAATACAATATGACCCTAAAGGACACCCTATCATACAATGCCAAAAATGTAGCAAATGTAGACACTGAAAATTATCACTAGCCCCATGACTTTATTAAAACCTCTTTTTTCATGCTTGATAATTAAATAATCTTAATTATTTAATTATTATCTAATGTCGTAAAGTATTCTATTAATTATCTAATGTCGTAAAGTATTATATGTCCTCTTTTGATTAAATGATTTAATTAATTCATTTTATCCTTTTATGTCCTCTTTTGATTAAATTATTTAATTACTCACTTTTATCTTTTTCTATCACAAGTTAATTAAATTTTATTTAATTAAATGACTCATCTTTTCTCTCACTTTTTGAATTAAATTTGTATTTAATCAAAAAGTTAATTTGCCTTTTCCTTTTGCATTTAAATAATGTTTCCATTATTTAAAAATGCAATTTCCCTCTCAACTGAAGTAATTTTTGTAAAAGTCAGTCAATTTCCTCAGTCTTCCATTAGTCTCGTTTCTATCCTATCTCGTCTTGTCTAATTTCATCCATTGATCGAAATAAAAATCATTTAATCTTGATCATCCATTTCACATTCAACTCTCTATAAAAGGATGTTGCCACTATCATTTTCCGAATCTAGAATATATATGATGTCGTGCTATTGAGAATAAACTTCGATATTTTGCTTTCTCTTGATCACAGGCTTGTTAGTGCATACTTATTGTTGAGGGCATTAATTATTTATAGCATAATGGAGAAGGGCTACAGAGGTCAGCCAATGGACGCATGAACCTAGTAACATTGTTTCATTTTATTTACGTTTATCTTTTCTTGTTTCTTCGTAGTTGATTGGGTTTTTGTGTTTAATGATCTTAATATCTTAATCTGGAATCTTAGATCCTGATCATAAATGCATCTCCATGCAGTTATCAAAATCAAGGAGGAGGATGGAGCCAAATAAAATATGACCCTGAAGGACGCCCTATCATACAATGCCAAAAAAATAGCAAATGGGGACACTTTGTGGGAGACTTCTAGAACAAACAAGATAAAGTGAAATTATTGTGCAAATGGTGTGGATCTATAAACCATGAAGATACCAAATGTATGAAGCAAAACACTAGTGTTAACATGATTGATGTAAGGCATAATGAAGTATTGGCTATTACTCATGCCCGAACAAATAAGTTTGCGTACTCAAACCCACATATAGAAAAAGAAAAGCTTTGTGAAGCAAGGAATGAAGTGGAGGATGCTATAAAAAATGATTGACGCTACTCAAATGCAAATGTGATTTTGGTAAAAAACCAATTACAATTTGGGAAAATTATTGCACAAGTACTTTAAGCTATTGTACTAGTTAAAGTAATGGATTTATTACAAAGTATTCCTGAACTTCAAAATGCTATTATATCAAGGGAGAATGAGATAGTGTGTCCTACAACCCAATTAGAATCCAGTGAGAATGAGGAATCTATAATTTAACCTATGTTGTTAGGAAACCAAGTGATTGACCCAATACTATTGACAGTTAACAGGATAACAAAATTAATGGTGGTGAATATGGAGATCCTTGGAAGGAATCTCACCAATATGATTATTGATGGTAGGTTTGGCATGAATATACTTCCAAAAGACACTTGGAGAAGTCTTGGCAAGGCAACCATTTGTTCACCAACTTTTCAATTGGTGGGTCCAGGTCAACAAGGTATTAAGGTACTTGGAGTTTTAATGGGATAAAAGGTGATTATTAGTTCTCAATTTTTTTGTTTAACTTTGTGGTCATTTCATTAAGGAAGAAGCATACAACACATTGTTAGGTTGGGGTTGGTTGGTAGTAGCCAAAGTCGATCACAACTAGGAAAATAATACAATCTTCATCAAGAATAAGGATTCAAAGTATGTAATTGATTTAAAGAACCAAGCCATAAGAGAGGAAGTAGCTTCCTCTTATTTGTTAGAGTCAAAATTCGAAGAAGAATAGACAAAGAAGCATGATTTGGGTCCAGAGAAGTCATGGCTGGAGGATGAAAAAAATTATCTCTAGGGCCTATTTCATTGGCAATGGAGGATTCAAAGGTATTTCTGTTGACTTATAATTTTCTTAAAGCTACACCTCTCAGTGAAGAGAAACTGATGACAACTCTCAGTGAAGAGGAACTAATGAAAGAATGTAAAGTTACCATTGGTATGTCTCAGAGTGTTTAGAGAAAAATATTTAACTTGGAATGCACAAATACTAGTAAAGAAAAATTAACTTCACAAAAAAATAATAGAAAAATAAAATAAAATAAAATAAATAAACAATGGAAAGGAATGGACAAAATATTATTCCACAATTGAAGGAGAAAATATTAAAATTTTGACTACATTCCTAATTACATGAAAGGCTCGAGTACAAAACTCAACTACATTAAAAGGTCTTATTATATAGTATGAACAACATCTTGTCATATCATACAACAAGGAGAAAGCTAACAAGTTTTATACATCATATGACAAGGAGAAGCGAGTAATATGTATACTGTATGACAACATCAACCTCTTTACATCATACAACGACCTCAATTGGTATGACATCATGAGACAACATCACACAACATGACACACAAGCACATCGCACAACTTGTTCACATACTATGTGATCATTATTCTTTGTACGACCTTCTTTCCCTTAGATAGTATGGTGGACCTACATAGTACGATGACCTCCATCTTCACATCATATGGTAAAATTATTATATACTATGGCAACATCACTGCCATTCTCTCATCACTAGTGTAGTCATAGTGTATGGTGCAAAGAATTTCCTAACATACAACAAATAATCTATCTCATTTTATGAATGATAATTCCATTCGTAGTACAAAATCATCATCTGGTCATCCTTCACATTGTACAACCACTCTCTCAGAACATCATATGGTAGTGGTGGAGGAAAGTTCAAATTGTATGGAAGAACAATGTACAAAGAACTTAACATACAGTATGACAATGAATAGTTCTCCTCAACATACGACCTACATTTCCTTTCACCATACGACTTGTATTCCTTTTCATTGCATGAACTGTATTCTTCTTCACCATATGGCTTGTAAGGTCCTCCATTGTATGGGTTGCATGATTTCCTATTATACGATGTTGGTAGGGGTACCACCTCAACGTATGATGACAGTCCCTCAATATACACCACATAATCTTATGACATCATTACCTTTCCATTGTACAACTTGGCATAAGTAATCATTAGATTTCCTATTAATTTGTGGAGTACAATGTAATCACTTTTTCAATGTATGACATCCCTGATAGAGGCACCACATAATCATATGACATCATTACCTTTCTATTGTACAACTTGGCATACATTGGTTAAAAAATATGAAATCTCTATTTTCTGGCTTTGTCAACATTATTTTCAACCTCTTGAAAATTCATGAAAATGATGTACACTATAAAGTTCTATGTGGTTTTAAAGGTATTAAAGTGAGCTTGGTGGTGGAGTGTGATAGGGGCACTACCCCTCAACCCTATTAGGGATGTTGCTTCTTCACCTCATTGGGAGCATTGCCCCTTAAACCCGCTGGGACTGCCACCCCTTGACTCCACTATGGGTGTTGCTACCAGACCCCCATCACACTCATTTGATTTGTCAAGCACACTCTATGCTCAAGTTTTCAAAGTACACTTCCAAGTTTGTCTACAAGTCCTTTCCTACAATATCATCATTAGTTTAGAAAGTCTTCCCTAATGTTACTTGATGTTTATTTGTTTTTTGGAAGACAAAATTTTCTTTGGGGGGATGATGTAGTTGATGTACAATGTTTATTATTATGTTTTGATAAAATTGGTTATCCAAGTATAATTAATTGTTTGTATTGATTGGTTGCTAGTTTTGGATAGTTATAAATGTCAGTTGGTTGACACTTGTGTTCGTCGTAGTATGATCTAGTTGGATTGAATTTGACCCTTGGCTAACCATATCTAGTCTTCCTCTGTAATAATTTCATGTGCAAATAAAGATATATTTTACACATATATCTGGTATGCATTGTCATCTATATTATTAATATATGTATTTAATTTATCAATAAAAGTAGTAAACAATAGTGGGGCTACACATAACTTTATATATGTATATTTGGTTTTTGGTAAAGGGTTAGATACAAAATAATTTGGACGGTTTAATGTCATGGTTGCAAATGCTCATACAATTCCCTAGAGGAAGCAAATACAACAACTTGACTTATCCCTCAAAAGGAATCAAATCAAGGATGATCTCTATGTTGTTGGGATAGAAGCATACATACTCTTGGGTGTGCAATGGTTACACTTACTTGGGGAATTTACTCAAAACTACTAAACAATGGAGTTGAGTTTCAAGGTGAATGGGAAGGAGGTGATGCTCAAGGCATATTGAATGGAGCCACAAGCATGGTTGAAGTGAAAAGAATGGAGATGAATGTTTGAGTAAACAAATCCACTCAATACATGGAGATAATATAGGATCCACTCCAAGGTAAGATACATTGTTATCATGATATTTGGTCTATTTTGTATATGGTTGCTTTGGCACGTTGAAGATGGCTACCCAATGAGATATTGGCAAATTGGAATCTTTGGGTTAACAATCATCAACTTAATATGGTATAGAGGACAGTGGATAGTAAAAATGATGGACCAAGAGATGCTTTGAATAGTATCTCCAATCTTATTAATATTTTATTTATAGCCATAAAAGTGTCTTTCACCGCATAGTGGAAGGATTTCTAGCCGAGCATCTTTTTGGTAGTTTGGGCAAGTAGTATATGGTGATCTCCAACCATTAAAATTTTGATTTGGAATAGAATAATACAATGTTCCAACCATGTTATGATGCTTCCACAAATTACTTTAGTATTTACATGTTTTGGGCTAAAAAAGTCTCTTGAGTAGCAATGAACCTACAAGTCTAGAGAAGACTCTATTGTTGAAAGTAGTGTGTAAGAGGGCACACATATTGAGGTTAGTAATATTACTCATTGCAACATTGTCAACATCGTTTGAGAAGAAATTTAGAGAAAAGTATGATTGCTACAATCATCTATATGCTCATTTATAAGTTGATCCAAACCATTTCATTAGGGATATCATTATAAGGACTTTTGGAGCCCAAAGAAGCCATTTCAACAACAATATAGAAGAGGTTAGTGCAATTGTTGGAATGCAAGGCTTATATTTATGTGAGAAGCTCATAACTAAGGAGTTCAAGGAAAAGGGAGTTGTGTGTCAAGGAACTATCTTACTAAGGTAGTCATGTGAATCAAAAGGAGATCTCAAAGAAGAGTTCACATAAATATCAGAGTGGTGTAACATAAGCATGGTGTGGAAAATTAAAATTTGTAAGATTATGCAACCATTCATCCCTTTGGAAGGAGGAGATCATTGAGTGATGACTTCCCACCTTCTAAGGATGAAAGGAACACACTTGAGACAATCTTGTACCTAATCCCCAACCTTACTGTGGTTGTCATAATTATTATCAACTCCCTGCATCACTTCAATTATATTTGTACAATTGGTTTGGAAGGATTTTACATCATAGGAAGGATGGGTTTATAATCTAATAGAGTGTTTCTAGCCTCTACATTACTCATGCCTTTGATATATGCAAAAAAAAGTTCCATCATTGTCATATTATGGGTAGGTTGTTGGAACAACTATTATTAGTCATAAACAACTATGAATATGCATGATGTAAGGGAATACCATTGATTGAAGAAGTTGATGCAAAGCTTTAGCTGGAGGGAATCATTATTGCAACCACCTAGGTATCAAATTGGGCAAGACTTTAGGAAAATTGTGCCTCATCTAATTCATTTCCACCCCCACACAATATGATTCATACTCAACATTGGAAGGTATACATCACAATCTCTTTGAAGAGGCCATAGGAACCTGTAAATGGGATCATGCAACTCAAATAGTTGTTCCAGATTTTTAATCACATGGGAAAAATCTAGAGGTGTAGCAAGAATATGATGATAAATATCTACAATCATCATGGCCAAAAGAATGGGGAAATATTGGCCCAAGTTATTGCAATGGATAGATGAGGTTCATGATGTTATTGTGGTACTAGAGTATTCACAATTATTAAATGTTTCAGAACAAAAGATACTCCATTTGAATTTGTAGGGTGTTTTTGGACAAAAGATATTTTATTGGACAGATGTGGGACCTAGGATTGACAAGCATCACTTCATGATTTGTTACCTTGACATGAAAAAGTTAGCGTCCCTTGAATTATCATTGCTTGTGGGCAACCAATTTGGGGAAGGGAGGACTAACATGTAACTTTTCCAAATAAATAAAATACAAAATATAGAAAATAAGTAAATATAAATATAAATATTAAAATAAATATAAAGATAGTTTCAAACTTTGGTTCCAAAATAGGGCCCATGAGTCCTAGCCGAGGAAGGTATATTTACAAGCTTCAATTGTTCATTTGATAATCCAATTTCATTTTGAGTAATTCTTCATTTGAGTTTGACTTATAGTCAAGGATGAAAACTCTTGTTGCAACTCTCCACTCTAGGAGGACAAAAAGCCTTGTGGCCCCACTACTTCGAGAGGTTAGGACAAAAATCCTCACCTCTTGTACTGTGCAATTCCATTTAGGGGTTGCAACGATAGACATCGAAAATATACAGATTGATCGCACACTCGATCCTGATCCACTAACATCGTTTCATCTTGAATCATCCCTCAGTCTAACCATTTAATCAAATCTCCTCATTTGATTAAATTCATCAATAATCATCTCTTAATTAAATGAATCACTTTATCTAATTAAGTCACCTCTTCTCGATCATTAAATTAATCATCTTGATCTAATTATCCGATTTAATTAAATAATCAATTTTATTTGATTAAATCTCTTAAGTCTATCTATTAAATTAAATAAATTAAAACCTTATTTAATTTAATCTAACATCAACTCCTTTTAATTAAATAAATCAAAATCTCTATTTGATTAATATCTTATCACATTTTTCTCATTATTTGATTTAAATAAATCCTAAAATCTAAGTCAAATAAGTCACATCATCTAATCTCCTATTAAATTAATTGACCATTGATTAATTTAATCTCCTATCATGTCCCATCCTCTAGATTTTGCAACTTGCACATGAAAATAGATTTAATTGATTTATTAAATCTCTATTTTCCTCACAAGGCATCTTTGAAGGAATATTCCCAAATTTGAATTCAAAAATGTGAGTTGACATGTCCTTCCAACAAGGCAATAACTCCACCTTGCATGTCCTTTTCCTTGAGCCAAGTGGCATTTAACGCTTTCTTTCTTCCCCCCTTTCAAGTCATTTCAACAAATTTGAAATTCAAATTTATGCATTTATTGGCACAATCCTCAAAACTTGCTCAACCTTCATCCTCTCACATGTTGACAAGTGGCATCATGTCATTGGATGAATGTTAGTCCCACATTGCTCTATTTTGGACATTCATCCATCTTGGAATTCTATAAATAAAGAGTTCATATCCTCATTTCATCATCCACAAATTGAGTAAACTTGCTATACTCAAATTCATAGCAATTTTCATCCATCTCATTGAATCATAGCTAGGTTTTTGCAGATTTTAGCTTGGAGTATTCATCAATCTTCATCAAAGTGGATCACAATCTTCATCAAATCATCAAAGCTAGCATTGGAGTTGGGAAAGGGCCAATTTTCACATCAAATTGGCACCAACTCCCTCAAGAGATCAAGAATTTACATTGCTTTCATAGGATTTAATCTCTTTTGTTGATTTCTCATTGTATTGCTTTCATTTTCCTATTTAGGGCATTGATAAATGGATTTCTTAAGGAATCATGTTTCTAACTTGCATTTCAATCTTCTAATGTGTTTGTTTGTTGTGTTTTTCAGGTATTAGGATCATGGTTCACATTTTGGCGCTAGAAGGAGGGCTTGAATTACAAATCTAACACGTTTTTTTTTTATTTTCGCAGTTTTTTTACAGTTATGTTTGTAAATCCCCGTTTTAGCACTCTTGTAGTTTCTTTTAGCGCTTATGGTCACTGTTTTAGAGCTCTTGCAGGTTATTTTAGCACTTATGATCACTGTTTTAGTGCTCTTGTAGGTTATCTTAGCGTTCTTGCAGATTATTTTAGCGCCCCTGACTGTTCTTTTAGCGCTCTTGAATGGTCTTTTAGCGCTCTTGACAATTATTTTAAAGCTCTTGATTGTTCTTTTAGCACCCCTGACTGTTCTTTTAGCACTCTTGAATGGTCTTTTAGTGCCCCTGACTGTTCTTTTAGCGCTCTTGACTGTTCTTTTAGCGCCCATGATCACTGTTTTAGCGCCCATGAGTCAGTTTTAAAATGACCATATCTTGGTCATATGAAAGTCTTTTTTGATGCTTTTTTTTTGAAATAAGGTAGAATTTCGTAAGCTATCCAATGGTGTAGGTGTTTCTTAACTATTAATGATTTAAATTTTTCAAATTTGCATCTAAAGTAAAAACACATGATAACTTGGCTAAGTTTTAGGGTGTTTTGGTAAATGATTCATCTAACCCCTATATCCTTTTGTTTTTTATCTCATCTAACATTTTGATCACTTTTGTAGGTTGGGAATCAAAATCAAAAGAAAGAGAAGCATGAGAAGGATATTTTGTTCAATCAAAGTGTTTTTAAACACTTTAGTTTTTGTTTAACACTTCTTTAAGAATTTATTACCTTCTCCTTCTTAGGACACTAGTTTTCGTTTGGGCTTAAAAAAAACCTTTCCCATTTCTTGCAAAGGCTAAAACTAACTTTAGGATCACAACTTACTAGATTTGGTTTATTGGATTAACAATTGAACAAGGCAATTTCTCACACTTCATTTGGTGCTCTAAAACGAACTCACATATTGCTTTGAGGATTTAAAAAGAATAACTGTAGTTGTGTTTTTCGTGAAGGCTTACTTAGACTAAAGGCATTGGAAAAGGACGTATGCACTTCTCTCGCGCTTTATAGTGATCTTGAGAATCAAAAGGCCTTTTCCATGACAGTTCGATTTGGGCTTAAAATTGAACAAACTATTGTGCGAGTGTGAGTGGGGACTTTGTTGCATATTCTCTCTTCTTGTTGCCCAACAAGGATTGATCAAGTTACAATATTGTTCTTCATTCGCTTTTGTTTATCCTAGAGGGCCTGCCTTGGGGAAAAAGTACTCACCCAAGGGAATGACTCAACCGGTAACACTCTAAAGCCAAGAGTATTTCCAGCCGGGATATAAATGTGGATATTGGATGAAATGCCAATATCACGCAATTGACTCCGACAAGATGGATCCGAAAGGGGACTCTTTCCACATTGGGTCAACTCCTACGAACAGAAATTCCTTACTAAAACCCATGTGCTAGAATTTACCAAAATCCTTAAATTTATTTGTTGGTGCAAGAACGGTCGTTCTAAAGCCACCCCACATTTTTACGGTCTTCTAGTAGAGATGGAAAGCATGCCATGGGAGTTTCATGGGTGTTGATGCTTGGTTGCCCCATATAAGTGAGTGTCATGGAGGGGAGCCAGTGGGGTCAAGCATCTAACCATTCACTAGAGATAAGCATAGTTGGACTTGTCCAAGTGGGAATCCAACAAATATTGTCTTACACATCCATAGGATTATACTTATTCTTGGGTTACAAAATGCATTGCTTGATTGAAAACATCATGAAAACAAACACTTAACATCATCCAAATTTCAAACCCTTTTGAAGACAAATACCATTGACTCAATCCATATGTTATTGCTTTCCCTTGGAATTCACATCCTTAGAGGTTTCTGAGCATTGGATTATATCTCAATCTGTCTTCTTAAGTAAACAATAGGAAAACCCTTTGCCTTAAGTTCATTAAATTTCCACATAACATATCTTGTGAGGTTTGAAGAAATTAAGACATTGGACATCTTAGTTTGAAAACCTAATTGAAGAAAGTGTTTTTGGTAAAATAAAGACATTAAGCAAATCTAAGCAAAATAAACTTTCATATGTGTTGAAGACTCCAAATCCCAAATAACAAATCATTGATTGGAAATCCGAAAATGAATGTTCAAATGAAATCAATTCTTGGTTACAAGGTCATTAGGAAGCATTTGCATGCTCTTCAATACCTAGGTCTAAGCAAACAAAGTGTATCTTTTTAGGTTCATCTTAGGATCAAAACACATCAAAAATCCTTTTCATCCATCCATCAAAATATCAAAACAAAATCCATCTCATCATCACCTTTTTGGGAAAATCTTGAAACTAGGCTTTATGGCAAAATCACAATCATCCAAATCATTGAGACAAAATCCTTGAAAACATCTTATCAAAACACCTTTGGCTAGGTATGTGTAAATGCATCCTTTTGCATATGCTTAGTCAAAGTTATCAAAATCATCTTGTCTAGCTTAGTGTATGTAGATGAATCCTTCTCCATATTCTTGGTGAAACAATCATCTTGTTTGAATAGGTGTGGGTATATGCATCCTTCTCCTCACACATATTCAAATTATCATCCTTTGAACAAAGTTATCCCTTAGATCATCATCAACATCTTAGAGTCTTTTTTGTTCAAAATCCAAATCAATAGCAAAATCAAAGTCAAGGACAAAATCTCAAAATCTCAAAAATCCAAAATCCAAAATCCAATTCCTAAAAGCCTAGTGTCTCATTCAAGATTGATCAAAAGTCAAAAACATCCATATCATTCATCCATAACATCATCATCATATCATCACCTTTGATCCTCAAAAGCATCCTAAAACTTTCACCTTGGGACATAAAATAGAGATCAATCCAAAGAATCAAGAGATTCATCTCCCATATTCTTGATCCTTGTTTTATGGTCCAAACAAGATCTCAATACAAGAAGAGTATGGAAGCCAACAAAGAAACACCTGCTTCAAGTAATCTTAGCCAAACCAACGCAAAAATGAATCCAACAGAATCAAGCAACCCCTTGACCCTCTCATCATCAAAACATCCCCAAGAAGAAAATCAAGGAGAGGACCTCACTTTCGAAATGTCTCGCGAGGAAATGGCAGAAATGCTCCAAAATCCAGACAACCATAGAATCATCAACATTATGATGAGACTTAACCCTTCATTGTACATGCTTGAACTAGCAAAACAAGGGGCCAAGTTGCCTTCGGATTTTGATGTGAGTACTATTGTGGACACATCATTTCCCCCAATTTCATCCACCATCCCCATTTCATCTACACCCCCATCTCAAAACGTCACACAAAACATTCCACAAATCACCACATCGTTTGCCCTGACTCAACCAAATGTTAACAAGGGAAACACATTCCTCAATGCTCTTCAATCACATCCCCTTGTTAATAATCAAAACATGGACACAAACACCGCATTGGAACAAAACATACCCGAAAACCCATTACACAAGAATGTTCCTCTCACATTCCATCACGATCCATCATCATCATTCTTTCACGCAACACCACAAACACCTCTTCTCACAAATTCACAAGAAGAAGGAGATATGTTCGGACTAGGGGGCTTATTCGACACCACAACATTTTCACAACTCATGCCCCTTACATTTCCACCTCTTCCGCCATTGCCATTATCATCTGCATCACTCCTTGGTTTAGGGCTTCCTCCCCTACCAAGTATCAATCAAACGTACATCCCAACCATCAATCAAAGCATTGCACCAAACACTCAAAATTTATCGTTGATATCACAACAACAAACGATAAACACACAAGCAATGGCAACACCATCAAACACACCCTTAACATCACAAAGAATGGTCTCACAAGGACCAATCACATCAATACCATTATCCAACATGCAAAATATCAACACAACATCATCATCTACCACCATTCCAAATCCACCACCACCTCTACCACCACCAACATTCACCACATCAAACCAATTCGACGTAGCATTACAAGCCGCTTTTCAAAGAGGATACCAACAAGTGTAGAAAAAAAGCTGTGCAACAAGCCGCTCAAGCTGCCAAAGCTGTACAAGCCGCATTACAAGCACAACAAGCACAACAAGCCCAAGCTTTATTGCAACAGCAACAACAACAAGCTGCCCAAGCTGTACAAGCATTGTAAGCACAAAGAGTCACTCAAGCACAACTTTTATTACAGCAACAAGCCGCACAAGCGCAAGCCCAAGCTCAAGCGCAATCTCAATATCAAGCACAACAAGCACAACTTCTTGCACAAGTAGCACAATTGCAAGCATATCAGCAAGCATTAAAGTAATACCAAGAACAACAAGAAGCAGCAGAATTGGTAGCCCAACAACAAGCGTTGTGGGAACAACAACAAGCACAACAACAAGCGTTGTTGGAGTAGCAACAAGCGCAACAACAAGCACAAATCCTAGCGCAACAATAACAAGATCAACAACAGGGATCGTTCATACAAAAGTAAGTAGAAGCCTACTTCGCTCGACAGAACATGCAGATACCATCAAACAATGCACTGACCAACCCATCCATCCAACTAACAATTCAAACACACTTTCATCCCACCCCCTGATCCCCAAAATGATGTGACGACACAACTCAGGTTGCTCAAACAAGTGCTTGACCTTCAATCGGGGTGGACAACCAAAACGCAAAGCAACTTGTGTCCCTATCCATTTGATAGGAGCCTAGACATGAAACCATTCCCTAAGGGATTTGAAATCCCTAAATTTTACAAGTATCGAGGGATGGGAAACCTTGAAGATCACATCAGGGAATTCCAAGTTCATTGTATGGAGGTCGCATATGACGATACTTATCTGATGCGGCTATTCCCTAGGAGCTTGGCAGGTCCCGCTATAGAATGGTTTTCCCGCTTACCTTCAGGCATTAGAACATTCCAAGAAATCAGAGATGAATTCATCAGGAACTACACATGTAACATCGCAATGGATGTCAGTCTCAAAGAATTATCCACTCTAAAACAAGGAAAGAATGAATCTTTTGCTTCATTCCTTCAATGATGGCGATCCAAGGCCAATCAGAGCAAGTGGACCATGCCAAAAGAACAACAAGTCTGCACGATCATAGCCAACCTTGAAAGCCGCTTGTCATTTCATCTCAAGGTTCAGGGAATCACCACATATGAGCAATTAATCTCCAAGGCGCTTAGCATCGAAAGAGCCCTTGTGACACAACCCGCCGAATCAACATCATATCACGAACTGCAAAACAACTGCCCATCATCTAATTACAATGATAAACCTCGTACATGGCCGAGAAACAAGAACATCACTAATGATGACATTGTCAATGCCAAGGTGGTCATTAGTGGTCCACGCCAAAATACACCCGCACCGCAAATCCAACCACAACACCAAAACACTCATCACACAACATACCAACCCAATAATCCCACCATCAATAACCTCAATGACCAAAGAGGACCACACCAATGCAAAACTTATCCAAAACGTAAATACGCCATTTTGGGGGAACCATTGGAGGACATAATGAAAAAGTTGATTCCTGAAAAACTCATCCAGCCTCCTACATTCCAAAATTACTAAGAACCTGATGTCAAACCCCCTTGATACAACAAGAATCAACTTTGTGAATTTCACAAAATAAAAGGTCACACCACAAACAATTGCATGAGACTCAAAAAAATCAGCCAAGATCTCATTGACAAGAAAATCATAAACATGGAACAACCTACGGGAAATTAGGACCTTAAAATCTACATGAATCCGATGCCGAATCATGGAAACAAAGGAAATAGAAATGATAAAGGGAAAGGTAGTGTCAATCACATGTATGAAACAGTCATTGCCTCCCTAAATGAACATTGCATGGTCATCACCATCAAGGGCACCCATGTCGAAGATTGTGGAGTCACCATAAGAGGCGACAAAGTCACCATTGCAGGATCATCCCAACCAAATAGAGTCCCTACATCAAGAGCCATTCTGTATAGCTACAATGTTGTAGACCAACTCAAAAGAATGCCAGCACACATCTCCATCATGGAGTTGTTAAAAATCTCATCAGCGCATAAAAAGATCCTTGAGGAAGCATTAGCCTCATCCATTGTCCCCGCAAATCTCGATGCAGAGCAATTCCAAGCTATGGTCACAAATATCATAACACCTAATCTCCTTACATTTTCCGACCAAGATTTCCCCGCCCAACCATCTCACAACTGCACACTTCACTTGGAAGCCATTATAAACAAAATCAAAATCAAAAGGGTCTTGGTGGATGGAGGTGCAGGTTTGAACATCTGTTCTCTTAGCCTCATCAAGCAGTTGAAAATATCAGAAGATTCCATCGACAAAGGCAAGGGAATCACAATCAGAGCATATGATGACCAAGAAAGAGTGTCTTAGGGCACAATTAAGCTCCCTATCCAAGTAGGGCCAACACTTATGGAAACCACATGTCAAGTCTTGGACCTCAAATTGCCATACAATATCCTCCTAGGATGCCCGTGGATTCATGCGATGAAAGCCATAGCATCAACCTTCCACCAATGTGTGAAATTCACACATAATGGACAAGAGGTTACTGTCCATGGAGATCTTGAGCCGTTTTCATATTGCAAGAATCTTGAAGCCAAGTATTACAAAATTCCCCAAGTGCCAAAAAATGATGAGGGACCATCCACACAATACATCGATCCCACCACTCTCGTGTCCACTTCTGCGACAGAGACACCCGCCATTCCCACCATATCCAACATCAAGCTCATCATCCAAGAGGATGGTTGTGGAAGTTACAGGCTCCCTAACAATGCTTTTGTGATAGGAGAGTTACCACAATCTCCTAGATCACGAGGACGCCCACAAGAAAATCAAGCTTCCACATCACAAACGTATCCTGAAGATTATCCCGAATTCACAAGATGGGGAGACCTTGGTCATGAGGTCATTGAAGCAGATCCATCTCACATGTTGTATCAAGATGAAAGACCGACAACTAATTTACCAATGGACGAAAGAAGCAAAGGCTACACACATGATGCTTGCAATGGGCTATGACCTAAAATCAAAGATCGGGACAAAATGACAATGGGCTCATAATACCTATCATGCCGTAGACGCACCATAACAAATCTTGGTCTTGATGTGCCACTGAGAATAACCATACGTGGTCGAAGTCCTTCTTAGAGCCGCTAATGTTTCTCCTCAACCAGTACTAGTACAAGTACACTCACCAATAGTCACAGGTAGGGACACACATAATTTTATAATTGAGCCCTATATTAGTAGCGATGACGAAGATACCTTATCCAATCTACCTAGGCTATTCGAAGATACCACCTTGTGTATGATTAGTACCATATCCTTTGAACCAGATAGTCAAAATCATGAGATTCGTTTAGTCTACCCCCAACTGATCGACTATGACCAACGAGGACCACCAGTTCTCGATACATTCAAAAATGATGAAGCGCTCTCAAAATTCATGGGATTGAGGGATAACATTCCTGATGGAGATCACAAGGTAGGATTTATAATGGAGTTGGACACACACGCCTATTGTGGGGAAATGATTGAATCCTTTAGTCGCAAAAGTGAGAAACTAAGAATCATATCCAAGTCCTTGAGTGAAAACTACACCGTGGCAATCTCTGACAAGAAAATAGTAAAAAGAAAGGACGTATCCAACGGTGAAAACCTCTCTGAGGTGCATGAGGATGAAGGATTCAATCTTCCCTTAAGAGTTATTCATCAAGAGAAGTCAACAGTCTTGGCCAAAAAATGCAACCCAATCAACTTAGGAACAAAGGAGACCCCGCATATCACATTTTATGCGGAATCACTATTATCAGAAGAGCAAGAACTCCTAGCAGCATTCCTAAAGGAAAGACAAATAAACTTCGCATGGAGTTATGCTGATATGCTAGGGCTTGATCCAAAGACTGTGGTCCACCATTTGGCAGTATATCCAGATGCAAAACCTGTCAGACAGAAGCTTTGAAAAATGCATCCTCAAATTGCTTTGTTAGTCAAAATGGAGCTCAAAAAATTGTTAGATGCAAGATTCATACGACAAATTGATTATCCAGAATGGGTGTCAAATTTGGTACCTGTTTCAAAACCTGACGGAGCCATCAAAATCTGTACGGACTTCAGAGATTTGAACAAGGCATGTCCCAAGGATGATTTTTCGCTTCCCAATATCGACATGATTGTAGACATGACAACAGGACATGAGATGCTATCACTAATGGACGAATTTTCAGGATACAACCATATTATGATAGCAAAAGAAGATCAACACAAGACGACTTTCACTTGCCCATGGGGGACCTACTGCTGGAACATGATGCCATTCGGCCTAAAGAATGGAGGAGCAACCTATCAAAGGGCCATGACACTAATATTCCACGACATGATTCATAAAATAATTGAAGACTATGTCGATGACATTCTAGCTAAGTCAAGAAAAAGACAAGATCATATAGAAACCCTAGGTGCTATCTTTGACAAACTAGAGGAATACAAAGTCAGACTAAATCCCAAGAAGTGCATCTTTGGTGTACAATCAGGTAAACTACTAGGATACATAGTCTCCGTGAGGGGTATCGAGGTGGATCTGGCAAAGGTGAAGGAAATCCTTGAGATGGAAGCACCAAAGACATTAAAACAACTGAGAGGTCTCCAAGGAAGACTTCAATCCATCCGATGATTCATAGCACAACTAGCAGACAAGTAGAATCCATATTCTCACCTACTCCACAAGGGGGTAGCATATAAATGGGATACAAAATGCGAAGAGGCATTCAACAAGATCAAGGAATATCTACTGACACCACCAGTTTTAATGCCACCTATCCCAAGGAAGCCATTGATCTTATACATGTCAGCAATAGCAACAGCCCTTGGAGCTCTCCTAGCTCAACGTGATGAAAACAGAATGAATAGGGCTATCTACTATATCAGTAGAACAATGGTGGGTCATAAGCTAAACTACTCATTCATCGAGAAAGCTTGCCTCGCCGTAGTGTTTGCATCCCAAAAATTCAGACATTACATGTTGGCACACAAGATAAAACTCATTGCGAAAATTGATCCCCTCAAGTATCTCTTATCCAAGGCAATGCTCACAGGTAGAATGGAAAAATGGGTAATGATATTGTCAGAGTACGACATTGAGTATGTTGAGCGAAAAGCCATTAAAGGTCAAGTTATTGCAGATCAACTAGCAGAAGCACCCATTTATTTTGAGAACCCTCTTGTCTCAAAATTCCTAGATGAATCCATCTTTAACCTCAATGTAACTGACCATTGGAAACTATACTTCGATGGTTCATATACAAAACATGGATCAGGAGCTGGTGTCTTCTTCATCACTCCACAAGGGGACTACATACCGAAGTCATACAAATTGGCATTTCCTTGCACTAACAACATCATGGAATACGAGGCTTTGACTATAGGCCTCAGGATAGCAGTACAATGAAATATCATAGCTCTCAAGGTATATGGAGACTCTCAATTGATCATAAATCAGGTCAATAATGAATATCAGACAAAGGATGACAAGCTAACCCCATACAAAAAATTGGTAGACTCTAAAGGAATCCTTCATCGACATAACATTTGAGCAGATTCCAAGAACCAACAACATAGCTGCTGACACCATGGCTACAATTGGGTCTCTATTAGACATCCCTCATAATGTGCCAAAATATGAATTTCTGATTGAGCAGCTTCTCATTCCCACATTCGAGGTACCAGAATCAGAATATGTGTGTCAAATCGTTGGTCCTGGTGATCCTTGGTATCACGACATCTATACATATCTTCGCATAGGAGTCATACCCGCTGACCTACCATCGAGCCTAAAACGAACCTTTATAAAAAAGGCATCTAGATTTGTCATCCTAGGTGATACCTTATACCGTAGAAGCATAGAAGGTACCTTGCTACGCTGTTTAAATGCTGAGGAGGCATTAACCGCTCTAACTGAGGTTCATAACGGTATATGTGGCTCGCACTCGAGTGGAATGACCATCACCAAGAAACTGTTGAGGATGGGGTATTACTGGCCCACAATGGAAAGAGAAGCACATGATCATGCTAGGAGGTGTTTACAATGTCAATAGCATGGGACCTCATCCATGCTCCAGCTCAAGAGCTTCACCTGATCGTCACACCATGGCCTTTTTCACAGTGGGGACTCGACCTCATTGGGAAAATCTCACCCACCTCGTCCGATGGCCACAAATTCATTATAACTGCAACTGAGTACTTCACAAAATGGGTGGAAGCCATACCCATGACATATATCACTGGGAAGAAAATCTCAAAATTCATCCTGAACTATCTCATTTGTTGTTATGGTGTCCCACAAGCCATTATCTCAGATATATGGGACACCCTTCAAGAATCAGGAGGTTCGCGACTTGTGCGAGAAATTCAAAATCTAGCATCGCTTCTCCACCCCGTACTATCCCCAAGGCAATGGCCAAGCAGAAGCTACGAACAAAACCATCCTCAAAATCCTCAAGAAAATAGTCAATGACGCAGGTCGTGACTGACACTTGCAGCTTAATCCCACCCTTTGGGCTTATCGAACCATCATCCGCACACCCACCGGTGCCACCCCATTCTCCTTGGTCTACGGATCAGAAGCCGTACTCCCCATTGAGATCAAGCTCCCATCCCTCAGAATATCATTGCAAAATCTCATCACTGATGAGGACTATCGGGTATCAAGATTAAACGAGTTGGAGCTACTGGATGAGAGACGCATAGATGCTTCGAATCATTTGCAAGTCTATCAAAATAGACTCAAACGAAGCCACAACAAGAAGAACAGAAGCAGGACTTTCCAAGTCAGAGAATTGGTCTTAAAAGAAAATTAGAAGAATGTCCCGAATCCCAGCAGCAAAGGCAAGTTCGAACCCAATTGGTTAGGGCCTTTCATCGTCATAGCAAGCTATAAATCAGGGGCATATAAACTATCAACACCCGAAGGGGAACCTCTATAGGAGCCCATGAATAGCTCCCATCTCAAAAAGTTTTATGCCTAATTCTTCCAGGTATAGAACCAAAAAATCCAAAAAAAATAGAAAAAGTCCTTAAAAAATAGTTACTTCGGTGAAAACCTGGCAAACAGGTGTCTTGGTAACAACAAAAAAAATCAAAAAAACAATAAATCCAAAAAAATAGAAAAATGATAAAAAAATAGTCCTCTAGTGAAAACCACTTCGGTGGCACTTTGGGCAAGTACCTCGGTGAAAACCTGGCAAATAGGCACTGTGTGTAAATAAGCACTTTCCATCCACCAGGATCTTAATGGCTTGATCTGCATCATCCTATCCA
>VDFB02193867.1:75395672-75420510 GCA_007258455.2 Sequoia sempervirens | reverse complement strand
GCCTCAAAACATTGCAAAACATCAAAAACATCCAAATATTTGAAAAAAATCCATCCACCTCATCTCACTTGCACCTGCAATAAGCACCATCCATAATAAACTGATCGTCATCATCAACCTTTGGTAAAATAATCAGAAACAAGTCTAGCAAATTACAAGTAAAATTCCAAAACGTCAAGTCATAAGTCTAAGTCAGTGAGTAAGCAAGTTGGTTATCTCTTCGTATTGGTAACTCATCATCTAAATTTGTCCCATATCAATCATCCTTTATAAATGAAATGATGTGTCGCCATCCACTAACATGTCCTAGGATGAATCGTTCCTACAAGGGGCATTATCTTTTGGCAATAAGTTTCGGTTATCATCTTAGAAAACACATCCTCTTTTCGTTAGCGGTATTGAAGAGCATTAGTTTGTTTGTCTACTTGGTCTTTATCTTTTGACTTATCTTATTTGCACTCATTCCAAGGACATCTCGATGATATCCCAAAATAGAGGATTTAGAGAAATAGGAATGGGGGCAATGATCATTATCTTTTGTCTACTGTGCTTGTTGGACGTTCTTGTAATATAACCTTGGCGAATACTTGCTTTGTTAGGTATGTATGGAAGAGGTCTAGGGCAACTTGTTGACTATTACAGGGATAGGTTTACCTTTTCGTGTTTTGGTCTTAGGTGTTTGAAACTTCTAAAGTACATCCTAGCAAAGTTTCTGTATGTCAGGTGTGAACAAGAATACTCCTATCTGATTGTCGAGTCAAAGTCCATCACACTAAATACCATGCCATCCTAGTTGTCTATACCTTGATGCATCGTACCACGTGTTATATCAAACATAAGATAATTGGCCCTTTGAAAATCCCAATTCCTCAGCAAGTAATCATCATCATCATCATCTCATGTCTTGTTGGAATCTCTTATTTTCTTCTATCTCTTGCTTTTCGCGCTAACATGGTACCATTACAGTTAATAATAAACCATCATTAATGCATCCATCCTGCATCCAAAAACCATACTGCATAATGAATATCATATCATATAGAAAGCATTAATCATACCACATGCATTCATCCCCATCATTGCATAATATAGATTGGTTATTCTAAACATCTCATAAACCATGCATTTATCATCTATTTGCATAATCATAAAAGCATCATCATATCAAATCATGTGCATCCATACCATCCATACATCATCATATCATCCATTACATATAAACAT
The DNA here is from genome assembly GCA_007258455.2 of Sequoia sempervirens. Lineage (NCBI taxonomy): Eukaryota > Viridiplantae > Streptophyta > Pinopsida > Cupressales > Cupressaceae > Sequoia > Sequoia sempervirens. Next base: position 75,419,286 of record VDFB02193867.1, on the reverse strand, counting down.
CATAATCATCTCATCATCAATAATGTATCTGTCATGGTATAAATCAGGATCAAGTGGGTGTAATATATCAAAATAGGCATGAGGCTACCCATGGCTGATGACTGTCTACATCATCAAATCTGTCTACATCAAATATTCGAGTTGAATTGATCTTGAACCTCTTTTTTGAGAGATCAACCCTCAAATCAAACCTCTTCGCCCTATCTCTCGAGGGGGTAGTATACCAGCATAATTCTTTCGCTGGGGCAATAGTGAGGCATCAAAAAAATCAAAGAAATTTTGACTTCGCTGGGGCAATAGTGAGGCATCCAAAAAAAATCAGAGAAATTTTGACTTTTGATCAGGGCAAGGTTATTCTTTGAACCAACGCAACAAGTGCATCACTTCAAAGAGGGGCAAAATGTAGACATCGAAAATATACAGATTGATCGCACACTCGATCCTGATCCACTAACATCGTTTCATCCTGAATCATCCCTCGGTCTAACCATTTAATCAAATCTCCTTATCTGATTAAATTCATCAATAATCCTCTCTTAATTAAATAAATCACTTTATCTAATTAAGTCACCTCTTCTCGATAATTAAATTAATCATCTTGATCTAATTATCCGATTTAATTAAATAATCAATTTTATTTGATTAAATATCTTAAGTCTATCTATTAAATTAAATAAATTAAAACCTTATTTAATTTAATCTAACATCAACTCCTTTTAATTAAATAAATTAAAATCTTTATTTGATTAATATCTTATCACATTCTTCTCATTACTTGATCTAAATAAATCTTAAAATCTAAGTCAAATAAGTCACATCATCTAATCTCCTATTAAATTAATTGACCATTGATTAATTTAATCTCCTTTCATGTCCCATCCTCTAGATTTTGCAACTTGCACATGAAAATAGATTTAATTGATTTATTAAATCTCTATTTTCCTCACAAGGCATCTTTGAAGGAATATTCCCAAATTTGAATTCAAAAATGTGAGTTGACATGTCCTTCCAACAAGGCAATAACTCCACCTTGCATGTCCTTTGCCTTGAGCCAAGTGGCATTTAATGCTTTCTTTCTTCCCCCCTTTCAAGTCATTTCAACAAATTTGAAATTCAAATTTATGCATTTATTGACACAATCCTCAAAACTTGCTCAACCTTCATCCTCTCACATGTTGACAAGTGGCATCATGTCATTGGATGAATGTTAGTCCCACATTGCTCTATTTTGGACATTCATCCATCTTGGCATTCTATAAATAAAGAGCACATATCCTCATTTCATCATCCACAAATTGAGTAAACTTGCTATACTCAAATTCATAGCAATTTTCATCCATCTCATTGAATCATAGCTAGGTTTTTGCAGATTTTAGCTTGAAGTATTCATTAATCTTCATCAAAGTGGATCATAATCTTCATCAAATCATCAAAGCTAGCATTGGAGTTGGGAAAGGGCCAATTTTCACATCAAATTGGCACCAACTCCCTCAAGAGATCAAGAATTTACATTGCTTTCATAGGATTTAATCTCTTTTGTTGATTTTTCAATGTATTGCTTTCATTTTCCTATTTAGGGCATTGATAAATGGATTTCTTGAGGAATCATGTTTCTAACTTGCATTTCAATCTTCTAATGTGTTTGTTTGTTGTGTTTTGCAGGTATTAGGATCATGGTTCACAACAACTAAGATGAATTAGAGGTTTATGTGATAATTATAGGTTAAGGTGAATTGGAAATTGCTAAGAAATCTTAGGTCACCATTTCCTAGAGTTGGAGTTGATTGATACTAAATTGGAGTTATTTTTTAGATATCATATCATTGCTAAACCTGCAAGGATGGATTCCAATTCGAGCCAATCATTAGGTGACTAATTGCTAATCAAGTTGGAATTGGGGTGCTTTAATTGCTGGAACAATTTCTTATCATTTTGGACAAGAATACTGTTAGAACATACTGTTATTAGGGGTCATACCCTTACAACATTTATAAATGTTCTAAGATAAGGTTATTAAACCTTATATATTATATGCTTTATTAAGTATATCCCATTTGAAATAATTATAGTCTAATAACTATTAGATTATTAATTATTTATGAATGGCTATGTTGAATAGGTGTGAATAATACCCCTTGAAGTATTATGCCACCCTTTCTCCTATATTTAAGGAGGTTCCCTCTCATTTGAGATGTGAAGAATTTGGAGATTGATAGTGAATTTTATCACTATGCACATGAGCTATTATTGGCCATGTGAAAGTATGGAGAAGTGTTCCCTAGGTTCGGTCTATGTTATAATAGACCATTATTCTAAGTGTTTTAATAAAATATTGTTTTATGGGGTTCTTTTACCTAAAAGGGTTTTCCCATGTAAATCTCGTGTAATGTGTAAAATTTATGCTTGTATGATTTTCATTTTATTTATTTTACATCTTGTTTATAATCCTAAGATCCCAATTTCTAACATGGTATCAAAGTAGGTTAGGCTATAGTAATCATTTTTACAAGTCGTAGTAGAAGATATGAAGAACTTAATGAGAAACGTATGTATGCTTGACAATATGTGTAAGGCCATCTTTGTAATATATATGATTTTCCTTCTCTATTATTTTAAAATTCATTATTTCATTTTCTCTTTTTAAATTATTGATGGTGTATAGTGATTTATAATCTCACTAAGTAGCCCAATTTGTCTTGGGTAAAATCACATGTATTACTAGATATTTTAACCTATTCCTTCTAAGTCTCACCACAATGAATATAGAGAATATGTTCATATTAATAGACCATTGTGCCATGTAAATATATACCATGGAGCATTTATCTGCCTTTGATCTCTATATGACCAACTTTATCCATCATGCAAAACTAGCTTTTGGATATATAAAAAGAGGTATAATTCGATGATTATCAAAAGACCTATTTGAAAACATCGTATAAAAACATCCATTAAGATTATTATTTAAGAAAAACATTTCTTTTTTTTTAGTCGATAGGCTTCATATAGTGTGAGATTTGAGCCTGAAACAAGTCTCACACTTGCAAACCATTGTGGAGTCATTGGTAAACAACTTGCCATCTATTGGTAAAAGCCTCCAAAATTTTAGGTGAAAGCCTCCAAAATCTCATTTATCACATAAAAACTAGATAAATATTGATTTCCCAACTAGATGAGAATATTCTATTTCCATTTGAAATGTTTTTTGCCAATTTGATGGCAACTTTATTTTTTCATTTGCATTGCTTTATGTTTTAAATATGTATGCAAATATTTCAAAATTAGATAATATTTAATTTCTTTAAGTAAAAAATCTAGATTTGTCTAAGTTTATTTCATTCCATTATACACTTACTATTATTTGCACATATGACATCCATATGCACCCATGTACAAACACACATTCTTAACATATTAACATACATATAGTTTTCTATCAACGTAATTCTTGAATTTCCTTTAAATAGAAGTGCTAGTAAATATAAAGTTAATAAAATTTAAAATATAATTTTTACAATAATAGTCTTAAATAAACTCTTATATCTGATACTATATCCAACATATTTTCCTTCTAATAAATCAAATTCCTTTTAAAAATTGAAAGGACACACTTTTCTAAAGAGAAACAAATTAGATCGATGACAAATTGAAATAATTAATGAAAGTCCATTCCTTAAAAAAAAGGCACATAAGAAAGAAGATTCTATACAACTAGCAAAATGGATGTTTAACTGTATTTATTAATTAATTGAAAATAAAAAATGAATAATTTTTTATTTTCAATTTATTAATAAATACAATCGAACCTGTACCCTGCTGGCAAACCTGTATCCTGCTGGCTGCATAGACAGTAAGGAAGTCTATAGGCTATAACCTTTAAACGAGCGCCATTATATTTTAAAGGAGAGGAATGCCATTCTAGAAGAGTCAACAAAAGACATGCACAAAAGACGGGGATTTTAACAAAAGCAAACCACGCGGGCGAATATAATATCAAATTGAAGCTTTGAGGCGAGTCCAAGGATAGCACGAACAGAGGTCACAAGGATTGTCTTTCAGGGAATCGATCTGAGGCCACGGAAATATTTCCTTTTCGAAGGTATTCTACATGAATCTTTTGTTTTTGCAGCGCTAACACTACAATCTGTTTCTTGCCATCTCATTAAGCACAGAAAATACTGAAACCCCATCGCTGCCTTTTTTAAGAAATGCCAACCTTGTCGCCAAAATTTATTTTAATGCAAAGATATTCACATTGTCCCTTGCCTTTGACTTTTTTAAACCTGCAGAAAAATCCCTTAATTATTTAGATTAAAAGGGTTTTTACAGAAAGATCAGGCGGTTTCTGATTTACGATTTATAAGGTAAATTAATGTTCGATTTTATAGAGAATATAACGAGGGCTGCCATACAAAAGAATTGGTATTGCAATGATAGAGATTGAAGAGATCTAAGTCTCATAGAACCCTTTTGTAATGCCATGCGAGTCTTCGAGGAAAATTCAGTTGTGGCCCTCCGTTTTGGTCAAGGTTATTTGCCACTGCATTGCCAACCTTTTGGAAACCATTGCGTTTGCTTTGAAGACCGTCACGGCGCTAAAATGCCTCGGAGACATTGATCTGCGTTGTCTTTGTATTAAAATTGGCCACATAATATCCAATTAAGAAAATCTGTCACGCAACAAAAGGATCTATGGTAACTAGTTGAGGAGGGGAAACTAAGATCTCCTTTTATAATGTTTTTTTGACGGGAAAACGAATGTTATGTTAAATATGGAAGACAATCTGCAAAATTCAGGTGGTGAGAAGATTTGCGATGCCATCTTTACATTTTTTTTATAATATCCATGTTTCCCCTTGCGAAACATGAACAAACTGGGGCCTCGAGTTATCACACAACTGACCTAATGGACGAAGGGCTGTTATGCAATAAAATTACACTGAGATCAAAAGCTTTTGTCTTGCAAGACAAATTTTTGTATTTAATATTTATGCATATTTTGTGTTTCTGTTGAGTTGCATGTAGTGTCCCTGGGATGCCTCCCTGCTTTCTGTGACTGTCCCAAATACTTTGGAGATGCAGAAGGGACACCTTCCCTCGCCCCTTTTTTTGTGAAATTTGTCTCCTCCTGGGGACGTTTTAGTATATTTTGGTATTCGCTGAATGTTTTCTGTAAGAGAGAAGGTACTTGGAGGATGACTAGATGCGCCCCAGACATCTAATGACATATATATTCTGTTGGGGTCCTTCGGGGCAGACTAGAGACATCCTATGCCCTTTGTCAACAATTTTAACAAATATATATTCGTAATATTAGAAAAAGAAAACAAAAGTGGGGCATTTCGAACATTTATTTTCATGATCATTTATAACATTACAAGTGGATGTTCATATTCATATTTCAGTGTTTCAGCTAATTTTGAATTTCAATTTTTCAATGTCAAAAGATTTCATTATTCTTGAAATTTCATATATCTTTTTAATGATGATGAATGTGAGATTTTCGCAACCCATGTGAGAGAGTAACAAAGCTTCTGGAAAAAACTGTGTACGTTTAGTTTTCATAAGTTTTTTTCAATCTTGGAAATACATGAAACTTGGAGAAATATAGCTTACATGTCCCTATTTATTTAGATTTCGTCTGATATCTGTATGAGGCTGCTACCAGGTGGATGCAAATCAGGATAAATTTTTTTTTTTTATAATATTTGAATGAATGGCTTGTGAATTTTTTTTCTTGAGAGCACCATGTTGGAGGATATTGCCAAAAACATCTGTATACCATTCTTATAACTTGGATCATAGAAATTCAATTTTTGTGCAATCCAACTAAACAATACCTTGTGTTGTTGGCATGGATCTTGAGCTGATTTTGTCTCTAAAATCTCTTGAGGTACAAATTTTGATACCATAACAATTTTTGAAATCTCCAATTAAAATTTTTCCTGTCAAATAGAAAGTACTCAAGTGAAAATATTCCATTTTAAAAGTTCTCTCCAGTTTTATTCAAGCAAAAGTATTCCATCAGAAAAGTTCTCTCCAATTCTATTCAAGTGAAAGGCTGCTATAAAAAAATAAATAGATTGGAATCTTTGCAATCACTTATCAAAACCTTTGTGCTGTGCAATATTCTACAAAATCAATCAATGCTTGGCCAAAGGTGATGCTATTGAGGGGGAATGTGCATGTCAATGCCACCACCTACTGGCTAAATCCTAGATGTAAGTCCTTTTGGCATAAGCAAGTCATAGTAGGAAAAACATAAGACCTTTAGGCATTAGTAAGTCCTTTGGTCATATTTAAGTTCCAACAGGGATAAGCAAGTCCTAATAGACAAAACATAAGACCTCTAGGCATTAGCAAGTCCTTTAGGCATTCTCTATATAAGTCCTATGGGCATTTATTAAATTTCTTCTCATTGTAAATCTTCCACTTATAAAAGCATTTTATTGAAGTCCTCTAGGCACATTGTATTAAGTCCTATGGGCACTATGTGTTGAGTAGGAAAAGTGATCTAGATCCAACTAGATTAACTAGGATTATCACCTTTTCACTTGACTCAACATTTAAACATAAATCAACTAGGGTTTTGATGATTGACTTGCTGCCACAAGGGAGAGCCAACCTCATAGGATTTATGTTGTTTTGTGTTGTGAGGATGATAAATTTGATGTGTGATTTGACAAGCCTATTTGACATATAACCCTAGATTTGAAAATGCAAATTTATCGCACAGATGAAAACAATCTTTCTCCTAGGTCTAGCTCATTCTTTTCACAACCAGTTAATGGTTTTGTATGAAAATTTTTCTCCTTCCTCGTGGTAGGTTTCACCCTACCCTATACATAATTTTCTTTTTGGTGTGTTGTTTCTGTTGTGTTTGGTTTTGGGGTTTGCCTTCCCTTCTCTTTCGCTTCCTTTGTTTTGGTTGGGTTCCTCCCTTGTCCTTGACTCTGTGCTCAATGGATACATCATTGGTTTTAAGCATACCTTTGGGTTCCTTGCTATGTCCTTTCAGTCCTTGTCCCCAAACAGAGCCATTGTTACTCTGATTTTGGTCATCGCCCTTAAAATCCTCGCTCCTACTCAAAATTTTGCTAAGTCCAAGTCTTGGTGGTATTTCTTCAGGTTTTGCTAACCTTGGTGATAATGCCCAGTTATCCTAACTCTCTTATACGCCGCTTTCCCTTTAAGCTTATTCATTATCTTGTGTGGGCAGTAGGTTGTTAAGTTTTTGTAACTTTTTGAAATACTGAAATGCTTTGTGAAGTCTTGGGTCTTAGAATTCTAGTGTTGGTGGTCCGTACCTAATGTTCTATAACTTTTTCAAAAGTCCGCTGGTGAGGGAAAGATGAAGGATTTTCTAGCACTGGTGGGATTTATGATAAAGTTTAGAAACCATTGGTGGTTCCTGTTGGGGTTTCGTGAACCCCTTACTCCGTCGACTCAAAGGGCGCTATTATCAAAAAGGGCAAAGGTGGTAAAGGTGCAAGTTTCTCAAAATTTGGCGAGTCCCAAGGAACTTTTCAAAACTACCATAATGAGTGCTAATAATGCAAAATTAATGGTTAGTTAAAAGGTGTGAAAATATAGAGTGCTCATATGCAAGGAAATCAATACAAGCGAATACCATTACTAGATACAGGTTGAAGCATATAAATACTCAGAAAGAAAAAAAACATCATGATACCAAAAAGTTTATATTATATTATATGATCGTTGTTTACAAAATTTTGTATTCGTATTACAAAATTGGGGGTTTTTCAGAACAACATTTTTAGGTACATAAAACAAACATTAACACACAGATTCCCTCCACCACCTCTTGGAGACGCTCAATTTGGGTTGGTGACAGTAGGTTCTCATGAGATTGTAGGAACTATGTGAATAGTTCCATATTGTTTCATACTAGCCCTACATAAAGGAGAGTTACTGCGTCTTCAGTAGTCTTGTGTTGGGTTGCAGTCGCAATGTAGATAGCGTCCCGCACGAGTCTAGTCCTGGGGAAATGACTAAGCCCTCCGATGGCCACGTTCACTCTGTGCAAGTATTTAGGCTGAACCAGGCGTTTTGCTGCCCTCATTCCCCAATCACGTCGCTTGGAAGTGCAAACCACATTGTAAATGAAACGCTCCAAGATTTCATGGTTATGCACATGAACCTTGGTTCAAGAATCTCTCTCCTAGGATATCATGCAATACTTCTTCCTCCACTTCGCTCTGAATAACGAAGACCTCTCTCAGCTGATCCGACAATAGTTTGAAGGGCTACACTCGACTTCTTCAATTGTAATGAAGTCATTCATCGAAACACCATCGCTCTGTGCACTCGCCATTTTCAGTCTATCGTTTGAATTGGCTAAATATGGTTATTCCCAATGAATTTATAGGAATTAAGGGAGGCATATCTCAGTTGGATCTCATCGGGACTTGGCAATTGAAAAGATTGTGAGGTGGTGTAAGATTAATGCTGATGTGATGAGGATTTATTTAAATTTCCAAGTTGTCTCTCCGTCTTGATAGTCTGCACATGTGAGCATGTGTTAGTGTGGATTGGTCATTTAATTCGGTACCTTAGAATTGCACCAATTGCAAATCCAACTGCCACGGGGCAAGATTCCGAACAAGAAACGTTTGGGCGACTGTCGAAGATTGTATTAATGGAAAATATAATCATGATTATCCTTGATTATTAATGCAATTTTACTGATTGGTTTCCAGGGTGGGCGATTAGTTGGCAAGAAACTACCGCTATACTTGGCAACCGTTTTGATAACTGCCAAGATTGGGAGAAATTGTTTCCCTATATGTGAGATGTAAACGACTCTGAAGGGGTCCGGATTTTCTCGAAGTACATGGTGTTGTAAAAGAGGAAGAGGAACAATTTTTATTTTCATTGAATTTATAGATGTTTGCAATAACTTACAATTTGTGAGTTGTGAGTCTTGAATATGGTGTTTATTGTACCAATCTGTGTGTCGTGTGCACAATCTGAGTATGTTCTTTGTGTGGGACATTATTTTCAGCATTATAATAGTGTTACACGGGGACACGTCCCCTGGGTTTTTGCCCCCCGTACCCGTCCCGGAAACGTTTCGGGGACAAGGGACGCCTGGGGGACGGCTGATAGCCATCCCCAAAAGGTTTCCGATTTTCGGGGACGTCCCTGATTGGACGAAACGTCTCGGAACGGAAAGGGGACGGCTAGCCGTCCAAGGGACGGATAGGGGACGCCTAGGCGTCCCCTATCCCCTGTCGCCCAATAGCATTTTAAACACAAAAACAAAAGGTTTTTTTTAATTTTCTTTTTTTTAATTCTTTCCTTTGTGGGCCCCACGCCCTCCCAACCCTAATATGGCCACTTAAAACATCTTCTTACTTTCATTTGACCTCATTTTAACTTGCCAAAATAAAATTGCAGCCAAGACTATGAGTCAGCCCCTCACAGTGACAGTGACTCAGACTATGAGTCTGATTTTGATGCAATGTTGACAGATGCCGAGTAGCGGCAATCATCATACTTTCTATTTCTATGTTTTGCCTTTGGACACTTGTGACTTTGTCATTTTGACATTTGTAGTACAAACTTGTAGCCTTTTGGGCATTTTATTATTTTATATCATAAGCACATTGACTATTTGACATGAATTATGGTCCATGGATGCAATTAGGTAGCTGTAGTATTAATTTCTTCGATAATTCAATTCTATGATGCATATGTCAATATGATTGGTGATTACATTTGCAACTTTATGAATGTTCATTGTTATGATTATCATTACTCATATGAATATCTGAAATTTCCCTATATTTTTAAAATCTCTCTCTCTCTCTCTCTATATATATATATATATATATATATACATACATATATATATACTATACAGCCGTCCCCCCGTCCCCTAAAATCCCCTCAAAAAATTGCCGTCCCCGAAATGTGTCCCGCCGTCCTGCCGTCACCCTGTCCGGAAACTTGGTGGAACATAGATTATATTCATTTATTGCAACTGTAATAGATTTTTGATACTCTTTCCCAATGATCATTAATTGTTTAAGTCTTTGTGCTTAATGGTTTGTGGTCTCTTTAGTTTGCTCGCATTAACTTCATTTTGATGAGTTAGTGTTTGTTTCCTTTCCTACTTTCTGGTTAAAAGCATACCCAAAATAAATTAGGTCACATGAGGGAGTTGTACCTCTAAAATTCAGAGGAAAGTCACAAATGCAATTGTGACATTTCTGGAACTATTAGTAGCATTGGCCTAGTGTACCATGGGCAATAGAGTTGATTTTAGATATTACAATTAAAGTGCCAGCCCATTCGCTAACAGGTTTTTGGCGACTCTATTGGGGAGAAAGATAATTTTAATGAGTTGCTACTGGGCCATGCAACAAAATGGTACTCCCACATGAATGGTACTCCCACATGAAAATGTTTTTTTTGTACTTCAACTTGGTTGAGATTGGATGTAGGTGGAACGAGAAGACATCATTTCACAATTCAATACACTTGCTTGGAGGTACAGAAGGAGTGCCGTTGATTATATGCAAGCTAACTTTGTTTTGGAAGAAGAAGAAGAGCGGGCCCAGTGACCACCCAGACTTGTGGTTGAACGTCCCCCAAGGCTAGTTTTTGTGTAATGAGCCTTGCTCAAACTGATCACAATTTTCCCCAATTTGCAACCTTGCAATTTCGTCAAAAACTTTGTATGCAATGTGTGGAGTGGCTGATATGTTGTTTCAGATTTGTGTTTGATGCAAAGATTGAATACCAAATGATTTTGAAAGCTTAGGTAGACTTCTACAACTACTATGCAAGCGTTTAGATGAATTACAATGCTTCTATGCAATTTAAAATGCATTCCAATGAAGAACTAAATGTATAAAGTACATCTACAGCCAAGAGGCATTTGGACAAACAATTGGCATGCATCCTATCATGTCATTTAAATGAACATTGCAATCATATATGCCTCCTCAAGTTTGATATGCTTATTTTAATATAAACTCCCAACATAAGCTGATACAATAACCAAGTCTCTTGGTTTTACATCATCATGCACAAATTAAAGTTCAAATCTGATATGCAAAGACAATTACAGCAGCATACTAAAACTTATGAAATAGCTGATGAAAATGATCTCCCAAATCAATGCCAAGGATGCCTTACAAATCCAGCAAGGGGAACGATAATGAATTGGTTAAATAAATGCAATGACTGCAAATTTGTGTAAAAAAAACCTGGGAATAGCTGGCAGCCTGTATGAAGAATTCGATTCTCATTGACTGCATTGAATTTGCCTTCCAAACACTAGCGCCTGGCCTCCTTAACACCCAACAATGACTCTCAATTTTATTTAGATTTTTCCCAACTGTCTTCCATGAAATCGCCCTCCCAGCAAGGCCGCCCCTGTCTAGATCAGTTTGATGAAATTAAAATAATCTTCACCAGCTTTGAGTCTTCTCAAGCTCTAAATATAATCTCCATGCCTGTAGAAAGGGGACGCACCAAACTATGAAGATAATTGTCATGAAAGGAAGACTCCACAAACAAATCTATGCCTCCAATGGCGTCCCAGCTATGACTGCAAATATGAAATATCTGATTTTATATCAGATCTCCTCACAATAAAATCTGCCCTTCTACTCAAGGAAAATTGATGCAAAAGGAAAGAAGGATCAACACCAAATAAATAGCTATGAATCTCCAAATCGATTTGCTCCAAAATTGGCCAATGGCCACAAATTTTGCTCCAATGGGAAGTCTGAAGTAACTTCTCCCTCAGCTGCAATAATTCAGGTAATATTTCACACCCTCAAAATTGCTATCAATAGGAAGTTTCCGTTTCCTACGATAAGAAGCAATCTGTAGAAACCCTAGGCTCCACAAGATGAAACAACAACAACAACATCCAAATCTGCCTGCTGAGAATGAAGCCCAAGACGTCTATTTATTCTTTTTCCCCGATTTCTCCAGAAACTTCTAGAATATTATTTTATTTTATTTAAGTGACTTATGTAATATATTTTAAAATCAAGTCACCTTATTAAATTAATTAAATATAAGGCCACCTTATAATTTTTATTCATTTGATAACCTTATAATTAATTAATTTAATACCATTCAATGATTTAATTAAAATAACTAATTAGTCATCCTCTTGAAAAATCATTATTTTGGACAACTAAATTAATTAAATTAATTAAATCAAATTACCTCCAAAACGGGGACATTACATTTTGTTTACTACGAAAATCCACCTTGTCATCCTAATTAACGTCCTAATCAATGCCAAGATCCTCCTCCAACTTAACCACCACCTAGGAATTGACCTAGGGGTTTTCATCTCCCCTTATTCCGTCGTGGAGTTGTCGACTTTGAATAATCAATGGCTTCAAACCTTTGGGGTAGTTGTATTAATGTAATGACTTGCCAAATGGATCAAGAAAACACTTCCCAAAGTTCTCTAGTAAAGATTTGCAAGACCTTGAAGAACACATTCTGGCCATGACCGCCATAAACAGAAATATGGGAATTCAGAAAGAAGATGTTTTTGGGAGACTTTTTGTTGATAGTTTGATTGAAAGTGTAGTCGAATGGTTCAAGGGACTTGAAAAGGGATGTATAACTGGTTGGAGCATTCTAGATAAGAAATTTCTTGGACGTTTCAAAGATGTTGTCAATATTCCTACTTTACTCCAACATTTTTTCTAGATTGTAAAAGAAGGTGAATCTATGAGGGATTTTGTCTATCGCTTCAATCGAGAGCTTCAACGAATTCCAGTGCTTGATCAGCCTAGCAAGGTAATTCAATTTCATATATTTACTTTTGCTTTAAATTCTGAAGTTCAACTTATTCTTAAGAGAGACAAAGTTTGTGGAATTGAACAAGCCCAACATGAAGCTGTGAGTATTGAAGATGATTTAATTGTCATGGGGTTGTGGAAACGAGATTGTGCCAGGGAGCCTATTTCTACTCATGAATGATTGGTTCATAAGTCTTCAATTTCTCAATACATGAATAATCAGCCTCAACCTATTGTTGAAAGCATGAACTTAATAGTCTTGGATCCTTCGCACCTCTATAGTGATAGAAAGGCAAATGGAAAGAATATAAACCAGGTTTGGAATGCTTAGGTATATAGTCTAAATACTACTGGGATGGAAGAAGACCTTAGTTCATCAAGTGAAGATGAAGATTATTCACCGCGGGTAAGACATGCTTCTGCATTGCGACCTGTTTTTGCTAGTTCCTCTATGGTTGATATGATCCCTTGCAATCCTTGTGAGGAAAATCAGTTACTAGAGTCTCTATGCATCCTCGAATATGAAGCTTTTACTTTTGAAATTTCTGATTGCAAAATTTTGGATATGATGAATGAGGGAAATGAAGATCCTTTTATTGGGGATGAAATGGTAGTAAGCTCTACAAGTATTAAACAAATCATTGGTTTGCAATTTGGTCTTGATGAGCAAGGTAATATGCTGATTAGAAAAGAGAAAGAGGAATCAAAATGGGGTGTAAATTCTAATCCTCTTTTTTTTTTTTTTGATAAGTCATTTGAAGTGCAGAGTAATCTCTTGTTTGAAGGATTGGATTTTTGTCCTGAAGATGAAATGGCGGGAGAGGCTGTTTGTTACATGGCCGTTGATAAAGCAAAGGATTCCGGATCAATGGAAGATGAAAATGTAGTGGAGTTAAGAAACACAATGATAACAAAGTGATAATTCATGGGAAAGAAAATCACGGTGCTTTAGTTATACATGAAAATTTAAATCCTTTGCATGAACAAGAATTTATTTAGATGTTTGAGCCTTGGAAAAAAATCGGAGTAACATAGATGATATGATGCAGAGTCATTGTCTAGATAAGGAGGAAGTGTTTGATGAGGGGTGGCTGTTTGGAGACGTGATGTTTGGTGAAGCTCCCTTCATCTATGTTGATGCTCTATGAGCATTTCAAGCCCTTGTTGTACTTCAAAAGCTACATGCGGGGGTAGGCTTTTTCAGGTCTGGCTCATTCTTTTCACAACTAGTTAATGGTTTCATATGAACAATCTTTCTCCTTCCTTGTGGTAGGTTTACAGTACCCTATACATAATTTTCTTTTTGGTGTGTCGTTTTTGTTGTGTTTGGTTTTGAGGTTTGCCTTCCCTTCTCTTTCGCTTCCTTTGTTTTGGTTGGGTTCCTCCCCTGTCCTTGACTCTGTGCCCAATGGATACAACATTGGTTTTAAGTATACTTTTGGGTTCCTTGCTACATCCTTTCAGTCCTTGTCCCTAGACAGAGCCACTGTTACTTTGATTTTGGTCATCGCCCTTAAAATCCTCGCTCCTACTCAAAATTTTGCTAAGTCTAAGTCTTGGCGGTATTTCTTTAGGTTTTGCTAACCTTGGTGGGCGTTGCCTAGGTTATCCTAACTCTCTTTTACGCTGCTTTCCCTTTAAGCTTATTCATTATCTTGTGTGGGCGGTAGGTTAAGTTTTTATAACTTTTTGAAATACCGAAATGCTTTGTGAAGTCTTGGGTCTTAGAATTCTAGTGTTGGTGGTCCGTACCTAATGTTCTATAACTCTTTCAAAAGTCCGCTGGCGAGGGAAAGATGAAGGATTTTCTAGCATTGGCGGTTCCTGTCGGGGTTTTGTGAACCCCTTATTTCGTTGACTCAAAGGGCGCTATTCTCAAAAAAGGAAAAGGTGGTAAAGGTGCAGGTTTCTCAAAATTCGGTGGATCCCAGGGAACTTTTTAGAACTACCATAATGAGCACTAATAATGCAAAATTAATGGTTAGTTAAAAGGTGTGAAAATATAGAGTGCTCATATGCAAGGAAATCAATACAAGCGAATACCATTACTAGATATAGGTCAAAGCATATAAATACTCAGAAAGAAAAAGAACAACATGATACCAAAAAGTTTATATTATAGTATATAATCGTTGTTTACAAAATTTGGTATTCGTATTACAAAATTTGGTATTCGTATTACAAAATTGGGGGTTTTCCAAAACAACATTTTCAGGTACATAAAACAAACATTAACACACGGATTCCCTCCACCACCTCCTGGAGATGCTCAATTTGGGTTGGTGACAGCAAGTTCTCATGAGATTGCAGGAATTGTGCGAATCGTCCCATATTGTTTCGTACCAGCCTCGCACAAAGGAGAGTTACTGCTTCTTTAGTAGTCTCGTGTTGGGTTGCAATCACAATGTAGATAGTGTCCCCCACGAGTACAATCTTGGGGAAATGACTAAGCCCTCCGATGGCCACATTCACTCTGTGCAAGTATTCAGGCCAAACTAGGCGTTTTGTTGCCCTCATTCCCCAATCACGTCGCCTGGAAGTGTGAACCACATTGTAAATGAAATGCTCCAAGATTTCATGGTTATGCACATGAACCTGGTTCAAGAATCTCTCTCCTAGGATATCATGCAGTACTTCTTCCTCCACTTCGCTTTGAATAACGAAGACCTCTCTCAGCTGATCTGACAACAGTTTGAAGAAAGGGCTACACTCGACTTGTTCAATTGTAATGAAGTTATTCATCGAAACACCATCGCTCTGTGCACTCACCATTTTCATGTTGTCGTTTGAATTGGCTAAATATGGCTATTCCCAGTGAATTTATAGGAATTAAGGTAGGCATATCTCAGTTGGATCTCATCGAGACTTAGCAATTGAAAAGATTGTGAGGTGACATAAGATTAATGCTGATGTGACGAGGATTTGTTTAAATTTCCAAGTTGTCTCTCTGTCTTGACAATCTGCTCGTGTGAGCATGTGTTAGCGTGGATTGGTCATTTAATTTGGTACCTTAGAACTACACCAATTGCAAATCCAACTGCCATGGGGCAAGATTCCGAACAAGAAACGTTTGGGTGATTGTCGAAGATTGTATTAATGGAAAATATAATCATGATTACCCTTGATCATTAATGCAATTTTACTCATTGGTTTCCAGGGTGGGCCATTAGCTAGCAAGAAACTACCAATATGCTTGGCAACCGTTTTGATAACCACCAAGATTGGGAGAAACTGTTTCCCTATATGTGAGATGTAAATGACTCTGAAAGGGTCCGGATTTTCTCGTAGTACATGGTGTTATAATAGAGGAAGAGGAACAATTTTTTATTTTCATTGAATTTATAAATGTTTGCAATAACTTACAATTTGTGAGTTGTGAGTCTTGAATATGGTGTTTATCGTACCAATCTGCGTGTTGTGTGCGTAATCTGAGTATGTTCTCTATGTGGGACATTATTTTCAGCATTATATTCATTTATTGCAACCATAATAGATTTCTGATACTCTTTCCCAATGATCATTAATTGTTTAAGTCTTTGTGCTTAATGGTTCGTGGTCTCTTTAATTTGCTCACATTAACTTCATTTTGATGAGTTAGTGTTTGTTTCCTTTTCTACTTTCTAGTTAAAAGTATACCCAAAATAAATTGGATCACTCGAGGGAGCTGTACCTCTAAAATTCAGAGTATAATCACAAATGCAATTGTGACATTTCCGGAACTGTTAGCAGCGTTGGCCCAATGCACCATGGGCAATAGAGCTGATTTTAGGTATTACAATTAAAGTGCCAATCCATTCGCTAACAACTTGCAATATTTGTCAAAGACTGAACACCATTTACCTAAGTGTCAATCTTCTCCTTTTGAACTTTCTTTGTCTCAATCATCTCCCTCTCAAAATGATATTGTACATCAATGTGCTTGATTCTAGCATGTTAAATAGGATTTTTTGCTAGACAAATTGCTCTTTGTGAATCACTATTCACCACTGTATGATTCTTAAAACCAATATTGTCATATAATCTCTCTAACCACATTGCTTCCTTACAAACATTTGTTGCAGCCATATACTTTGCTTCAATTGAGGAAATCACAATTTTCTGTTGCCACTTGTTCATCCACTTAACTACTCCGCCAAACAGAATCAAAGCATAATCGCTAGTCGACCTTTGGTTATCCAAATCTATAGCCCAATTAGAATCCACAAATCCTTGTATCACCAACACTTTACTCACATCATTAGTATCAAATTAAGTCAAACAATAATCTAGAGTTCCTCTCAAGTACTTGAACACTTTTTTCACCTATGTCCAATGGTCCTTCCCTAGCTTTGCCATGAACCTATATAGAACTTCCACAGCTTGGGCAATGTCTGTTCTTGTGTAGACCATCTCATACATGAGACTTCCTACTGCATTGGTATATGGAACATTTCTTGTGTCCTCCAAATCCTCTGTAGACTTGGGACATTGTTCAAATTCAATTTTGTAGCAACTAGCAGGGGTGTACTTATCGGTTTTTACTATTCTATATTCCAAACTTTTGCAGAACAATTTCAAGATACTTCCTCTTGTTTAGCCATCATTTCCTATTTGTCCTATCCTTGTATATTTCCATACCAAATATGCATCTAGCAACATCTAAATCCTTCCTGTCAAACTTACTAGACAATTGAGCTTTAAGTTCCTTGATTGATGTCTTATTGTTTTAAATGATTAACATATCATCAATGTATAAAACCATAATTAGAATGTGATCATTTGCTTTCTACTAAGACACACAATGACCAACATCACTTCTAGCAAAACCCAATTCTAGCATGTAACTCAAAATTTTGGTTCCACATACTTAGAGACTACCTTAATCCGTAGACTGACTTTTTCAGCTTATAAACCTTCTCTACTTTTCACGTTAAATCATTTAGGTTGTTCCATGTATATTTCCTCTTGAAACTCACTGTGCAAGAATGTTGTCTTTATATCCATTTGTTCTATCGCAAGATCATATGCTGCAGCTATGGATATCATCCTAATGGAGCTTGACTTAGCTATTGAAGAAAAGCTCTCATTGAAGTCAGTTAGCTCTACTTGGGAATATCCTTTTGCCACCAATTGCACTTTGTACCACTCATGTGATCCGATAGCGTTGAATTTCTTCTTGAACAACCCCTTGCAACCAATGGGTTTCCTTTCCTCAGGCAAAGCCGCAAATGTATCAAGTCCCAAGTCTTGTACTGCTTTAATGCCAACATCTAATCTTCCATGGCATTCTTCCAAGAGCTCTTTTCTTTGCAAGTGAGAGCTTCTTCCACAGAACTTGGTTCACTATTGGTACAAGTTTGAGCAAAAACACAAGGAATGGTGATGGACTTTACTTCTCAGGTGATCTTCGTTGATTTGTAGGCCTTCTCATAGTTATTGGTGAAGAATTTCCTGCTGAATCTGCACCTTGTGCTTCTTCAGAGTTTGTGCCAGATGTGCTTGCTTCATTTTCTTCCAAATTGTCATGTAAACTTAGCTGTTCATCTTTAGATGCATTCTACTACTCTTAACATTGATTCAAAATGCATCTTTTTTGATGCAGACAAGGTTTAGATACCCAGTAAAGGACAACTAATCCAAGCAATCCCATACACACAACCACTTATAGCCAATTGTCAAATCAACAAGAACAAGTAGCCATTTCATATATGCTTAATGGAAACAATACAAATTTCTCTATTATATCAAATCAAATTTCATTCTGCCTTACCGGCAGATTAGTCCAGTTATAAGATAATTTAAATATCAAACCAAAGATAAACTGAAACAATCTATTGGATGCATTTAGCCATTAACACACAGACACAAGATCCCAGAAGTGAGGAATTACAAAACATTAACCAGGAATCCAAGTCCCCTCTCAGTTGACCGTCTTGTGAGAATTAGAGCGTATGAATCCCAACCTCTTCTCTACTCTGCTTCTAATGACTCCCTTGAATTTGTCTCTTTTTGAGCATATATCTCTTTGTCTTTATAATGGAAATCAATGCTTAGGTGAGGTTACTGCCCAGCTAAGAATAGGTGCTAGATTAATCAATTGTTGAGAGGGCTGCTGCAGTTAGTAACCACCAACCAGCAATGACAACAATGCAGACGCTAGGCAGTTTGTAACTCCCACAACACAACAAGAGTAATAGCTGCTGCTAGGATAAGGGTAGATTGCAATTGTAATTGCCAGCCTCAACCCTTAAATTAGCACATTCAAAAATTCGGCGGCTAGCTATTAAAGACAATTTCGCGGGTCCCACCAAATCAAGTAGCAGGAAAACAGAGTCTAAGCCTCATGAGGTTTTGACAGGTCTCAGTCAAGGTAGGTGATCAATAAACAAGGCGAAAGGCATTTGATTTTGTTTTGGATGCCTTCAGTTCTAATGCTTAGCAATAAGAATGAAGGCCACATCATTAGTAGCAGACCCCACAACAAAGACAAAATTAACCTTGAAAATAAAAGGTATTTGCATAGCAGACCCCACAACAAAGACAAAATTAACCTTGAAAATAAAAAGGTATTTGCATCAAAAACAAAAAGTCAAGACAATTTGATCAAACTTTATTGTTGGATGTGCAAGATTGTGAGAGCCTTGGATGCTCCTGCATCATTTTCCCTCTCATGTTCATTTGACTGTTCTTCCATGGATGAGACTCTAAACTCCCTAATTGTAACATCCCTTGAATAGAGAACTTTCAGTGTTTCAGGACTCCGATGTTTGTAGCCTTTTACGTTTTCACTGTATGCAATGAAAATGCACCTTTTGCCATGAAATCCAAACTTGAACACATGCTTCATAACCAAAGAACACCAAATGTGTTACTAGTCCACATTTCATTTAGTGTCTTTCTTTCTAGTGCAGAAGTAGGAGACCTATTTTTCAAGTAGCATGTGATACTTATTGCTTCAGCCCATAACTCCTGTTCTAGAGCACTATTTAGCATACTTTTGGTTTGATCCAGTAAGGTTCTATTTAACCTCTCAGCTACTCTGTTATGTTCTGTTGTATAAGGAATTGTCCCTTGTTTCACAATTCTAGTGTGTTTACAGAATGTCTCAAACTCCTTAGAGCAAAATTCACCAACATTATTTTTCATAAGCACTTTATTTTTCTTATCTGTTTGAGTCTCAACTAGAGCCTTAAACTCTTTAAACTTGAGAAATATCTCAGACTTTCTCTTAAGAAAATATACCCAAGAGTACATAGACTAATCATCAGTGGATGATACGTAGTACAAAGACTTACCAATTGATTGGATATCCATAGGACCAAACACATCACTGTATATCACCTATAAAATCTCATCTACTCTTGTGTTTCTAGAGATAAGCTGTCCTCTATTTTGTTTTCCCAACACACAATGTTCACAAAAGTCAATACCAACAGAACAATTAACAATTCCATCTACCATATGTTTTGCCACCAAGGTTTTCAAACCCTTTTCTCTAAAATGCCCCATTTTGAGATGCCACAACGACCCTGTATTGGATTGAGTTACATTGGCACACCCTTATAATATTATGCATCCAACCTGAACAAAGTACCATGAAACACTCCCTTAGTAAGCACTAAGTTGATTCTTGCCAACTTTCAACCTTTACCATCAAAGGTAAACATTTATCCTAGAATTAGTCATTTTAGACAGAGACATAGTGTTTTTAGCCAAACTTGGAATATGTGGAGCATCTGAGAGTGTCTGTACTTTTCCATCCATGTTTCTGCCTTTACTTCTCCCTGACCACTATCTTTAAAGAGCTGTTATCATTGAGAAAAGCTTGACCTTCATCACACTTTATGTATTCACAGTTCCACTCTCTGTGAGGTGTCATATGATAAGATGCACTTGTGTCAATCAATAAAGAGTAATCACCAATGACATTAGCAGAAATGAAAGCATCACTATTATATTCGTTGTTGTCAGAGGATGTATCACTAGAATCATTCGTCTTCTCGGATTTGTATTCCTTTTTAATATGACCTTTCTTGCCACAATTTTAGCATTTTACTTTTGGTTTACCTGGAGTTTTTGACCTATCCTTACCCTTGGATTCCTTATCCCCATTCTTCTTCGTACCCTTTTTTTCCTTAGACTTGCTTGTAACAACTAAGGCATCAAGAGAATTTTCGTTAATGGACTTCTTTCTAATTTCCTCACTCAATAAGATGCTTATGACATTCTCCAATTTTAGTGATACAACATTATTGATAGACATCATTAAATTTTCCCATAAATTAGGTAAAGAACAAAGTAATGCAATGCACATATCATCTTCTTCTATTTTGACTCCTATTCACACAAGCTGACTTTACAACGAATTGGAAGTGTTTAAGTGAGCAGCTATCAGGTCTACTCTCATTTTTAGAGAATACAACTTCTTTTTCAAGACAAATTTATTGATCAAACTCTTGGATTGATATAACATTCCTATCTTCTTCCATAAAGAATGAGCATAAATATTCTATTCCTCAAACGCATTCATAAGCACAAAATCTAAAAGGCTTTAAATAGATAGTATCTCTAGGCTTTTTATCCTTACCCAGTCTTCATCAAACATACTTGAGGGTTTAGCCAAAGAAGATATCACAACTCACTGTTCTCTTTGCACCAGAAGATTTTCCATCTTCAACTTCCATGGTTCAAAGCATAGTTGAAAAATTTGCCAAGCCCAAAAAACACGACTCGGCAAAAACTCGGCAACTTAAAAAATTGCTTAAATTTTATTAAAAACGCATTTTTTTGTCGTTGCAAAATTCAATGATAAGATGCATCCAATGAGTCAATAAATGAGTACATAAAAGAAACAAGCTGAGTCTAGTTGTATTTGATTGATTTGAAAGCACATTGGGTACAAAATGGCATCCTCATGTGGAATGTGCTGATACTGATAGTCTGAAATAAAATGAAAATAGCAAATTGTTTTTGTAAAACTGAAAGTAAATACTACATTAATATATTTTACAAATTTACATCTTACTCTTCCCATGTGTAGTGAAAACTAGGGGAGAGGTAGAACTAGATGAATCATGATATTATGTATGAAGACTTGTAGGGAAACTTGGAAACTTGTACTTGTAGAGTACCTAGAAAATCAAATGAGTTTGAGGGCAATTTCCCCAATGGGGTTGAGGGGCAGTGCCCCCAGCTCGTGGGGGTCTGGGGCAATGCTCCCAGCGGGGTCAAGGGGCAGCGCCCCTCGTGGGGGTCTGGCGACTTTTTTTGCCTTGGCTTAGCAAGTAAATGCGGTGAGTAAATGCAGGAAAAACCCGTTGTGCAGAAAAACTCGCAAGTTTTTTAAAACTTGCCGAATAATCGGCGAGTTTTTCAACTATGGTTCAAAGTTTTGATTGTTGAAATGTTCAATCTCAGACTTTGATGTGCTAGCCATACTACTTTGTCTTCTCACATCTTTCAAAGTTCTCCTTTGTGAGTTATACATGAACCACAACAAACCAACTGTTATAGGGTTTACCATGACACACTACGGTTTAGACTCCCAACAATGTAGTTATTGCCCAAACAACTGCCTATGCTCTGATACCAAATGTTGGGGATTTGCATCCCTGTTGTAGATGATCGATAGATTGGGATAAAAAATTTAAGATAATGTGATCCAAAAATAGTCAAGAGTATTGGCAAAATCTACCTAACAACATTAACAGAAGTAAACGGAACAATATGCATGCATAAGATTACACAAGTCTCAAAAAATTGTGGGAAACCCTTATGGGAGAAAACCAACCACCAAAAGATGATCATCGTTATTATTTAGAATCAATGATTCATTACAGGTAGTCTTTTACAGAGTGTCAATCTACAACATATTCTTTTGCAATCACTCTAATGTCTCACACCAACAATGTTCTATCCAATGCTAACCTTTTCCAACCTATCCAAACTTGGTATGTTCACAGAAGATGGTACATAGACACACAATTATGGAATC
Organism: Sequoia sempervirens; assembly: GCA_007258455.2. Lineage (NCBI taxonomy): Eukaryota > Viridiplantae > Streptophyta > Pinopsida > Cupressales > Cupressaceae > Sequoia > Sequoia sempervirens. The sequence continues at coordinate 75,396,510 of VDFB02193867.1, read as the reverse complement.
TGAACCATATTATTCAACCAACACATGGAATATGAAGAGTCACACAACTATATTCGGACCATATTATGACAGACATGTCACACATATCACCAAACATGATGTTTTGACATGGATAATCATTGTGTAGACGTAGTCGTTGTTGCACATTGTCAACAATTACTTAACACTGTTGATGTGTACACGTTTTTCTGTATAGCCACCATTACCAGCTTCAAGCATCAAGTAGTGAGTCACTTTTGACTGCTTGCAGTATCTTGTGTCATCTTCTAGAACATTATCCTTCTCTCAAATTGTGCCGCATGAATCTTAACTCTGTTGTAAGTGCTCGTGCATTGCTATTCATGTTTTAGCAACACTGTTTTTACGTGTGGTTGTCAGTTATTCTCTAAATGATTTGTGGTGCCACAACATCACCATATGTAAACTGATATGTATGTTATACCACAAAATCTGAGATTCACCATCTCTTACCACATTGTGTTCTGTAGACAAACTCTTACTTCAAGAACACTTTAGAGGTGAATATCAGCCAAGCCCCAATATTATTCACCAATTGACAATACATTGATTGAGCGAATGGAGGCGAGTCAATGTAAGTTGTGAGTCTAATCCCAACTTCCATAGGTATAGATTTTGGATGCTTGAACTTTTCTAGAAATGCTTTGGTATACATGGTTTGGGATACAAAAATAGCACGATCAAGTTGCCAAAAGTCAAATGTAGGAGGTTGACATACGTCATGTCAAAAACATAACAAATATGAGATTTCATCTGTTGAACACTACTGGCCCTGCTTTTGATGATGGCAAGATAATAGACATAGAGAATTAGAATCACT